>JAFIRS010001326.1:0-385418 GCA_018342105.1 Gonioctena quinquepunctata | reverse complement strand
AGCATGCGCAGTTTCACAGAACGAACTATTTCGGGACAGTTCTGTGAAACTGCGCATGCTCCTAATGGTTTCGGACCGTTTGTTTTGTGAACGCGAACAAACCTAATTTGTCAAAATTTTGAATTACTCATTATGTAAAAGTACTAGGAACGAACCTGAAATCACGAAATCACATGTTTGTTCTGCGGTAAAATTGTGGTTAGGATAGAGTTGATTGTCAATTTGCCAATTTTCAATTTGTCAATAGAGTTTAAAATTTAGTAATTATTAGTTGGAAGTAAAATGATTGCAGTTGATGGAAATTCCAGTGAGGATACTGATAATACTCCTCCACGCGAAAAAATATTTAAAAAAAATTATAAACACAAATACAGAAGAGAATGGCAAGAGACATTGCCATGGATTGATAAAAGCCTTAAGGGATGTAATTATTTCCTATGCAAGGTATGTGGCAAAGACTTGCAAGGAGGATTGGTAGCAGCAAAAAAACATGGTACAACAGCTGTACATAAAACAAAATCTTCAGCAGTAGAAAGATATTTATAAGTAACCTGTAAATATTTGTTGTATATACGTGATGAATAACCAAGTTCCTAGATTGTTTTTATCTTTATTAGACGTTATTATTTTCGATATATTTTATTGTTTCATAAATGTTTGCCTTCATAAAAAAGTGTAGTTAATTATAATAATTTATTTATTTTTGGATATTTGATTTGAATTCAGATTTTTAGTTCTTATATATCTTAGCTTAACATTAACATTTCTTCTTCTAATTCTTTTTTTGAGCTCGGTTATATAACCATCCACTCAGCGGTGTGATTCCGTGTAGCGTAGAATTCCACTTTCCATCGAATAAGTGAGATGGAATTACGATTGAAGTGATGGGTGTGAAGCAGACATAACTGTCGTTTATGGAATTCTACGGTCCACGGAATCACACCGCAGATTCGACTAGACTATTTTACTAGTCGAAATCCTCCTGGAGTTTGACATTTCTTGCTTTGACGCTCTTCAAAAGAAGAAGAATTCTCATAACATGAGTCCCGTTCTTCCATTTATTTATGACGGCGTAAAAAGCGCCACCTTCTGAAAATAGCGTTCTATGAAACAACACATAGGTGCTACATCCGTTCATGATGATTGAACCATGGTACTGTTTAGCGCATGCGCGCCAATTCTGGTGATTTCTGGTGATTTTTGAAATTCAGATCTGGTGATAATATTCCCAAGTTCCTGGCAACACTGCAGTCCCACCTAAATTTCTTCCATCTCACTCGGATATATCATTTTTGGAGATCATTAGACTAACGCCATCTACGAATGAACTCCATTTGTATCCAAAAAATTTCTCGTTTGGTTGACTGACTATATATCTTTAGACAATGGTTTGACATTGTTTTTGTGTTAAGTTTTTGTAATAACAAAGTCAATCACTTTTACTACACGGTATAGGAAATCAGTACAGAAATGTGTCTAAAACCTACGTATACAATGAACTGCTCTTACGAACGATTAGAAAAACTGAATACCTACTTATTTTCTGTATAAAAACAAAACTTCTATGAAAATTTTGATTAATGCTTGTGTTTTGTTCGCCAGTTATATAATACAAAAGTACATAACTTCTGACGTCTGATCCATACACTTGAAGTGAGAAAGAAAGAGATCCCTGAGGTGTTTTCTGGCGTAAAAACGTATTCAATCTTGCATTTGAATATGATTCTACGTGACGTCATTATTATCACGAACCGCAAGAATGCATAATATCGAATGCGATTCAATAATCGAACATAACCTAAGAAATTTTCTGTGAGAAAGTCGTAGATAATATTTTGATAAACTGACCTTGTAATTCATTGTAGGTTTCCAACTCAATTGTTAATAAATAATTTCCTAGTTCAATCTATTTCATTTTAAATTTCAAACTCTCACAATTATTAGTGGAATGTCCCACTACCAAGATTTATTTGGGCTATTATTATGAATTGATGAACTCGACTCGAGTGGATGAAGGTGATGATGTTACAATCCTAAAAAATCTGTTCATTTTTGCATAAATGAAAGTTTTCTTGTATGTACCATCTTTAACATTAATGAATCATTCGTGAGTGAAATTGTATGATCTTCGATATTCACGTCTTCAATTATGACAATCACAAAACAACGAATTATGTTTTGAAACTGAATTCGACTTGGTTTCAAAACTCTACGAATACGTTTTGAATCGTTTTATATATGACGTCATCGTTTCAACGCCAGAATGGATGTATTTGAATCACAGGACAATACGTTTTGAATACATGGGCGCCAAAAAACGGCTCTGATTGTGTATGATCGCACGTATGTGAGTACAGTCTCGGTAGAAATGTCTCGCTCTATAGGTATACTCAGCTAGTGCTATGGCAACGCGCGCGGAACAAACAAAACTTTTTACTACGAAGGTTAGGTAAGTACCATAGACAAATTAAAAATAAAAATTTATTTTTAGTTTCTCTATGGTAATATGTATTTTTCACATCTGAAGAAAAAACAGCATTTGTGATTCGAAGAAGAAGTGTGAACCTTTGATTTCTTCAACAACCAACCATCAAAACAAAGACGTGACTGTCTGGCTCTAACTATCCTGTACAATATAATAAAAAAAATATGTCCCTATATACTTGGTAAAATCAATTTTCATGTACCAAGATTAGTTTCCAGGCAAGAAATTACTTTTTGTAGGATTTGTAATGGAAGATGAACGCGCTGGTTGCAATTATTTTCTTTAATGAATAAACATGAACAAACTAACTATAAAAACAATGATTGTGAAAAAGGTCTTTAGCGTGAACGCTCACTCTCGACAATGTCTGGTCTGGTTCTCTTCTTGCCATCGGCTTGTGGTAGTTCTTAGGCCACATGCTTCGGGTGATCATGAGCGCCGACTTGGGAGTGGAATTGGACACTTTTCATAATCCTACGACTCGAACAAATGTACTAATCGAGTCTCCTATTAATTCAGTGTGTACGATTTCCAATGAGAATTGTTCCATTGATATAAACTATGATAATATCAACACAATTTTGACTAAGTATAAGCAGAATCAGAAATTCAGGGTTTTCACATGAATAATATTACTATGTACTTGCTTCATTTATTTTCCCATGTAAAGGTGAGGTGTAAACTTAACTTGGTAACTTAGAAGTTGAAAGATCGAGAACGAATGGAAGCATTCACGCATCATATTTAGTTGCTTGACTTAGCTTATCAACCTAAGAAGTTGGAGACTGGATGGACGCTGTGGTATCACACAATCAAAAATTACACAAATAACCCCTTCACCACTCTAAATCACTACACTCACGTAGACCTATATGCGCATTTAGATAGCTAAGTTATCATCAGTAGGTAAACTACACTAAATGCATTGTTAAATGTTATTGCAATATATACCTGTTGTTTCTAATTGGGTTTTAACTGCATGTTAATCCTCAAGTCGCCAATGGGATCTTGATGGTACGATGGGGATTAAAGAAAACAAGATTGAATACATTGGACCCTTATCCTTATTAAGTAGATTTTTATTATGGTTTTTGTGGATAACTATGCTCTCCAAACAATATAATTTTCTAATGTCGTTAACCGGTTTGATCATTTTCAAATTATGAATATCAATTTTGTGACCAGTTTCGATCATATGATCCGCTACACTAGATTTATTCTCGCTACGAGAGGCAGCATGAGCCACATGTTCATGGAACCTTTTCGAAATTGATCGTTTTGTCTGGCCGTAATATACTTTGTCATTCAGATGTCAGCTAACAGGCAAGGCTTCAAAAATTTGTCAGCTGTTAAAGTTAATTCGAGCAAATGCGCACACCTTATTCCCAATTTATCTTAGTGTTTTTTTCATGAATGCTCTTTTTCATAAGTTAAATTCCCAAGATAAGTTAATCACAAGTTGGGTAGCATGAATCCACCTGAATTTTTTTCTGTTATTGGGTGTATATCTATAGAAAAAAAATGTATTTATTCATCTAAGAAAATTATTGAGTTTTCTGATACTGCTCACATCAATTACATAAGCTTTCATTAAGGCACCATTTTAACTACGTTTGCTATTTTATAATGTACAGCTGCGTTCTCTCTCGAGTTGATTGCATACCTGACGGCACCTCGCGAAGTCTTGGTCAGTGGTACAGTTGAGTCTTGGACTGCAATAAGCCCCTCCTTCAAGATACGTCGCATATTCGTTTTAAGACAGGAGATGTTCCAATTCAAACTTGTTTCTATTTCATTTTTCCGAATACACAATACGCGTCGAGTGCGAGTGTTTTCAATTGAGTAATCGAGCCCTATTTGTAAGTTTTTTCAAGTCGCTCCGGAATTTTCATAGAACACTTTTTTGATGCTATAAGACAAATCTCCTCAAAAGAATCGTTCTTTATAAAACTCGTTGAAAGTAACTTTACTCCTAATAAAATCTCTCCAAAATTCTCATTGCATGCGAGATTTAACCATTGACGAGGTAGGCATTTCGACGAGTCTCGTCAAAAGGGACAAATCCTCGTCAAAAGTATCATTGCCGCAAAAACTTCTCGTCACAAGTAACGTTGGACATATATATATATATATATATATATATTATATATATATATATATTTATATATATATATATATATATATATATCTATATATATATATGATGTCATAATGATGAAAACATTTCGAAGCAATGAACTATTGAAATGATTTTAAGAGCATCATAATAATCATTATAATTTTTTTTCAGTTGACATATTGGCGATTTCGGGAGATATTACATTAACATGGACATCGCCGATGTATCCAAAACTCTACTCCAACGATTCTTCTATAAACCCACTGGGAAAACCTATAACATCTCATGAAGATTCATGGATAGGCTCTCTATTGAACTTGGGAGCAATAGTTGGCCCATTTCCCTTCATTTTCATAGCAGGGAAACTTGGCAGAAAAATTGCGCTCCTTCTTGTGGCGATACCACATATTATTTCGTACCTGACACTGGCTTTTGCGAAGGACATATATCTTTATTATTTGGCACGATTCATCGGGGGACTCTCAGTTGGAGGTGGTTATGCTCTTCTGGCCATGTATATTGCCGAAATTTCAAGAGTTTGCAACAGAGGAGCAATGACAATGACATTGAACGTATTTTGGGCTATCGGTAATTTCTTACCATACGCTATTGGACCTTTTCTGTCTATTGATATGTTCAATTCCATTCTTGCCCTGATACCTTCAACTTTTTTCGTGTTATTTTGGATTATCGGAACAGAATCTCCCTATTACCTTATACAGGTTGGGAAAACAGAAGAAGCAGAAAAATCTCTTATGTTGCTGAGATCGGTTGATAAGGAAAATATCAAAGAAGAAATGCGCGAGATTCAGACATATCTGACAATGGATAGAGATGCGAGAATACTAGATATCTTGAGAGATAGTGTCCTCAGGAAGGCGCTGATTATCTGCTTGGTTCTTATAGCTACACAGGAGCTTGGAGGATTTTGTGCAATAACTTATCACTTGCAAATGATATTCGAGTCAGCTGGTACGAATGTATCATCCGAAATATCTGCACTCATTGTTGGCTTTGTACTTCTTGTTACGAGTTTCATTTCACCATTTTTGGTTGATAACATTGGGCGAAGACCGCTGATCATATGGTCCAGCATGGGTATGTGTGTAGCTCAAACAATGTTGGGGGCATTTTTTTATATACATGACGAGATGGATATTGATTCCAATACAATGAAGTGGATACCAATTTTCAGTCTTATCCTGTATATTACATCGTTCAACATGGGGGTATCTTCCATACCTTGGACGCTAACCTCAGAGTTATTTCCCAATAACGTGAAGGAAACTGTTGCATCAGTTGTTTCAAGTTTTAGTTGGATTATTTCTTTCATCACGACAAAAGTATTCAATGATATGAATTATGCTATGGGGCAATCGGGAACATTTTGGTTTTTTGCGGGGGCATGCTTGCTCAGTTCAATTTTCAGTATAATTTTTGTTCCTGAAACAAAAGGAAGAAGCTTTACTGAAATTCAGCATTCATTGAGATCTGGAAACAAGAACAAAAATAATGAGAGAGTGAATGGATCGAATTATGAGAATGTTCAGAAGTTATCTCCGTGATTAGATCATCAAAAACATAACATAAAATAATATGATGATTGCTTATCATGAAGCTCACTCATCAAATTCCGTGATCATCATGTGATATTTCCACTTGAACGATGTCCATTGAGAAATATTTATGAGATTTATTTGATATATTTTTATAAATTTGCATAATACATCTTCTTTATCGAGAAAACGTTGTTTGTTTTCACTGTTCCGTTTCGAGGAAAAATCGGAATCTTACCTTGATGTCTGATTATCTTTTATAGTCTTCTCTCTGAATCTGTGTAGTTTTGCCTTAGTAATTCTATATGTGAACGGTTGACCCCCAAATATGTCTGTTGAAAATATTTCATTGATTTTTTTAAGTAGGAAAAATCGGGCAACCACAAAAAATTATATCTTTAGGGGTATTAAATGAAGATAATATTAAGTGGAACTGATGAATACTTGATATTTTTCATAATCTTGATTGATTGAGTTTTTTTTTGAAGAAATTTTTATTTTTATTTTTGCATTTATGGACCTTTTACCATGAAAAATTCCGCGAGAGCATGATTTTATTTCTTAAAAAGCGAGTTTTTGCGTCAACGAAAAAAAGCAGTCTATAAAAAATAATATGAAGCTTCTCTTACACATGTTGGATATTTCTGCTGAATTCCAGAAGTTATCGATCATTTTTGGAATTTTGAAAATTGAACGTAAATCCGTTCATCGCATTTTTTTCACAAACTTAAAAATTGGATATCACTTGACAGTATTATATTGATAGTGCCGAATAATTCATTTTCATTACAATGTTGTTTTTCACCTGAACACTTCTAACGAATCGAAATATCCATAGTTGAATCCCCTGTATGTAAAATTTATTGATTATTACTCGAAACCATTTTTATCTCACAACTGGAAATGAAAAATACAAAAATGATTTCAAAATATTATTTGAGGGATTAATTGTTTAAAAATTGTATGAACAATCAACATCGGAAACGTTTTCAATGTTTCTCATCGGAATCGATGAGCTACGAAAACAGTAAAACAGTATCTCCATAGTTTCTTCTTTGAAAAAAATATATATATCCATGTAATTTGAATTTTTTGTCAACAAATAAGGTAATTGAATTTCAAAATCCAAAACTATTTGATATTTTTCATTTCTCATGCTCTTATTTGGTGGTGTTTAATATATTCCTGAATTCTGTTTCCATAATGATTTTCAGGAATCAATTGTTGAAAACGATTTGGGAAATATGTTTCATTTCATAAAATAATCATTAGACCAGGGTCGATAATTTTTGAAACCAAAAAAAATAATAGTAGGATGAAACCCATTGGAGAAGGAAAAGAATATAACAAAAATAAAAAATAAGATAATTTACGGGCGATCTGAGATCGGGAAGTGGAAGGGGGTTAGTTTTTAAGGGTAAAAAACAGTTTCTCCCGATTTCCGGCAGAACTACAAGTTCTATGGAAAAAAATTAAATGGCAAAGTTGTAGGTAATAAGAAGATCTACAACTTTGGTGTCCACACTTTTTTACATAATCTCAAAATGTATGTGAAAAATTCAAATAACCCAGTTTTTTGGTTTTTTATTTTTATCTTTTACAAAAAAAAAATTCCCACGGAATTCAGTGGAAACTTACCTTTTTATGTCCCAAACATACTGTAATTTTTTTGATTCAAAATATTTATTTTTCCACCTTATTTCGACTTAATATCGAAAAAGCACCCTAATTTTCAATCAGAAATTCTCCCGTCAAAATATCAGGTTTTTTAAAAAAGTTGGCGGGCTTTTTGTTAGTTGAAATCTCTACTTTCTGATGGTGTAAAAAAATATACATTACTATGGTAAATGTTTTCAGAAAATGCAAAGAAATAACAGGTAGTAAGGCCCAGACCCTCCTAGCCCCTTTCCCACTTCTCTATGAAATACCTTTTGATGGGCTAACATTTTCCATAGGTCACTCAGGTATATGAGTCGTCTTGAAATAGCAATAAATAGGCATCTACGCATATAATTTGAAGAAGATTCTACAACTTTCTCAAAATATTGTAGATTTCTTATTAAATTCGGATCCGAGTTTTTTTCGTTTCTTTGCATTTTCTGCCATAGTAATGTACTTTTTTTTATACCAACAGAAAGTAGAGATTTCAACGAACAAAAAAGCTGATATTTTGACGGGAGAATTTTCGATTGAAAATTAGGGTGCTTTTTCGATATTGAGTCAAAATAAGGTGAAAAAAGAAATATTCTAAATCAAAAAAATTACAGTGTGTTTGGAACATAAAAAAAGCGGTTTTCACCAAATTTTGTGGGAAAGAAAAATTTTTTGTAGAAGATAAAAATAAAAAACCAAAAACTTGGTTATTTGAATTTTTCACATAAATTTTGAGGTTATGTGAAAAAAGTGTAGATACAAAAGTTGTAGATCTTTTTATTACCTACAACTTTGCAATTTTCCCATAGAACTCGCGATCAAATCATTTATCTCTCATAATTATAACAAATTTACATATGGTCCATTCTATCACCAACCCTTTCCTTAGGCTTGGCAGAAGGCATGAATACGTCATTACTCTATGAAATCTATCAAGAGCTTTCGAATGTGTCTCTCACTCCACTCTAGTTGAAAAACTGCGTTTTCATGGCGTTGGAGGTGTATTTCTCGATTTGATACAGTCCTACCTAGGCAATAGAAAACAAGCAGCATATATAAATGAGGCATGCTTCGATTTCCGAACTTTTTCAAACGGGGTACCTCAGGGATCTGTTTTTGGCCCGTCATTATCTATGTGAACGACCTTTGTCACTTTATGTCTCCCAATAGGTCTGTAACTTGGTCAAATAAATTAAATTTTATTATTATATTGCGTTTGAAACACATTCTCTTGATTTATAATATATCTACGAGTGTTACTTTCCATTGAAAATATTCTAACAGTCATCGTATCCATGTCGCTTCCTGACATGGAGGCGTGGGAGAGGTCAATTCAGACAACACAGGTTCGTTTCCTGTTTCTCTAATATAAAACAGCTCCAAAGATCATGAATACATGTTGAAAAGGGTAACATTATCAACTTTTATCAAATCACAGGAAAATCTTTCCATTCAGTTTTCAGTTGAAGAATAAAATTTAGAATTCATTTAATTATTTGATAAATGGTGGAATAGATAGTTATGATGAACTTCACTGATTATGAAATTCATGTATTTTGATTTTGGGGAATCAATATGGGTTTTTTGCCAATCCAAAATGTCAAGTTTAAGAATGGTTGCTCTGTTATTTCTCTTGGGGGAATCTGGGGATCACTTTTTTGTAACGTATTTATTGTTTCAGCAAATGTCAGTATGTCATTGCGGTGCTGCTACTATTGTCGAATGTGTGAGATTGCACTGTTTTTTATCGCATTTCCATGTAACGATATAGCGTATTTATATATTCCAAAAAAAAAGTCCCACTTTTCATATCGTTCTTTATATTAAATTACTAACTGTTGACCAACATAGCAGTGTTGAAGCAGCAGCAGTGTCAGAAGAGGTCGACGACATGATGGATTTGAATTTTGATATGGATGAATTCATTTTGATGAGGGCGGCTGAGGTGCCAGATCTGCAAGATGTTTCTATATCTCAATTGCCAACCAGTTCTCCACCTGTGATCACCACCACTCGAACTCTAAAACAAGATGCTGCAGTTCAGTTCAAGTCCGGGTACCTCAAAATCGTCGACATCGTCCTCCAAAGCTAAGGAAAGATCGAAAAAAAAGGATGCATCTTCGAAAATTGCATCTCCAGCCATTGGATCGCTAGTTTCACATGTGCAACTGCAAATTTATACTCAGAAGAGAAATATTGCAAAACGTTACATCGCTGAATCCAACAATACCATCACGAAGTGAAATCAAACTGATGAAGATTTAGATTTAGATGAAGAAGTTGGGCATGAAATGGATAAAAAGATTGCTGAAATGCAAAAAAAGTCTGTTGCCATCAAATAAAAGGTGGATAGAGATAGAAAATACAACACCAGCCTTCGAAAGCAAGCAGAAATGGTTAGGCTGAAATCCATCCAATCCTATGATGCAATGACATCAATTCCCGAAGAATGGCAAAAAGAACTGAATAATTGCCTTTTGAGTGAAAGTGATCAAGTATATGATTTTTTGTTGTAATGTTGTATATGATTTTTTGTTGTTGTAATGTTGTTACCTCATGATTTTTTCTCTAAGATAATAAAACAAATTTTTCAATATATTTTTTTCATTTCGAAAATATGATTGAATGCTGAACAATTGCATTTTTTTTGAATCCGTGAATTATTTTCATTGGAAAAAACCTAGCCACTTGACGAACACTTCATTTCCTCCTCTCTTCAATATCTACTCGACCAAGCAAACATCGATATTCTGTGTTTTCTTCAATTCAGCTTCATAGAAACAACCTTGAATGGGATTCTTATCCATGACTTCGAGAATGTATGTTGGTCGATATGTGCTGTTGACTTTCACGACCTTGAATAATTCCGTGGTGAAATTGGCATCGAAGCCCATTTCGAATTTTAAAGCTAATACTTTATTTCCATCTTTTCATACTATTATTGAGTATTTTAAAACAAGCAGGTTTTAACCGGATGCAAATCAGTCCGACGAATTTTTGAAATTGTAAAAAACTATTCTTGAAGTTATTTTTTCAAAAGTAGTTACTTCAGGCAATATTAATATAAACATTGAATAATATTATAAAATTAGTCTGGCATCTATTTGTCGGTCGGTATTAACATTGTCTGGCAAGTTGATCAAGCGTCGCGACGCCATAGCGACTGCTAAGCAGGTGCCAGAATCGCCATTCCGTTTTCAGCACAAAGTAAACTAACGAATGAATATTGTAACGAACCTAGGCCGGACCTGTCGCCTCACACGTTGCCATCGACAGCGATGAGATCATCCCCGGAGATATTCGAGAACCATCCAGTCGCTCTTCCGCGGAAAACAACGGTCAATATTGGAAACAATTGGAACATGCCGTCGCCAACTGCCGGAATTCGAAAGATCGGGAATCCTGTGACGGAGATAAATAGGTAGCCCTCAAGATGGCACGGACAGTCTGAACGAGCCCATACGATCGAGCTATATATACAGTGGAGTAGTAATATAAATTAAGTTGTAGATTAAGTGTGAAATAAATTAGTAGAACCAAGTTAAGTTTATTTACGTTACAATTGGTGTCGGAAGTGAGATTTTGAAAATAAACAAGTGATCGTGGAGTGGATAGTCAGAAAAATAAATTGATAGACCTTTTTGTACGCCCAAAATAGACAGTGGCCCGGTTTTCGCGAAGTGGACAATTGTGCGTGGGAATATAAACTGATACACTGTTCGCGTGAAACAGAAAATAGACAGTGGCCCGGTTTTCGCGAAGTGGACAATTGTGCGTGGGAATATAAACTGATACACTCTTCGCGTGAAACAGACAATAGACTGGTGGCCCGTGGAAAAGAATTCGCGAAGTGAATTTTTAACAAACTGATAAACTTTTCGTGTGAAACAGACTGATACCTCGTCAAAGACAAAATGTGTTCAAGAAAAGTGCGCCTTGCGGACTTGAAGGTAGCGGAATTGAAACAGGAATTGGAGGAAAGGGAACTGGAAACAACGGGTAAAAAGCAAGTACTCCAGGAAAGGCTTGCAGAAGGACTTATACAAGAAGGTGAGGACCCCGAAACATTTTTATTCGAAGTTCCCGGAGGTGATTTAAGTTTGGTAATGAATAAACTCGAAGAAACTACTAAATCCGTGAAAGAAGAACTGCAACAAAATTCAAGGACTTTGGAAGAAAATGCTAGAAATCTGGAAGAGAAGCTTCAAGAAAATTCTAGAAATCTGGAAGAGAAGCTTCTAGAAAGCCTGGAAGATAAGCTCCTTGAAAACACAGAAGGCCTAAAAAAAGAACTCTGTGGTGTGGCGATTCGTCTAGAAAAAAGAATAGGAACCGTCGAGGCAGAGATGGACAAGATGAAGGAAATAATCAGCGATGAAATCAAAGACGGAATCGAGGCAGAAATGGACAAAATAAAGGAAACGATCAGTAAGCTAGAAAAACAAATTAATAGTGCGTCCTCCACAGAGATGGTTAACGAAAATGCAATGCTGGACTTGAGTTTGAACGTGGATAAAGTTCAAGAGGGTATAAAAGATGTTAAGGTCATTTCAGAAATAGGGAAGCTTTCCATGAAGCCGCCTCAGTTCGACGGAAAAACTCCATGGGCAAATTACCGCCGGCAGTTTGAAGCAGCGGCCAAAGCAAACGGATGGAATGCAGGGGAAAGAGCTGTAGCACTGACACTTGCATTACGTGGAGAAGCGACAAATATTCTACAAACTCTCACCGCCCAAGAACAGGAGGACTATGATCAGCTGATCAAACATCTAGAATTACGATATGGCCACGCCCTTTTTGGAACACGTATACCACTCCCAACTGAAAAATCGCTGCCAGGAATCGGGCGAATCCTACAAGAATTCGAAGCTGACATTGCACGCTTGGTTCGTCTCGCATATCCAGCCACACCGGAGAATGTAATGGAGCGATTAGCGGTTCAGGCATTCTTGGATGGACTCCGTGACCAAGAAACCAGACAAGCGTTGACACTAGCTCGTCCAACACATCTCGTAGACGCACTGGCACGCGCTTTGGAATTTGAGGCAGCAAAGCAATCCTGCAAAAACCAAAGTAAAGTTCGAAGTATTGAAGAAGACTCACAGGAGCATGCTGACTTGGAAGCTGCCATAAGAAAAGTGATGAAGGAAGTTTTGCCCGAGAAAAGACAGATAAGATGCTGGAATTGTGGCAAAATTGGACATGTGCGTAGCAAATGTCCAACATTTGAAAACACGACTCCGATGCAGGAAAACTAAAGAAGGTCGACGAGAAGGGGCAATCGTCGGCCTGTGTCCAGCAAGCCCGGTTAACAACGCATATGTCGCTATCCTGAAACGACAGAACAGAGGTGTTTTCGTAGACGGTCTCATCAATAACGAGCCTTGCACCATGCTGCTAGATACAGGTGCGACTAGGACAATTCTCGGACCTTCCTTTGCCAGAACACCGGAACGAATTGAACCGACAACTTGGAAGCTACGCACAGCAACAGGGGAGCCAGCTACTGTATATGGCGAGCTACCGATTGAAATAATTTTGGGCAGCACTGAAGTGAACATCAGGCACTTGTAGCGGACATCGAAGACGATGCAATCATCGGAATGGACATCATGAATTCCAGAGGGTTTGAATTGGATTTCAAAGACGGCGTCCTACGTGTCAACGGAGAAGAGCTGGTGCTTCATGGGAGAAGTGAGGGGTTGATCCGTGTGTTGTTGGCTGAAGATGTAAGAGTACCTGAGAGGGCTGAAACCATTCTGGAGGCTCGCCTGGACGGGAGTACGAGCAGTGGAAACGTGGTGATGTTCGAGCCCAAACTTCATGATGAGAAAATTGGACGAGGGATTGCACTAGGGAAGACCTTGTTGCGTGCTGACAAATTTGTGCCCGTAAGGGTCATGAATGTCAATTATTTTCCAGTGACCTTGAAGAAAGGAACAATATTGGGGCACTGCTCGCCAGTTTCCTCAGTGATCCGGAGTGTACGAGGTACGATTAGCCAACCCAACAACTTGCCCACAGAACTAGAAAAATTAGTTGCCATCTCTTCCAAAGATATGAAACCAGCTCAACAGCCCAAACTAAGAGATTTAGTTAAGAGTACCAAGACATCTTCGATACCGGACAAGGAAAGGAGGTCGAACTAATGTGGTCCAGCACAAGATTGATACTGGGGTGCCCGACCGATCCGGCAATCAGCAGAAGACTTCCTCTTGCCAAGAAGGAAGAGGCTGACAAAATAGTCAGCGATATGGGAAAAGAAGGAGTTATCGAACCATCTGACAGTCCCTGGTCCTCTCAGTCGTACTGGTGAAGAAAAGGATGGATCGACACGCTTTTGTGTAGACTATCGCCAACTTAATAATGTCACGAAGAAGGACAGTTACCCTCTCCCGAGAATAGATGACACCCTAGACACGTTGGCTGGTTCCACGATTTTCTCGACCCTTGATCTGAAGAGTGGATACTGGCAAGTAGAACTGGCTCAGGAAGATCGAGAAAAGACTGCTTTACCATCGGCTCAGGATTGTGGCAGTTCACCGTTATGCCATTCGGGCTCTGTAATGCTCCGCCACATTCGAAAGATTGATGGAAACAGTACTGAAGGGACTCTCATGGAACACGTGTCTCGACGACATAATTGTGGTCGGCAGATCGTTTGAGGACCACGTGAAAAACTTGGAGGAAGTATTCCTGCGACTGAGGAACTCGGATTGAAACTGAGCCCTAAGAAATGCCATCTGTTCCAAAAGAAGTACGATACCTCGGCCACGTTGTCTCTGGGAAGGAGTAGCAGTGGACGACCAGAAGATCAAAGCTGTTAAGGATTGGCCCATCCCAAAGACATTCACCAACTTCGAAGTTTCCTTGGTTTATGCACATACTATCGCCGATATGTGCTGGGATTCGCAACATCGCTAAACCACTGACCAAGCTCACGGAAGGCCAAACAAAGTTCCAGTGGTCGAAGAATGTCAATACTCATTCAGGAAGCTGGAAGGAGCTTTGATCAACTCGCCTATACTGAGCTATACCCTACCCAAAGGGAAATTCATTTTGGATACGGACGCCAGCAACGTGGGACTTGGAGCTGTCCTATCTCAGATCCAGGAGGGACAGGAGAAGGTCATTGGTTATTTCAGCAAGACGCTTAGCAAACCAGAGCGCAATTACTGTGTCACCAGGCGAGAGCTGTTAGCTGTTGTAAAGGGAGTGGAACACTTCTACAAGTACGTGTATGGAAGAAGATTCCTGTTGAGAACTGACCATGCAGCTCTCAAATGGCTCTTACAGTTCAAAAATCCTGAGGGTCAAGTAGCACGTTGGATCGAGAGACTCCAAGAATTCGATTTCGAGATCGAACATCGAGCAGGAACTAGCCATAAGAATGCAGATGCCTTGTCGCGAAGACCATGTCCAGATGATTGCTCACATTGCCGACGAGCAGAAGAGAAAGAAGCAACACTTTGTAGAACCGCGGCAATGGATGACAACTGGAATGACAGCAAGATCCAGAAAGACCAAGAGAGAGACCCCGACCTTGGCTTAGTCGTCAGCTGGAAGAAGGGCAATCGAAGACCATCATGGCAGGAAGTCGCAGGTTACTCGCCGGCTGTTAAGTCCTATTGGGCACAATGGAACTCTCTTATTCTGGACAATGGGATCCTGAAACGTGTGCTGGAGGCCGATATTGGTGGGGAAGACAGACGCCAAATAATTGTTCCCAGGAACAGAAGAGAGGAAGTGCTGCGGGAAATCCATGATGGAGTCGCCGGAGGACATCTGGGAGTGACGAAGACCCTGCAGAAAGTGAGGCAACGGTTTTACTGGGCCAATTGTCAAGCTGACGTCCAGGACTGGTGCAGGAAGTGCGCTGTATGCGCTGCTAGCAATGGACCTCGAATACGACCCGAGGCCCCGATGCGTCAGTACAACGTAGGCAGCCCGTTCGAGAGAATCGCCATTGACATCGCCGACCCGTTTCCCGTATCCGACCACGGGAATAAATACATCCTTGTGGCAATGGACTACTTCAGTAAGTGGGCGGAAGCCTATGCCCTGCCCAATCAGGAAGCCATCACCGTCGCCGACGTCTTGGTGAAAGAGTGGATATGTCGATTCGGTATTCCAATGGAGCTGCACTCGGATCAAGGCAGAAATTTCGAATCCAACCTCTTCCAAGAAATATGTCTACTGCTGAACATCCGCAAGACAAGAACCACGGCCCTACATCCGCAGTCCGATGGAATGGTGGAACGGATGAACAGGACGATCAACCGCTACTTGTCCAAGGTTGTCTCTGACCATCAAAGAGACTGGGACCAGTATCTTCATTTGTTCCTGATGGCCTATCGATCCGCAGTACACGAGTCAACCGGTCAAACTCCTGCTAGTATTATAATGGGCCGAGAACTGCGACTGCCTTGTGACCTGAAGTTTGGGATACCGCCAGGACAAGACACTGCGGGAGAGGACTACGTCAGCAAACTTCAGCAGAGAATGGACGACATCCACGAACGAGTCCGGTTGAACATCCAGAGTGCCAGCGATAAAATGAAGAAGACCTATGACATCAAGGCCGACGCTGGAGGATTTAAGGTTGATGACCTGGTTTGGCTGTACAACCCCAAACGTCGTCGTGGACTATCACCAAAGTTGCGGAACTCGTGGGAAGGCCCGTATAAAATCGTGAAAAGGATAAACGACCTTGTGTACCGAATCCATAAGCCACCCCGAGGGAAACCAAGGGTCGTCCATTTCAACAGGTTGGCATCTTACGCTGGAAACCATGACCAAGTTCGCACCCTCAAGCCACCGGAGGATGATATGACGTTCGAGAAGGTTATGTCCTTGTATTCAAACGGGCAGAAAGTTCTACATGGGAATTACTAGAGAGGAGTCACGAGACATTTTCGAGGTGCCTGCTGACTACGCACTAGCGCACTGTGTGGCAGAAGATCTTCGAATGTCCAGGGGCATCGCCGTAGTGTTCTCCAAAAATTTGGTCAACTCCAAACACTGCGGGAGCAGAATCCAGAAGTTGGTGGGGTGCTACAGTTGAAGAAAGGCCAGAGAAACATCTACTACCTAGTTACCAAGAGGCATTCCCAAGATAAACCGTCCTATGAAGATGTCTGGAAGAGTCTCACCAAACTAAGAGATACTATGGTGGACCAGAATCTGGCGGATCTAGCAATTCCAAAACTATCCTGTGGTATTGATGGGTTGGACTGGAGAGTCATAAGAAGTATGCTGGAGGCGATATTCAGATCCAGCGGCGTCAGGATTTTGGTTTGCTGTAACCCTCTTCCACGACCGATCATGAAGACCGTGGAGTGTTACTTCCATCGAACTTCACGGTGCAGATATGGGGAGTCATGCAGATATCGTCACACTCCAAGGATGAAATTTCGGGACGAAATGTCTTTAAGAAGGGGGCAATGTAACGAACCTAGGCCGGACCTGTCGCCTCACACGTTGCCATCGACAGCGATGAGATCATCCCCGGAGATATTCGAGAACCATCCAGTCGCTCTTCCGCGGAAAACAACGGTCAATATTGGAAACAATTGGAACATGCCGTCGCCAACTGCCGGAATTCGAAAGATCGGGAATCCTGTGACGGAGATAAATAGGTAGCCCTCAAGATGGCACGGACAGTCTGAACGAGCCCATACGATCGAGCTATATATACAGTGGAGTAGTAATATAAATTAAGTTGTAGATTAAGTGTGAAATAAATTAGTAGAACCAAGTTAAGTTTATTTACGTTACAATATTATTTCAAGTTTAAAAAAAATCACCTCTGAAAAATGCATGTGATCTCTAGGGCTAGGTAATCGCTTTGAGAAAATGGTTGAGTATAACTCATTTTATTCTATGCCCTCTCAATGTGATATTTCTAAATGGAGGAATTATGATGAAATTTTTAGGTATGAGTTTCATAAACACAATTCTATATGGGGAACTCATTGGGTTCAGCTGATTTTTGTTGTAAAGAGAAACAGATACATCGATCAACAACGATCAGTTGCGTATTGAATAGCTTGTTTTTCAACTACGTAATGGAAATATAAGGGTTTGGGTGAATAATTAGAATTTATATTTTATTGATTTTATTTTAAGATATGGAATATATATTTTTTGATATGGTGAATGCATCGGTAGAACCATATTCAAATCACATCTGCCTTCATCTTCACAGAACGCTGAACTTTGATGATTCCAGTGAGAACTTTGCCACATAACTTGATGCCAGGGTTGAATTTTTTTCACAGATATCTAGAGACTTCATCTTGGGGGAAGCAAACGATCAGATCGTTTTGGGATGGTGGGTGTAGTCTTCATTGGAATAATATGATTCGAATGTTCAATAGTTTGAATATCGATTGATTTGATCCAATTCTGATTTGTATAATGTATTCAAAACAGGAAGAAAAAGAATTGATAATAAATTCCATTGATATTATAATAATAATTTGACTTACGTGCAGAAATATTCCAATGAAGAACTGTTGAATGTTATTTTTCACTGCATAAAATCACTATATGCTAACGAAAAAAATATATTTTTATTCAATGACATTGAATTCGGTAAGAGCACTTCGCCCCAAGTATTCAATTGTATATCTGACATCTGAAGCATTTATGCGATTGATACTATCCAAATAAAGTTGATCTAAAATACTTCTGGTTAGCCAAGATTTGAATAGAATATTATTATCATCACGTAATGTCATTGGAATTGATCTTCCAAATCGAGTGTTGTAAATTGCCTTTCAAATTATATGGAACACTTGATTATTCAGAAATGATGACATTGTTCGTTGTTCTAAATTTTTTTTTCACTCCCTGCCCCAATAATTGAGGAATTAATTTTTCCAAATCTATTTTCGCAACAGACATAGTAAATTTATGAAGATACGTTTCCACTGATAGAAAAATTCACTCACTGAATTGACTTCTAGTTGATGTAGTTCTTTCGTTGACCATAATTCAACTTCTGATTAACAACGATTTCACACACACACACACACATTTTATAAGGAACAAATTTCCCACCACACTGAGTGTCATCGAATAAGACGTTCCAACTAATTTTACAACACATCAAGAGTCAAGGTCAAATTAAAAAAAAAAAATGCGCTCATTTTCCAAATCTACCAAACTTCAATCTACATGGACTGGCTCTCTTACACACAAGGTCAACATGCAAGTCAATATGTGCCTGGCTTCTGTCACTTGATTCGATTTCACGATATACATACTCGAAAAATCAATAGTCCTGTGACGCAGTGTCCAAAGATCATGCAAAGCCCCTTGATGAATCATCTCGATGAGGGTGGTCGAAGACTCTGAAAAATCAATAGACCTGTGACGTTGATGTTGATTCGAAGGCCATGCAAACCTCCCTTGATGAATCATATCAGTGTTAAGGTTGGCTGAATACTATGAAAAGTACACCTGTGACGCTGATGCTAGTTCGAAGGCCATGCATCACACTTTCTGCCTACTGAAATGAATGCACAATCCCTTACTCATCGACTAGCGTTACAAGTTCAACGAGAAATTAATCCCTCTCACACACAAGGTCATGCAAACACCACACTATGACGATCTACCACAAGGGCACTTCGATGTGAATGATACACAACCTTCAACCTCCCCATCTCAAGGTCACAGTGACGGGGTCAAGATCAAAGGGGGCTGCAATTGGGCGGCTAGGGGACTGAGGGAGGATACCAAGGTCAAGGGCGTGGGGTGGTGCCCGGTAACGACTCAAATCTTCTACTGTTGGTTTGGAACGCGCGCGCATCACCCGGGTCGGATTTCCAACAAAAAAAAATTTAACCAATTAAATATGAATAATAAGGAATGAAACAAATCCAGGTGCTTTCTAAATATATGGATGAACAATAATCCGTCGGCAACAAAAAAATACCGAGATTCGTCTATTAGTTATGCTCTTAATAATTGACAATTCTTTATGAGTTTCTACGGGTATAACAACTCGTGTATCCATTTCGAAACAAAAACTACTTCAATATATTGAACACCAAAACTGAAACACCAAAAAGTAGCTAACGCAGCTTTCTCCTGATGCAATTTTATTATTGAATAGTAGCAAGTAAGATAACAATTATATCCAATTAGAACACGAGAATTGAATTCGATTCGAAACCATGCCTGTGACCACATCGTAAAATGGATACAGTTTTTGTAGAGGATGTTTCAATCCCAACTGAATACAAACGAACCTAAATGAACTAGAGAGATTATTACATGGCGATCCTGCCAGTCCCACTACGTTAGTGAAGCCAGTAAATACTGAAAAACTCAAAATTAGACGTAAGATAATCATCCAAAGAAGGAGTAATCATAGCCCAAGCAGTATACATATTTCTTAAACGCAAGTACAAACGATCATTGTAGAAGGAGATCAGAAGAGAGATAAGACGAAGCCAGGAATTGGTACAATGCAGTGAAATAAGTTAATGGACAATTGAGGTCATATTGCTACTTGAAGCAGCCATAATGGATAGGAAGTAATATGTATATGATATAACTAGCTATCAAGTTTATATTTTTTTAATCTTTTCCAATGCTCACATTTTTACACATGAACAGTGGGCTTATTCAGACATTCATTTGAGGACATCAAAGTAATTGATAGGAATTTAGTGAAAGATAATAAAGAGAGACGTAGATTTAACAATAATCAACAATGAACTTGATGAATTAAGTAGGATAGAAAAAGATTTGATAAATTTAAAAAATGAATTGAATAAAAGAAAACATGGTTTAGATTTGATTCGAACCATGAAATCATATGTAGAAGCGTTCGAAAAACTTTTGGTTGAAATTCTAAAAACATTAGAAACTAGATTATCCTGTATTACGAATCAAACGCCTGAAATTGACAATTTGACTGAAAAAATTGGCGAAAAATTTAATCTTAGACGAGCTTCAAACTTATTGTCCGTAATCAACGACAGGGAATCAGTAAAACAACTGATCGTTACTCACAAAATATGTACTTGAAACCAGATTGTCCCAAAGCGCGAAAATGAGGTTAGATTCAACATATCCGTCAAATGATGATCAAAACTCATTTATTGACCAAATATTCAGCAACAAGTTTATCAATTGAATTACATAACGCGAAACGAAAAGATAAATCTGTGGATGAATTTGGAAAATCAATCAAACAATTACTGGTGAATTTGGATATAGCAGTGTCCGAAGGTGATGACGAAGCAATGCAAGATCTCAAAGGTACGAACAAAAAAATCGTTCTCAATGCCTTTGCAAATGGATTATGAAATCACGATTTGCGTACAGTAATAAAAGCGAGAAACTATAGCAAGATGCGATAAGCGGCGCTACTGATGAAGAAAATCCAAGCTTTAGTCATCAAAACGACACAACGAATCGATGATTCCAGCAAAATTGGTGTGGAAGATCAAGGGGTGCTCCTAGAATTTCAATAACGCAAACAATTTCAGAAACGGCAACTCAAATAACAAAAATAACTACCGAGGACAAAACCGTGGACATTTCGTGGAAATTTTAGAGGAGTATTAGAGACGGGAGCTTCTGTGAGTGTATTATTTGAAAGGTCATGAATTTCATGGAAATGAAATGGAATCAGATTTCCTTGCAAAATACTCACCAATATTAAACTAGTGAAATTATTAGTCCTAGTTCATAGAATGACATCGTTAATGGAAAAAATTATGAAAATTACCAATGAAATAAAAAAGGCCGGTATCAAAATAAATGTTGTTAGAGCTCAGCAACACATTACTGCGAAAGAAACTCAACAATTGATTATGAACGATTACTGGTTTCTTAAAAAAACTTGCTTGAAATCGCATTTGTTAATTAACAAGTTTTTTGCAAGTAAATATTAATATTAAGGAACCATTTATTTATAACATCATTTTTATTGTTCTTCCATATTTCGAAAAAAAAAATATTTTTTTCATTTTTTGTTTGTTAATGTAATAAAAAAATTGTCGTTTTTGGGGAAAAAATAAAAAAAAAACTAGAATTTTGAATATTTTCGTCTCTTTAACTCAACCGTTTGCACCGGGTTTTTCATTTTTGTTATTAACTTATAAACTATTTGAGATACGACAGGAACATACAGATCTTTTTTATTTTTCATTAACCAATGAACAAATGAAGATTCTTATCGGAGCTCTAACTCTATTATTTATTTTATTTCTTGCAATTATTTATAAATTTCTTTCAAGCTTTAAAATTTGAATATTTCATAAACCATTACAGATACAAGATAACAAAAGACTTTATGCACGCTCATTATTTGAGAATTGAGTGGTTCTTCATCATCATTAAAAACTCATTTAATTCAAATTTGTCTGGATGTCAATAAAAACAATCCATGAACATTAACTGATGACTACGATTTCATTTAAACGTGCCTGTTTTCAAGCAAATTAAGTTCGAAAAAAAAAATTCATGTGCTCCTGATCATATTGGACTCCAAAATATTTAACAATCTACCGGAAGAACTGGAGGGTATAAACGTATTGTCTTCATTCAAACATGAGTGAAATAATTTTTTAATGAAATAATGTTACAGGTGATTTTATACAAAATCAGACATCACAGAGTGTTCTTTCTTTATTATTTTCATTACTATATTGTTGGCTTCTGTATATACTATGCATGTCATATTTTTATATATACATTTTTTTTAGTGTGATTTTTTATTTAGATGAACTAATGTCATTGTGATAACTGAATGACGATAACAATACATGTAAACCATGTCGAAAGAATTGAAATAGATATTGATTGATTGCTTGTTCGAAACTTTTATACTCAACTCTTGATAGTCCACAATTTTTAAATTACTTTCAGATTCCAGTTTCTACCTATTGAAATATTTCTGTGTTACCTTCCTGAAATATCTGCCCTGGGTTTGGCAGGGTACAGCCCCTTGTTCGTATACCTGACCTGGAAATTTTATTTACATCTCCATACTTTTATCCATAATTCATAAAATAATAGCTCAAGCCAAGCTCAATTTATTTATTGATTATCGAAAAATGGAAAAGACTTGAGGTAATCTCGTCGTATCTGTAAGAGTTTATGAGATATTCAAATTTTAAAGCCTAAAAAAAATTTTCTCGAAGTATTTTAATGAATAATTGCAAGAAATTGAATTATTAATTGAGTTGGAGCTTCGATTGGAAGCTTAATTTGTTCATTAAATAATGAAGATTAAAAAAGGTCCGGATGTTCTTGTCGTATCTCCAATAGTTTGTAAGTTATATTAATCAAAAAGATGAAGAAACAGGTGCGAACGGTAAAGTTGGAAAGACGAAAATATTTAAAATTATAAATAAAAATAAAAAACAAAATTCCCAAAAAACGACACATGGTTGTTATTTTTCTATTGTGTACAATTAAAAAAAAATAAGGCCAAAATTTTTTTCTTTATAACAAATTGTTTATTGAATGAACAAATGGAAAATAAAATATTTTTTTCCAAATGCGAATATTAATATCAATAGTAACTTGCAAAAAAAATTGTAAATTAACAAGTGCGATTTCAAGCAATAATTTTGTTTTTCAAAAAACCCTTTTTTCCTAAAAATTGTTATTTTTATCAATGATTAGGTTTCTAAAAAAAAAATTTGAATTATCTTATAAAAAATGCATTTGTTACTAACAATTATTCAAACAATGGGAGTAAACAATTTGAAAAAATCATTTCCATGTAGCTTGCAACAATAAAAAAACAGAACAATCAAATTTTGAAAAAAAATTCAATGATTCATTTATGTTTTGTATTTTTCAATGTCTTACATAGTTCATAAAAAATTAAAAAATCACAATTCTTTTATTTTTTCGACGACAATCGTTGATTTTAACAATTATTAGGGTTTTTATGTTAATATTCGCCTCATTGAGAATTGGTAATTAATAAAAGCATAACTGATAGAAAAATTGCGGTAAACATTTTTTGTCGACGGATTATTGTTCATTTATGTATTTGGAAAGTACCTGCATTTTTTCATCCCTCAATATTAATATTCAGTCGGTAATTTTTTATTTGTTCGAGAATTCGATACGGATGACGCGCACGCGAACCAAACCACATGTATTTACCCATATTCTCACAGCTCAATTGAAATCATAAATATTGGTGGTACAGTTCCGGGAAGAATTTCTTTCAGGAAATCTCCTGATCTCTTTGGAACTTGAATTTTTGTATCACTGAGTTCATTCACAACGAAAATATGAATGTGGATATATTTTTATATGTGTATATGTATTATTAAAAATTACATATACCAAAGAGACTTTAGACCAAATAAATTTTCCAACTTTAGTGGGGTTCATAGTTCTTTGTTTTGGTATAGAGTAAGATAATAATCGAGATTAACTATAATATTCTGAATAATGAAAATGCTAGACACATGGCAGTGTGTCACCCGAATTCGGAAGGGCGACTCACCAGCAGTGTATACAGTGCGAGTTTCTGACTTGGAATAAATTCAGTAACTCAAAGACAGTCGTTTTGTCAGAAATATGATCGGACAGGTCGATTTTTATTTTGAATTGCGCTCGTTTTTATGTAAGCAAATGTTATACAGCGTGTCTCAAATTTGAGATATGACGTCAACGACTATTTTTTTTAATGGCAATCCTATTTTTTTAATGATTATCCTTGAAGGGTATAGTAAGTTTAACATGCGTACCAAATATAAAATTTCAATTTCTTGTCGTTTGACAGATATTTAACAAACATCAACTAATTCGAAAATGAGATTCACCTGATCTATCTGATATCAACTCAAATATGTTTCTTCAATAAATGGTCGAAATGTTGTCCATGAACTAACTTACAATATCCTAAACGAAATTTAAACTCTTTTTGAACATTTCTAATTAATTGTGCGGAAATTCGTCTACACTCCTGTCGTACCTGTCGTATTCGTTCTTGAAACTGCTCAATCTTTTTCGGTTCGCTGTTAAAAACCTTGCTTTTCAAGTACCCCCATAAGAAATAGCCCATAGGTGTTGAATCCGGAGACCTGGAAGGCCATTCAACAGCTCCTCTTCTACCAATCCATCTGCCTGAAAATACATCATCCAGATACGCACGGGCAGGTCTTTTAAAATGGGGAGGCGCACCGTTTTGTTGAAACCAGATGTTCAGGACATCGGCTTCATCCGGATCAGGAAATAGAGTAGCCAAAGTCGGAACTACTTCTTCCCTCGAGAATTCTAAATATCTATCTCCATTGAGATTCCTTTGGAAGAAAAGTGGTCCTATAACTCGATTACCAACAATCCCTGCCCAAACATTAACTTTTGCTGTATATTGAGTGTGGCCTTCCCTCATCCAGTGTGGGTTGTTGTCTGCCCAATAACGACAATTTTGACGATTTACCTCACCATTCAACGAAAACGTTGATTCGTCAGAAAACAGGACGTTTCATATGTTCACAACATTTCTGTCTAGTGGATCGATCATTTCTTCGCAGAATTGGATTCTTCTATCCGGAACGTTGATTCGTCAGAAAACAGGACGTTTCCTATGTTCACAACATTTCTGTCTAGTGGATCGATCATTTCTTCGCAGAATTGGATTCTTCTATCCGGATCATCTTTGGTGAGTTTCTGGAGGATTGTCATGTCATGAGGATGAAATTTATGGGTTTTCAGAATTTTCATCACTGAAGACTGGCTAATTTTGAGTTCCCTAGCTATCTGCCTAGTGGGAACATGATAATTTTCATCAACAGAGAGTAGTACATTCATTCCGACATCTTCATCGAGGGCACTCTGATTCTTTGTTTTTCTCAAATGCCCATTTTCCCGAAACTGTTTTTTAATATTGCTTATGGTACTCTGCGATATGGGTGGTAAATCAGGATACCCCTCTCTGAATGAATGAATAACTTCATTTTGTATTCTTATCCTATCTCCGTAGCCAATCATCATTGAAATTTCAATCTTGGGGGTTTCAGTTAAGTACGGTATTTTGTTAGATTTTTCAACAAACGTCGTTTCTCACAAAACGACAAACTAATAACCTTGGTAAATATCCTCGCTCTATACGATGCTACTTTCCTTACCTGTTTTTATTTCACTTTTTTGTTTGACATTGTCAACATCAACCCAGTTTGACAAAAAGCTATAAACACATACCTCTTGACATAAATCAGGGACGGACCGAAGGCACATTATTGGGGGAAAAATATGGATTTTGTCCCAAATTCTTAAATAAACAACTAAAAAAAAAGTCATACCCCACTTTTTGTAAACGACACCGTGTTTGTGTGGTGTTCATTCGTCCTTAGAGTCCCATTGTCAACTCCCAACTTGTGATGACCAATCTCCCAACTCTTGGGCAACTATTGGGGGGGCGCCCCCCCGTCCCACCTCCAATGGGCCCGTTCCTGTTGACAAACGACAAGGAATTAAATAATCATAAAAAAATTAGGAAAAAATAATTACTTACAAATTATTATATTTTGTTGAACAATAGGAATTATGAATTCCTTCAAATTATAGTATTCCTGTTTGAAGTTGTAGTCGATGTGGTAATTTGATTACTCTCGTTCCGGACGTTCATCGTCTTAATGGACATGAAAGATTTTCACGACGTTTCGAATCTGCAATCGTCTTCAATTCTTCAGGTATTCACCTGAAGCCGGTTGCAGATACAAGCATTCGAGAAGACGAGAAAACCTTCCAAATCCATTAAGACGATGGACGTCCAAAACGAAAGTAATCATGCATTTTATTCCGAAATAAAAATGTGAGGTTTGACACAATGTTAGAACACAATGGAAAAGGTAAATATATTGTACAGAATTATACATAGAATATACTATGCCAAATGTGCATGAGGTATATCACACAATACATTTCTTATGTTCAACTATTGGTATTACTAATTTTCCTGGAAATCTCACACGGATAGGGGTTAATTCATTATGAAAAAATGTGTGATTGGTAGAAATGAAAAACATTTGAAGAGGAGTCATCGAGAGGTAACACGAGAAGACTTATATGAATCTACTGGTTCGTGTTGGACGTACGTGATATGCATTACACATTCAGTTTCATTGGCAAAGTATTCCTGAATACGTTTCTATTGCCGCACAGAGACTGAAATGAAAACGTATTAGTGTTGGCGGCGCTACGTGATCGCGATATCAATTTCACGTGAAAAAGTGGTATCAAGGGGTTGAAATAAATATCTAGAGACAGAGTGAAAACCGACATTGCAACCTTTAGGCATAACATGGATTGAATCTAATAAGAACGTTTTCGAATAAAGATTTTGATATAGATATTAGGAATGGTTCGATTATTGAATATTTGTTAACTATTCTGAATATTCTGTATCCCAATTACCCAACGAATTTCCGAAAAACTTACTCAGATCCATTCATTCAGTTCATAGAAAACCCAGATCTGTGTAAATATGATTGATAATTATCAATTGATTCCACGTTTTGTTAATTTTATGAATGGAAAAACAAGTGGGGACTGAAATATAAGGATGTAATTACAATAGCCGAATATATTTCCTGAAGTGATAAAGAGGGTTCATACCAGAAGATAATGAATTAAAACTCGATATAGTTTTGTAATCGATTAACTGGGATTCGATAACATAATATGTCGGGATTTATTCATTTATTACAAAGTAGGGATACAAACAGATAAATCCAATGAGTATCCCCTTTTTAGGTAATCTAATAGTAATCGAATAGTGAGCTAAAACAACCCACAAGATGAACATTATGAATGATGCATTATAGAATAAATATGAACAAAAATGAATGAATATGAACAAATATGAAAAAATATGAACAAATATGAATAAATATGAATAAAGTGAACAATATATCTATGTACAATATGAACAATATATAAACAATTCAAATGAGATATTATCTGTATATTGAAGTGAAAATAATTATTATCAGGTTAAACGAAGACAGAAAATTGATTTCATGTAGTTTTTGAACCTCAGAAATGAGAGCCTGAATATTGCGATGTCATTACAGTGGCTATTAAAAGTTCTCACCATCCTACAAATGAGAGAGTTCAATCCTGAATTTGTTTTTCTAAATGGTGTATTAGAAGTTTCGTGCTTTCTTAAATCTCTGTTGAGTGTACTTAAGGATATTTTGGAACAATCAATACGGTTATTGAATATTTTGTAGATCATCAGAAGGTCGGACATACTCCTTCTATCGGTGAGAGACAACATGGAGTACTTTCTCAGAATTGGACTTTAGTTGCTGTTTAATATTGGGATATCTGATTTACGGGCCAGCTGTTCCACAAATTTGTTCTGTATGCTTTCGATTCTCTGCTGATATGTGACATATTGGGGATTCCAAACAATTGATGGAAAATTCAATCTACTATATATGAATGCGTAATATAGGTTCAAGAGAGTTTTGGCGTTCGTGAAGTGTCTAGTGTTCCCGATTATCAATCCCAATAGACGATTACAGTTGTTTACCATTTTTTCGATATGAGTCTTAAACATCATTTCAGAATCCATAATGACCCCAAGATCACGAATCTCCTTCACAGTTTTCATTAAATGATCATCTATTCAGTACTGATAGTTGATTATATTCCTGTTTCGTGTGAAGGTTATTGTGAGGCATATATCATAGTTCAAAACTTAACTAGAATTTTTGCATATTTCGACGAATGAATCAAGATCATTTTGTAGTTTGTCACAATCGCCAGAATATTTTATAGTACGATAAACTTTAAGATCGTCGGCATACAGTAAAAAATTTGAATTTTTGAAGCATTCACCAATATGGTTAATATAAATTATGGAGAGTAAGGGTCCCAAATGACTTCCCTGTGGTACCCCTGAGGTTACCACAAAAGGGTCTGATAGAGATAGAATAACAAACAACCAAACCAATGTCCGGGTCTATTTTGGTTGTTACTTTTTGGGTAGTATGCTGTGTATTTGTCTTAGGTACAAGTGAATAATTGAAATAGCCGCAAGGTTCCGTTCCTTGTTCCTTTTTGTGGCAATCGGAATAAACTGCCTGCACAAAGTTATGAATAACGGAAACGAGTTATCTCTGGGTGATTTAATAACTGAAATTCAGAGAGTTACAACCCAAAATGACGAAATAAAAAAACAGAAGGATGACATGAAGGCTGAGACTCTGAGCATAAGGGGAAATAATGAAAATGAGATAAAACAACTCAAGTCAACAATTCTCGATCTCAGAGAAGAAAACCATCTAATGAAAAATAGAGTAATTCAAATTGGGAGATGTCACAAAAAAAACGTCGTAGTACATGGATAAGAGGAAAATAAAAATGAGAACAATTAGGAAGTCCTATCAGATTTTCTTCAACGAAAGTTGAACGTTAAAGTTGAAAATATATATCGCATTGGCAAAATCACCGGCGGAAAAATTAGAGCAATTTTATTGGAACTATTGCATAATAGAGTGAAATCCTGAACAACTACCATAAATTGAAAGCTACGGCAGTTTATATCAGTGATGATTCAACAATAGAAGACCTAGTATGAAAACCTAGCAGTTGAAAATAAATTTGATGCAAAAGTTGTAAAAGGAGAGCTGGTCTATGGCGCACTGGAAATAAGGACTGACCCACTGGAACTAAGAAAATTTGAGGAAGAGAAAGAAACCGAAACCAAAGAGAGGAGAACCCGCCAAAAATCTAAGCGATCTTGAGAAGATCAAGTTGTTAGTGAACCAATTGAAAAAAAGTAGGTGAAATGGATCTCTCCATATGAAATCTTACGATTTAAAACCGAGAGAAACCAAAATAACTAACAAATGTATAGACTTAGGGAACTCAAAATTTTTCAGTATCCTTCATGTTGATATTAGAAGTATCTCGAGAAATATCAATAAACTTGAGGTATATCTTAAATAATACAGAGAACAATTCGACATTTCAAAACTCACAGAGACATCCAACATACATGATATTTACTTGATTCGAATAGAAGGTTTTAACATATTGTCTAACCAAGGTAAAATTAATAGTAATGATGGTGTTGTTATTTTTCTGAAAAGCCATCACGACCATTCCACGAGTCGAATAGTGAACATCGGAAAAAAAAAATCTTAGGGGTTACTATAACACTGAAAATGTACTTGAAAATCGATATCACTGGTATCTTCAGACCACCCAGTACATGTCCCGAAAATTTCAATAGAGAACTACCGAAATATGAACAAAAAAATTAGGCGACATTGTAGGAGTATGAATATTGATATATTGGCAGATAATGATATAACTCACAAATATCTTAACGTTTTGAGCACCTTTGAATACATTTCTTTCATCAATTAATTAACTCGAGATGAAGAAGATCAAAAATCTTGCTTAGATCACTATTCTGTGAAAACAAATATTGATTCAGAAATGTTCCATCCACTTATACATACCTTCAAACTTACTGACCACTAACCTAATATTTTGAGCACAAATACAGAATATAACATTGAGAAAAATAACACCAATGATAGAGTGAAAAATAACACCAATTATGATCACCTAAGAAATGAACTAAAAGGTGAAAAATGGGATGGAATTTTCCATTCACTGAATTATCTATAGGAAAACTATCAAAATATATTCGAAATAACACGGAGATCATTGAAATGAAACACAACGACCAAAGCAGGAAATATTGAGTAATAAAAGGGCCCCTGAGATCAATCAACAGAATTTTTTTTAAGTACATCGAATGGCGTTTGAACCTTCGAAACATAAATTTAGGAACAACATATGAAGCAAATATAACAAGCTAAGAAAAAATATTACTGAAAACTAAAATGTATTTCTACAAATCTATAATAGAAAAGAACACTAACTCTTCGAAAAGCATACGAGGCAAATGGTCAATCAACTCTGCGGGAAAAAGAATACAATTCGAAAATCATGAACGAAATGCAAATGGGAAATGAAATTATGAAGGATATACAAACCATTGCAGAATAATTCAATAATCATTATAGTGATATAGGTGAATAGCTGGCAAAAAATATCGAACTACCTGAAAACTTCACCCAAGATCTCAAAAAATATGTTGAAAATGCATTATATTTGTATCCCACTAATGAAAATGAAATAGTTAGGATAATACAAAACTTGAAACCCAACAAGGCACCAGGCCTTGATAAAATTAGATCAGAAACTATGAAAGAAATAGCGCATGAAATTGATACACCAATAACTCATCTAATAAACTCGAGCTTTGCAAATGGTGACTTCTCAAATGTTCCGAAGAAAGGTGTAAACAAGCCGCTGTTTGAAAGAGGAGATATAAAAATTATACCAAATTACAGATTTTTATCGTTACTATCAAAAATTGCCAAGGTCTTCGAGAAAGTAATCAGGAGTAATATCCTGAAATTTTCCAATGAACACGGAGGACGCTATCGCTGATCTGACAAGTAAAATATATAGTTCACTGGATAGAAGCAAACCCTCTTTATGCATTTTTGTCGATCTTCCGAAAGCATTTGATACCGTATGTCATGAGAAACTGTTGAAAAAAAATTAAGAATCATTGAGTCAGAGGACATGCCTATGATCTGGTTGAAAGTTGCCTATCAAATCGGGAACAATTAACAAAAATAAGAGATACTGCCAGTACCACTGGAACAATAAAATATGTGATTCCCCAGTAAACAGTTTTGGGTCCCATTATATTCCTTATATATATATTAATGACTTATTTGATATACAAATATCTAGATACTGAGTTTTGCACACGATACAGCAAGACGATTTGTATAAAATGGAATAGTGGCTTGATTGAAACCTGTTAACAGTCAACTTCACGAAAACGTCTTATCTTCCATTCACCTCCTATAGTTACCATCTGCCAAATTTTGGACAATTGAAAATAGGAGCAGTAAAAATTCCTGAAGCAAGATCTGTTAAATACTCAGGGATCATCATTGACAGGCACCTCAGGTAGGATATACATATCAAACAACCAAGTAATAAAATTAGGGGACTGCCACCACGTTTTGAAGATCAAAAAAAATATCTAGAATAAAAACGATGTATTAGTATATTATGCATTGGTACATAGTCGACTGAGCTATGGAATCATAGGATGGGAAGGTGCAAATGATGGTCACCTGAAAGAATCTAAATTCACTCCAAAAATAGCTTCTCAGAATTATAAATGATGAAAATCGAACATTCTCAAGTGATATTGTCTATGAACAAAGTAAAGTTATGGAGTTAATGAAATGGAACGATAGGTGGCACATGGTTTGAAGGAGGGGTGGAGGAGGGGACGAATCGATTAATGTGCAAAAAAGGGGAATACTTCCAGGGCATCGAAACTCGCAAACAAGAGCATGATAATAATAATAATAATAATATTTATTCATCATTTCGATTTACAGATAAAGTCAGATGATACAATCATAACATTGAACATAAACATGACAATACAATAAATAGAGTACAGAGAAGTATAGATGAATAAATTGTTATCCCACTGAGGGCAAGCCCTGTGTGTGGGTGAATTTTTTGGTTGAACATATAACAAGTATTATATCAAGTAGTATAGAACACTATATACAATATAAATATTATCAATGTACAAAGAACAAGTTATAAAATGTTATAATCAATTATAATGATGTTGGTAATGATAATAATAATGCAAAAGTAATTAAATGTGAATAGATGTAAATAAATGTAAAATAATAATAAAATATAGATTTTTCAGTTTTGTTATTTCGATTTTTGGTGCATATTCATTTTCATTACATAATAATTGTTTGTTTTTGTACTATTTTTCCTTCTTAATATCAGAAAAATCCATTCTTTCAATCATTTTATGAATTTCCTTCCTCTCAATCTCCTTTAAGAATTTTTTTAACTGTTTTTTGAATAGCAGGCAGGAAGTTTCAGTTTTCAGAGAGTCATGTAGGAAAGGGAAACATTCTCAATTGAATATTGATAGAAAGATTTTTCTGTGAATTGAAAAATTCTGAAAAAGCCCTAACTCAAAAGAAAAAATCTGAAAATAAAAATTTGCATTTTCATTCAGATAGTTATTTGATTTTCTATTCCAGTCTTAATTAAGAACTCATAAAGATGAATGAGGCAAAGAAGAATGTTTTCCAAAAGAGAGTACTCACCAGAAATCATTCGTAACATTGACGCAGGAGAGACATCGCATTCATTAGGTCTCAATGTTACGAATGATTTCTGATGAGTACTCTCTTTTGGAAAACATTCTTCTTTGCCTCATTCATCTTTATGAGTTCTTAATTAAGACTGGAATAGAAAATCAAATAACTATCTGAATGAAAATGCAAATTTTCATTTTCAGATTTTTCCTTTTGAGTTAGGCTTTTTAACGGATATTTTTTAATTAAATAAGACTATTGGGCTTTCAGAATATCTATCAGATGTAGTTCAATGTCCAGCGTGGCATTAGCCGGGGAAGTAGTTGTTTTCTGTTAGACATTCACAAAAAATGACTCCATTTTAATCGTGGATTTTTCAATTCACAGAAAAATCTTTCTATCAATATTCAATTGAGAATGTTTCCCTTTTCAACATGAATACCCCACAAGAGGTTATCTTGACGATGGAAGATAGTGACTAAAGTTTATCTTTCAGTCGCAGATGATTCCACATCTGATTTTATGAACATCCTGTTTATATTTTCGACAAATCAATCATGTAGGAAGTTGTATAGCTTTGGAGCAATATAATGATAGCTTTTTTGGCCTATTGCTCTTTTCATTCATGGGGTGACATATTTCTGTTTTTGTCTGGTAGCATACGAGTGTGTCAGTACATTCAGCTGGGTTTTATTCAGGTGTTGCACGATGAGTACTTGAATGGAATAAAGCTGTCTTATATCTAACATTTCTGTTTCAGCATATAGAGAGTCGCTGGGGTATCTATAATCTTTATTCAGTATCATTCTTAGAAACCTTTTTTGCGAGATTTCAAGCATATTCAAGTAGGTTCTCGAAACCCCTCCCCATCCTATAATCCCATAATTCAAGTGAGACTCTACTGAGCTTTGATAAACAATTTTTTTTTGCTTCAAATCGAGATATGTTTTTACCTGTTTGAATCTATACAGAATACAGTGTAACTTTTTTGTGAGGTATATTATATGTTGATCTCATCTCAGGTGGGGGTCCAAGAAAACACCTAGGTGTTTACATTTTTGGACAGGTTTAATATGAAAATTTTGTTGAATAGTTAAGTCAAAATTTGGAAGAAGCATTTCTGTACTGCTGAATGGCAGGTAGTGAGTTTTACTGAAATTAATTGGGAGAAGTCTGCTATCAAACCAATCTTTCAATTTATTTAGATCATTTTCGGTTTTTATCTTCAATTCATACCAATTATTTGCTTTATAAACAATGACTGTGTCATCGGCAAAGCTCAAAATGTTTCCTGAATTTTCTGGTAAGAATGAGTTATTCAAGTATATCGTGAACAACATCGGTCCCAACACTGTCCCCTGGGGCACACCGCAAGTAATGATTTCTTCTAAGCTTATCTCATTTCGGATTTGTACTTTCTGTTTTCTATTTGTCAGATAATCTTTGAGTAAGTCGTTTGCTGCACCTCGTATTCCTATATCATCTAGCGTGGCTAGAAGGATAGCGTCTTGTGTTGATTTATGTTCCCGAAAGCCGAACTGGGATGTTGATAGAAGGTTATATTTGTTCAAGAATGTATTTAATCTACTCTTTAGAGTTTTTTCAACTACTTTACTGAGAGATGTTATGAGGGATATTCGTCTATAGTTTGTCACTTTTTGTTTTCCTCCATTTTTGTATATGGGTGTCACCACTGATATTTTGAAAGCATTCGGAAATTGACCCAGTTTGAAACATTTGTTGATTATGTATGTTAGTGGTTTACATATATAGGTTGAGATAGCTTTCAATGTTTCTGCTTTCAGACCGTCGTATCCCGGAACTTTTTTTTTCAGTTGGGCTATCGTGTTCATTATTTCGAATTCATTTGTTGGTTTCAGAAAGATTTAATTTGTTGAAATTTTTTTCTTAGCATTATAGTTTGGATTTCGGTTGATTTTTGATGCCAAGTTTTTCTCTACATTTACAAAAAAATTATTAAAGATATTTGTCATTTCTTTGGGGTCATTCACCAAATCACCGTTTCTGTTCTCGATATTAATAATTTCATTCTGTTCAGGAGTTTTTATTATTTCATTTACCGTGTTCCAAAGTTTTTTTGACATATTATTTTCATTTTTCACGCGTTTTTTGTAATACTTGGTTTTTACTTCCTTAATCAAATATTCAACTTCATTTTTCGATATTTTATAATCATTTTTTAATTTCTTGTTGTTTGGAGTGTTTTGTCATTCGTGGTATAGATCTTTTTTTTTTATTAACGGTGGTAATCAGAGATTTTGTTATCCATTTGTTTCTTTTTCTTTCCCTAGTTTTTATTTTGATATATTTTTTGGATTTTTTTACAGATTCGAGTATTCTTTCGAGAAATGTGTTTGTTGTAGTATCGAGATCATGTTGCTGCTCCATTAATTCATCCCAATCAATATTCTTAATTGACTTTACCATCTTATTATTGTCAATTATCTCAAAATATTTTTTATTATCATAATGTCCTCTTTTTTTTCTTTATTCATTACTATCTTTAATATAGTTCTATAATGATCCGTTATAGTAGTAGCCACTGTAATAGGTAGAAGTAAATCATAATTATTATTTTTAGCATTAATAAAGATGTGATCTATACACGTTTTTGAGTCTTTTTGAACTCTGGTTGGTATATTGATTGTTGAGCGGTAACCAAATTCACATAATAAATCTAGGTAATTTCTTGAATCATCACTTTCGACTGAAAGATCAATGTTAATATCTCCCAAAAACAAATTATAATGAGAGTCATCTCTATCTTGACCTAGTATATTGTTCATTCCATCCAAAAAGGTATCTACATTACTTACGGGGGATCTGTGAAATGCGTGTATACAATAGACCGTATTTTCAGATTTCGCTTTAAGTTTAATGAGAAAGCTACCATTGAGTTCAATGAGATTGTGAGATTGGTAAAATTCGGATTTAATAAACACAATGAAGATCTTGGAAATTCCCAGTTTTATATCCTTCGAGTTGAAAACTGAAGAATCGTGAATTTGTCTTGTTTCAGTAAGAACAATGCAATCAAATGAGGTATCAAGTCCTTCAGTGAAGAATTTTTCCAATACTTTGTATATTATTATGAATTATTTTGGAATTTTGGGAGTTACAATTAATTTTCAATATTTCTTCCGTTTCTTGAGAGTCATTCAAGGGGTATGTTGATAATTTTTCAATGTGAAAATCTCATATATGAATCCATTTAAGACTATTTCAGAGCATATTTCAATATAAAATAAGGCTAATCACTAACTGAAGGGGTAAAAAGGAAGAAAGAGATTGCAGATTAAATGTCAATAATATAAATAAAGAATATTGATTATCATATGGAGAACAATTAAAAAAATATGGAACTAAACAGTCTTTCAATTGTGTTACCATTTCAGATCGTCTAATTCTTGTTGATCGAACGAGTTCTTGGTTTCTCCTGCAGAGCTTTAACCATAGGTATCAGTTTCTTAGTTGCAGGAATCCGTGGGGTAGTAGGAACTTTTTGCGATCCCGATGGAAACTTCCCTTTATTCTCGGCTGTTGGGGTAGAAGGTGCACTATTATGTTGGTTCATTGAAGTAGCATCTTTTTCCAAGTCGTCAACTCCATAAGATACTCAATCCACGATAAGTTTATTTCTCCTTATGTAATGCTCCTCATGACTTCCTTCTTGTTTGGCGAGGTAGAGATGTTTTCTAAGAATTTTGTTCTCACTTCTTTGTATCGGTGTGAGATCATGAACAATGGAGATATTTGTTCCCTTCAACCTGCTACAGTTTTTTAGAACTTCTTTTTTTTATGTTTGAGACAAACTCTATTCTTATCGGACAAACGTCCAACTTGTCTAGTGGGTAAACGTCAACAAAATCTCTTGTATCCAGTTTCACACCAAGCAAGTCTCTGAGATCCTCGCACGAGATTTCTGCGACAACTTCCTCTCTCTTCTTTTTTAGTCCAAATACTACAATGTTCTTCTTGTTCTGGGCTCTTTTGAGGTATTCTGATTCTTCTTTGATTTCGCTATTTTCCCTTTCCAAATTTGCCACGGAATTTTTTGAATCTTCAATTTTTAGTAGAAGTCGTGCCACGCTAGCTACGATGCAGTTTTTCATATCCGTACGGCTGTCTAAGATCTCTTTTCGAATTATTTGTATCGCTTCATCCAAATCTGTCATTTTTCCGGACCGCAGGCTAAGTTTATGGTCGCCTTCAGAAGAGATTGGGACCTTTCGGAATAATCTCTGTTTACGTTTTTTTCTTTGTTCGTTTTTAACTTTTATTTGGCGTTATCACTGACAGCAGAATATAAATTGCAAAACAAAGTCGGACTTACGTGGAGAGTACGTACAATTTGTATATTTCAACTTGTAGAGAAACGGAATTTAACACTGGGTAGACACTTCGATAAATTTCAGTCGATTCAATCCAAGTGATTTTCAAACTTAATTCGGAGCTGACAAAGAGATGTGTGTATAGCTAAAGCTTCTCATACATATATTATCAAATAACTATTGCAAATATTGCTAAACATTGACATAGGAAATTGAATATAATATAATAAGTATTTTGAGTCTTGAATAATCTGTATAATGAATAATCTGTATACAAGTTATAGAGACTAGATACAACACACAAAATTTTCAAATACAGCTCCAAAAATGCCTTTCTGTCTGATTTATTTCCGATCTTGGTGGCGGGCGGGTAGCGGGGCATCTCAACGGCCATCGCAGTGGCACACAGTGGATTATTTCTGGCAAAACCCTGGCCAACAAAATTTCACATATGTTTTATAAATAAAACCATCACAGTTGACTTTTGACTTACTTTGTAATGGTAAATACTCCTAAAAATATCTCTATAAATCAATCGGGATGTTTCTCAAGTACTTGTAGAAAATTAAGGACCATGTTTCTGACGTCAAGATAAGAAGAAAAGTTCCTATAAACATATGTCCGTGAGTTGTTTGTTTCTGAGATGCAGGGAGTCAAAGTTGAATTCTTATTTTAATTTTTCGTGAATACATTCCAAAATAATTGTGATATTCGAGTGAAGTTTGGTATCTGGGAGTATTTTTCAATGACGAAACCAAATTTGATGTTAGTTTGTCTCTTTCGTGAGGGTGACATGTCTTTTCATTTGAAATGTCAAAACTTTTTTGTACGTCCTGTATCAGGTTTCATAGTGAAAAAATCGATTTTCCAACATTTTTGTGTGAAAAATATATTCTTGGTAGAGGTCGCTGCGAGTTATTGGGATTTGAAATAATCGATGCATTTGAACTATTTCTGTGGGGCTCGTGAGTCAGCTCTGAGTAGTAAATACCGGAAAAGATACGCCAATGAATTTGTCTTCTTTCAATGGATGGTCTTCTACATTCAACACTTGAATGTAGTCAAAAAATTATTTTGTTACATAGCTTCTTGGACACTTTTCCGATTCAAATAAATAACATTCAGGTGAGGACTTGCATTGTCATTTCAATTCGTTCTTGTGACAGTGAAGTTGTTTTCTGTATTTGTGTTCCAATCTCTCTCAAATGGCAGCATACACGGATAGCGAAATGGCTTGAATGAATTACGTTTACAGTCTTGCCGATAGCAATCGCTACGAGGCTAGACGTATTCATAATGAAAGATTCCCTAATCATCGAGCGCCGAATCACCAGACATTCAGAAACCTTTTTCAGCGGCTAATGGAGTCTGGATCCTCCAAAAAAGCTCCAGTGGCAGGCAGACCGTTGACTACTAGGACGCCAGGAGTTGAAGGAGCTGTTCTTCAGGCAATCGAAGAAGATCCACAGACAAGCCCGAGAAAAATTGCGTAAAATCTGAACTTACATCACAAATTAGTTTGATCAATTCTCAAACAAAATCAGTTGTATCCTTGTCACATAGAGCGTGTCCAAACATTGTTGCCCCGGGATTTTCTTCCCTGTGTAACATTTTGCCATGGATACTGCAGAAAACTGCACAGACTCCACTGCAGAGATATTATTCACTGACGAGGCACATTTTTCAAAAAACGCCATGATGAACTTTCATAATAATCATGTGCGGTGTGACGAAAATCCTCACGCAATAGTTCAGTCCAGGTTTCAACACCAGGTTTCATTGAATGTGTGGATTGTTGGTATTGGGATTATTTGATTGGTCCCCACTTTTTTCCAGGGACTCTTAATGGAAATTCTTATCATGATTTCCCTGAAAATATTTTGAAGACATTATTTGAAGACATTCTACTTCCACTGAGCCGGAGAATATGGCCAGCGAATTTTACTTTAATAGTTCGTGAATTTTTAAATCAGCGATTTAGAAATGAATGGATTGATCGCGGCGCTGAAGTTCCAAGTCAATTCTGGCCTCTGAGGTCTGCGAGTTTAAATCCAATCGATGTTTTTTGTGGAATCACTTGAAGGTCCTAGTTTATACGGTGCCAATAGAAACCAAAGAACAACAAGAATCATTGCTGGATGTGACGCAATCCGAAATACACCGGGTATAATGAAACGTGTACGGGGGTCCATGAGACGACGAGCCGACGCATGCATAATGGTGCAAGGTAGCTATTTTGAACAATTACTTCAATTATTACCCTCAACTAACTGTTTTAGTCCTAAATTGGTCTCAATTACTGTTATTATTATTAGTATTGAATTGTAATAACACCCGATTCCTATTTCGAAATGAAATTGAAGAAAAATAATTCCTTTAACTGAATTAATTTTGAATTTGGAAATATTGTCATTCAAAATCACTTGCTTCGATTATTTCAAATCTCAATAATTCGAAAACAATTGATCGCAGCGACCTCTACCAGAAATATATTTTTCACACAAAAATGTTGTCCTCGAAATCATTCACATTAAACCAGATACGAACAGTATTAACAATAGAAACGACATAAAAAACTGCAATCAAATCTACAATAACTTATTTCAAACACTCCCTCCACAAGAAAAAATATTAAAGGAAAAATAAAGATTTGTACATGAAAAATTTTGCAGGAATTATAACAATAGAGCCCACATACTGAAAGTAAATATGTCGAACACTCCAATGTATTTCAAAAAAATTAAATGAAAAACGATAACAGATAAAACAAACTCGATACCAGCAATCTCACACATTCAACAACAATCATTCCAATCGTGAGACATGAACACGAAATAATGGAAGAATAACTGTTGAATTAGGTTGTGAGTTTTGGATGTCTCTTCGGATTTAAATCGTATTTGATGCTATGTAACGTATTATGTTTTCAACTTCACATGTTTAACATAATTTTGAGGAATTCACCTGAAGATGACATGAACAATTTCGAAACGTAGTATCGAATTAAACGTATATAGACTGACTAAGGCCTTTATTCCGAGCAAATAAAGGTATATATATATATATATATCAGAAAATACTCTCCATATATATATATATATATATATATATTTTTAAATTTAAATAATAAGACTATTATTCATTATTATTAACAGGTATTTATGTTATCGTGGTTCATGCTATGTTTGTTTTACAATTTTCCTACACTTTTTACTGTTCTGGAATCTTGTACAATGTTCTAGTCAGTACTGAATTATCTCTATTGTCATAAGTATGTTACCAAAAATACATTCAATTTGCAGAACCAATAAAAATAATATAGAAATCAAAATTCATAAAAAACTTTGGATCTCAAGTAGTCGAAATGGTATTCAAGTTGGAACATCCTGTATGGTGAATCATATCAGAAAGAAATCCAACAGCGTGATGTCGAAAGCAATTTGAGAGAAATAGTAAAATATAAAAAAAAAATTAAACAGAAAAGTGTCAAATATTAATTTAAACAAATTTTGAACATATAATATAATATCTAGAATTATATAGTAAATAAAATCATTAGAATAATTAAGAATGATGAAAAGTGAAACAGAAAGTGGGAAAAAACTTTTAAATTCGTGAAAATAAACAGAAATTGTGGGTTGCCAAGAGGAAAGATAACAAGCTTGGAGGAGATGAAAAATTATGTAAGAAACGAAACCATGTACCAATTTTGAAGAACAATTCATCACAAAACACAAGAAAAACACAAGCAAAACTATCCTTGAACATTATAAAACGAATCCAGATAAAAATGGGAAAATAAACCAACAAAAAAAAAACACTCACCTCATAAATATAACAAAAGTCCTGTCCGTGACGTTGCCAGTGACATAAAGGGGCCTTCTACAGTGGAGCTGTACATTTCCAGATATCAAAAACACATCTTTCTAGTCAGCAGAACATCATAAACGAAGAATAACAGGTATTTTGAAAACCAGTACCAAATAAAGTGAATATATCAGGACAAGACACTTATTTTGGTTATTTTAACATTTATTGGTTTCATAACTTCGAAACGTTATATTCACGAAGTATTTTATCAAACATAAGTAAGTTTTACTATTTCACATCACTGTTCTGATCCAGATAAGTTAGATATCGCAGGTTAGGTCAATTAAAGGACTCATTTCAATAAAAGAATAAGTATTTGACGATTTTTCTGAGTTCATTGTTCATTTAATGAGTACCTAATCATAAATCTTCTAACAAAATAGCACTTTTGACGTCAAGCAACGCAACACGTTGGCATTCCAGAACCCTACTTTGAGAACGGAGATGCGTCATACTCCATAGGCGTAACGACTGAGCTGGGATGATGTAAAAGAGTATCGAAAAAAGGTAAGAACAACATGGCCGGAGTTCTATCACTGTTCTGATAGGTATTTACTTTGCGAAAGTATTAAATAAAAAAAGAAATCAATTAAACAAGATGACAAATATTTTATTATGATGACCAGTTATTATATATCAAAAATAAATGAATAATAATAACAATTATTATAACAAATTAGTCTCATCATAATAATTATATATATAAATATATATAGAAGTTGTGAAGGTTAGACGACTGTCTAAGTTAAAGAAGAATCCTTTTTAAATTCGGGTATGCAGTCAACAGGGGTATGGAAAAAGTGTACTCTTTTTTCTATTCAAGCTTTCGAGTCATTTATTGTCTCTTCATCAGGAACTCTACAATGAATTAAATTGAACATTATAATATTTGAAAACCAATTAGGCATGTGTACTTACAAAGTGAGGTTAAAATCCTTTCACTTGCAGCAAATTATAAAATACCATGTCACACAGACAACACTCTTGGTAAAGTCATATATAGTTAAAACTTTGATCGAAATTGATCAAGATTACTTAAACATAAGTGTATAAACATTTAAAATTCAAATGGGTCTTATGGAGGACATGTTGGATTCAAGAGCAGTGGTGACAAATGAAAATGGATGATTATTGAAGTAAATGAAGTTGACAATTGACAAGTATGAAAAATAGATCTACGACCTGTTGCCAACATACAATGCGATGAAAATAATATCACCAAACAATTACATGGTACCAACTTATGTTAATTAAAACGATTTAGGTAAGTCTCATAGGAGACTGCCAGAGAAATATGAGTTTTTTAACAATTAAAAATATATATTAAAATTGATATATAACAAATTTGACAGAGTGCAAAATTTCATTACCCACCATTCAGGGGACACAATAATGTTAATGTATTGAGTTGTGGTCTGTCTCATACGGAGAACGACTGAGTAAATATGAATAGATTATGCTGAGATTATCGATGTCAGTTCTCGAATTCATTGAATTAGGTTCTTTGAAAATTTGTGTCATTTCGAGAAAAGTTCTCTTTTTTACATTAGATTCATGTTCCAAGATATTCACATTATCATAATCTGGGTTATGGTTCGAAGCCATGGTGTGATGAGCTGAAGAACACGTTTTTTTTAAATTTCTAATATCGCTTTTATGCGAGGTGATTCTGTCTTTCAATTTCCTTTTGGTTTGGCCAATGTACTTCTTTTCACATTGAGAACAAGGGATACAATAAACCAAGTTTGAATTGTCTAATGAAGGATCTTTGTCTTTTAACTTTGAAAAAATCTTGTTCAATACTATTTGGTTTTTATACGCGATTTTGATGTTAGGGATCTTGGAAAATAATTTGTTGAATTTATAGTTTAAAGATTCTATATGTGGTAAGGTAAGATAGAACGTTGGTTCCAAAATGTTATTATTAGAATTAATTATAATATTATTATTGTTATTGTTTGGATGGATTCCATTGATATTGATCATCCAAACAATAACAATAATAATATTATAATTAATTCTAATAATAACATTTTGGAACCAACGTTCTATCTTACCTTACCACATATAGAATCTTCAAACTATAAATTCAACAAATTATTTTCCAAGATCCCTCACATCAAAATCGCGTATAAAAACCAAATAGTATTGAACAAGATTTTTTCAAAGTTAAAGACAAAGATCCTTTATTAGACAATTCAAACTTAGTTTATTGTATCCCTTGTTCTCAATGTGAAAAGTACATTGGCAAACCAAAAGGAAATTGACAGAATCACCTCGCATAAAAGCGATATTAGAAATTTTAAAAACGTGTTCTTTAGCTCATCCACCATGGCTTTGAACCATAACCAGATTATGATAAGTGAATATCTTGGAACATGAATCTAATGTAAAAGAGACTTTCTCGAAATGACACAAATTTCAAAGAACTAATTCAATGAATTCGAGAACGACATCGATAATTCAGCATAATCTATTCATATGTACTCAGTCGTTCTCCGTATGAGACGATCCAACTCAATACATTAACATTATTGTGTCCCCTGAATGGTGGTAATGAAATTTGCACTCTGTCAAATTTTGTTATATATCAATTTTAATATATATTTTCAATTGTTAAAAACTCATATTTTCTCTGGCAGTCTCCTTATGAGACTTACCTAAATCGTTTTAATTAACATAAGTTGGTACCATGTAATTGTTTGGATATTATTTTCATCGCATTGTATGTTGGCAACAGGTCTAGATCTATTTTCATACTTGTCAATTGTCACTTCATTTTCAATAATCATCCATTTTCATTTGTCACCACTGCCTTGATCCAAATTCCTCATAAGAGCCCATTTGGAATTTAAAATGTTTATACACTTATGTTTAAGTAATCTTGATCAATTCGATCAAAGTTTTAACTATATATGACTTTACCAAAGTGTTGTCTGTTGTGACATGATTTATAATTTGCTGCAAGTGAAAGATTTTAACCTCACTTTGTAAGTACAATGCCAATTGGTTTTCAAATATTATAATGTTCAATTTAATTCATTGTAGAGTTCCTGATGAAAGACATAAATGACTCGAAGCTGAATAGAAAAAGTACACTTTCCATACCCTGTTGACTGCATACTGAATTTAAAAGGATTCTTCTTAAATATATATATATATATATATATATATATATATATATATATATATATATATATATATATATATATATATATATATATATATATATATATATTTATATATATATATATTGTTATATAATGATAATTTGCAAATATAATTGTTGTTATAGAATGAAGATTGCTAATTATTTTCGCTCTTCGTTGTGAGCCAAATTGTTATGATATGGATAAGTATTTTCGCCCTGTATAATATTATTTATGCAATGTAATAATAATTGCTAGCTAACGTCACTGTTCTCTCGTCACGTTGCTGCCAATTGTTATCACTTTTCTTACCACAGCTAAACTCAGTTGGTACGCCTCTTGTCTCAGATAGCCGGTTCAGGCAATTGAGCCACTAGCCACTGCTTGATGTCAAATTTCAATCTATTCAATGGTCATAAGTATGATTGTTGATCATTATGGAAAACAAACGACAAAGTATCAAGAAGCAATTATTTCCTTCATTCAGGAAAACTTAAATCAACCTGGCCTACGATAGAAAACTTATTCCATGGTCAATCTACAAATCTTCATGGATAATCATGAAAAACAGGTCATGGATAAATAGACACAACCTCACTTCTACCTTGACAGTGAAAATTTCTTTAATAGTTCAAAATCAAATGAAATAAAGTCCTTCTGATGGGATATGAGTTATTAGTGAAGTTGTTCAGTTCGTGATGTGCACTAGGAAAGTTTATACCTGACGCTGGAACTGTCGCTGTTCAATACAAACCCAGAATTTGGATACCCTTTCAATCCAATACTCTCAGGAACTCCAATACCAAAGGAGGAATCATACAGATCCAGAAATCAGCTTTGGAATACTTGTATATGGAGTACATACAAGGTAATGTTATTTGCTGCTTATCTTTTTGAAATTACTGAATTTTTCTCCTCCTCCAAACAAAACGTGGCATTCTTTTTCAAATTATTTTTAATCTCCCTCTGGCTTTGTTTTTCGACTCCTGGATACCATTTTTCCTCATTCCCTCTGATTTGAATTCTTGAATTCGCGCACTATATTGTCACATTTTCTTTATTTTGGGGTTATTTGTCAAAACTTATAAGTAAAACAATTTTTCCTTTCTTATAAACTATGTACAATATTCAGTGATAATTGTCTCTGACACTTTTTCGTTCTTATTTTCTCACAATTTCAAATCCTACATTTGACCATAATGTTCCCTGATTGGCTATTGTCATCAAGAAGTTTGTTGTTCTCACATTGGCTACTTTTAGTTAGATACAATTTCATATACTGTATGTTTCAAGCTTATAATTTTGTTGATCACATTTTATTCAGGATGATTTTGTAAATCTAGACTTTTTTGTTGGCTTTTGAACAATTATGGGTTATAATCATTATGACAGTGTATGAAATTGATTGTGTTATAGTATTTGTATATTTTTATCTATTCATATTATACAGAGGCTTCATAAAGAAAATAAATTTCAAAAATATGTAAAAACAATCTATTGAAACTAATAGCTATTTAGTAATTATTCTTTTTATGGGTTTTTTTATGAAATTAGTTATATATTTCCTTTCAAAATATATAACTGGTTTTTCATAACATAACAACATTCCTAAATTATATTCAATATTTTTCTACTGGTTAGAAAATTTTGAATATCAATTTCTTTATTTACTGTTATCGAATCTACATCAACTAATACCACTACTACTACTTTGCTGGATTTCCCACCAGTTCAAGAAAAACAAATTCTTCAACGATAACTATTATTTAGAACTACTAGTACTATGTTCTTTCGTTCCAGAAGAACTCGATTTCAGACATCTCTACAGATCAAGAGAGAAAACTTTTCAAGATATTATCATAGATGACATTTTATATTTTATGATTATCTTTATACTGATATATGATTTTTCAAATATTCATTTGATTTTATAATTACTGGTACTTTTTTCAATTATACTTTTTCATTATTTTTCCTATCTCTTCCTTCAGTTGTTCTTTATATTCATATTGAATTGGATATTCCATTAATTTGAATCATTTCATTTACTTTAATTTTGTGTACATACTCTTTCGCTTTTTCTTTATTCATACATAATTACCATATTATATTCATTTATAATTCATTAATATACCTTCATTTTAATCATTATAATACCTTCATATTATTTATCAATATACCTTTATCATCATCATCATATTTCTTATAATATACTTCTTTAGTATTATTATTATTATTATCATTTTCACTTCCATTTCTCACAAACATTCATTTTATACACAAAAAAAATTTTTTTTTTTTTTTTTTTTTTTTTTTTTTTATCTAACTAACCTGTACCAATATTTGTATCAACTTTTCTGTTTTTCAGTATTTTTTATTGTTATTCAATATTAATGTTTTCTTTTTCGAAATATCCACTCATGTGTTGTTTTTGTTTCTTCAAATATTTTCTCTCATTGATATATTTTTTCTTTACGTTTGTTTTCCATCTTATTTTATTTTATTCAAATTTTTCTGAAATCATATTTATCTATCAAATTATTTTTTTTACTTTTTTCTTTTTTTATTCCCTAACTTACCTATTAAATTTGTTAACCTATAATTCGTTAATACCTGATTTTTCTATTTATTATTTGTCTCTCCTTCTATGGAATCTTGCTTGTTTTGTAACTGCAAGCCTATATTTTATTTCACAAATTTTCAATAGAAATTTCATGTTAATTTTTTCAACTTTTTTCTTTTTCAGAAATCCAAACTTTTTTCGTTTTTGATCGTCATATTCATTCAACTTCTTTTCTATTTTCATACTGGACATTTTACTATACATTATCATTATTAGAAAAATCGAATTTAAACGGTTTTCTTCACATAAAGGATTCAATATAAAATTGAACCAGAGAAAGGTAGATCTCAGGTGAAAAACAACTACTTCCCTGGCAAATACCACGTAGAACGTTGAATGATATTCACCTGAAAATCCATGCATACTTCCATATAATATCAATGGACATTGAATGCAAATGTTTCTTTCTGATAAGCTCGATTATGTTTAATTTATGTCGTGTTCACCTAACAATCCGCATACCGGTTTCAGGCTTCTTGGCCCTCATCAGTACGGAGTAGTCAACCAGCCAAAGGTCCAAAGAACTCTGGCTGAAGTGAGACACAACGTAAACAAACCATCATCGATCTTGTAACACCTATAGGTACGCCGGAAAAGATAAACTTTAACTGGCGGTACCTAGTGACAGAAAGAAACACTCCGAAAATCTCCCACCTCGATAGGTTTCTAAATAAAAGATTCCTTCCCAGTAGGAGTGGCAAGCCCGTCTAGCATATAGTGAGAGATAAGTGCCATGTGAAGTGAAATGAATAGAAAAATCGAATTTAAACGGTTTTCTTCACATAAAGGATTCAATATAAAATTGAACCAGAGAAAGGTAGATCTCACTAGGTACCGCCAGTTAAAGTTTATCTTTTCCGGCGTACCTATAGGTGTTACAAGATCGATGATGGTTTGTTTACGTTGTGTCTCACTTCAGCCAGAGTTCTTTGGACCTTTGGCTGGTTGACTACTCCGTACTGATGAGGGCCAAGAAGCCTGAAACCTGTATGCGGATTGTTAGGTGAACACGACATAAATTAAACATAATCGAGCTTATCAGAAAGAAACATTTGCATTCAATGTCCATTGATATTATATGGAAGTATGCATGGATTTTCAGGTGAATATCATTCAACGTTCTACGTGGTATTTGCCAGGAAAGTAGTTGTTTTTCAACTGAGATCTACCTTTCTCTGGTTCAATTTTATATTGAATCCTTTATGTGAAGAAAACCGTTTAAATTCGATTTTTCTATTCATTCCACTTCACATGGCACTTATCTCTCACTATATGCTAGACGGGCTTGCACCTACTGAGAAGGAATCTTTTATTTAGAAACCTATCGAGGTGTGAGATTTTCGGAGTGTTTCTTTCTGTCACTAGGTACCGCCAGTTAAAGTTTATCTTTTCCGGCGTACCTATAGGTGTTACAAGATCGATGATGGTTTGTTTACGTTGTGTCTCACTTCAGCCAGAGTTCTTTGGACCTTTGGCTGGTTGACTACTCCGTACTGATGAGGGCCGCCTGAAACCGGTATGCGGATTGTTAGGTGAACACGACATAAATTAAACATAATCGAGCTTATCAGAAAGAAACATTTGCATTCAATGTCCATTGATATTATATGGAAGTATGCATGGATTTTCAGGTGAATATCATTCAACGTTCTACGTGGTATTTGCCAGGAAAGTAGTTGTTTTTCACCTGAGATCTACCTTTCTCTGGTTCAATTTTATATTGAATCCTTTATGTGAAGAAAACCGTTTAAATTCGATTTTTCTATTCATTCCACTTCACATGGCACTTATCTCTCATTATCATTATTATTTCATTGTTTGTATTTTTTTGTTTCATTTCAAAAATTCTAATCGCCCTGTGAATGTCATTTATTTGCATTACTCTTATTTTTTTATTTATGCTCTTTATTTCCAATTCAAAATTTTTATCAGCCATTTTTGTGTCATTCATTTTTATTATTATTATTTTCTTATTCATGTTCCCCATTTTCAACTCAAGATTTTTGTTAGCCACGTTCATGTCATTCATTTTCATTATTATCATTTTATCATTTTCGTTTTTTTTTGCAATGCAAAATTCATCTTGGCCATTATTATGTCGTATACTTTCATTATTTTTACTTTATTATTTATTTTACCCTTTTGCAACAAAACTTTTTTATTTTTCACATTCATATCATCTATAAACTCATAATTTTTGTGATCTAGATTCATTTTTATATTTTGTATTTGTGTATCATTTTTTCCTAATAGACTGTTACTATATTCTGTTTTTTGTATAAGTACTCCCTCAAATTCCTTATTATTTATTTGTATTCCATGACAATTATTATTGATTCTACTCTCTAGATTATTGTGTGTTCTCCTTAATTCTACTAATTTTATCTTTTCTTCTACATTTCTAATAACTCCACTCTCTACATTTATTATTTTTAAATTAGTATCTTTATGTTGATTTTCTACTTTTTTATCGAGAGTACTCATGTCATTTTCAACTCTTTCTCGTTTATTATTCATATTTAATTTCACTTTTATTTTCTCATCCTGCCTTTCTTCATGATTATTTATAGTGGATACTTCTTGTGTTATTGCCACATAAAATTCCTCATTTTGTTGTCCTATTTTCGTCTCTAATTGTTTGTGCAATTCTAGAAATTCTTTTTTATTTTGATTAGATTTAGTTTGTATTTTGTTTTCCATTCTTTCCATATTTTCTTTCATATCTTTTATATTTTCTTTCACATTTTCTCTCAATCTTTCTTCCATACTTGCTGTGTTTTCTTTCAACTCTTTTATTTCATTTTTCAAACTTTCTTTCATTTCATTCCTCATATTCCCCATTTTTTTTCCATCCTTTCCTCCATTCTTTCAATACTTTCTCTCATTCCATCATTCATTCTTTCTATTTCCTCTCCCATTCTTGCTGAATTCTCTTTCAAATCCCCTTTCATTTTTTTCTTTCATTTTTCATACTCCCCATATTTTCATTAATTTTTTCTGACTTTTCATTCATTCTTTCTATTTTCTCTTCCATTCTTGCTGATTTTTTTTTATTTCATTCATACTCGCTGTGTTTTCATTCATACTTGCTGTATTTTTTTTCATATCATTCCTCATACTTGCTATATTTTCATTCATATCATTTCTCATACTTGCTGTATTTTCCAAATTTCTTTTATCCATACTTATCATGTATTCCATCATTTTCTGAAATTCGCTGTTTCTCTCTGTCCTTTCACTTTTTATTCCACTTCCTCTCACATTACTACTCTCTCCTTGTTCCTAATCACCTCTCTCTCTACCTTCTGCATCTTCTTCCACACCAACTTTCTAACCATCTCTCAAATCCATTTTTTATTCACCAATATTTAGCCTTACACGTTGAAATGCCAATTGCTAATGTTCGCACAGTGTTGCGATAAATATCAAGAAATAGTATATTTCCCTTACTTGCCTTTACTCTGCCTTGAAATGATATATTGCCCTTACTCTGCCTTGAAATGATATATTGCCCTTATTCTGCCACTACGTTGCGATAAATATTAAGAAATGATATATTGCCCTTACTTTGCCTTGAAATGATATATTGCCTTTACTTGCCCTTACTCGCCTTTTTTGCCTTTTCCGCCCCACGTTTTGTGTGCCAATTGTTATAGAATTTGAATTTTAATTTTATTATTATTACTATTATTACAAATTACAAATATATTTTTGCACCGCGTTGGTCGCCAATTGTTATATAATGATAATTTGCAAATATAAATTGTTGTTATAGAATGAAGATTGCTAATAATATTCGCTCTTCGTTGTGAGCCAAATTGTTATGATATGGATAAGTATTTTCGCCCTGTATAATATTATTTATGCAATGTAATAATAATTGCTAGCTAACGTCACTGTTCTCTCGTCACGTTGCTACCAATTGTTATCACTTTTCTTACCACAGCTAAGCTCAGTTGGTACGCCTCTTGTCTCAGATAGCTGGTTCAGGCAATTGAGCCACTAGCCACTGCTTGATGTCAACTTTCAATCTATTCAATGGTCATAAGTATGATTGTTGATCATTATGGAAAACAAACGACAAAGTATCAAAAAGCAATTATTTCCTTTATTCAGGAAAACTTAAATTAACCTGGCCTACGATAGATAACTTATTCTATGGTCAATCTACAAATCTTCATGGATAATCATGAAAAACAGGTCATGGATAAATAGACACAACCTCACTTTCACCTTGACACTGAAAATTTCTTTAATAGTTCAAAATCAAATGAAATAAAGTTCTTCTGATGGGATATGAGTTATTAGTGAAGTTGTTCAGTTCGTGATGTGCACTAGGAAAGTTTATACCTGACGCTGGAACTGTCGCTGTTCAATACACACCCAGAATTTGGATACCCTTTCAATCCAATGCTCTCAGGAACTCCAATACCAAAGAAGGAACCATACAAATCCAAAAATCAGCTTTGGAATACTTGTATATGGAGTACATACAAGGTAATGTTGTTTGCTGCTTATCTTTTTGAAATTACTGAATTTTTCTTTTCCTCCAAACAAAACGTGGCATTCTTTTTCAAATCATTTTTAATCTCCCTCTGGCTTTGTTTTTCGTCTCCTGGATACCATTTTTCCTCATTCCCTCTGATTTGAATTTTTGAATTCGCGCACTTCATCGTCACATTTCCACTGTTTTGGGGTTATTTGTCAAAACTTATAAGTAAAACAATTTTTCCTTTCTTATAAACTATGTACAATATTCAGTGATAATTGTCTCTGACACTTTTTCGTTCTTATTTTCTCACAATTTCAAATCCTACATTTGACCATAATGTTCCCTGATTGGCTATTGTCATCAAGAAGTTTGTTGTTCTCCCATTGGCTACTTTTAGTTAGATACAATTTCATATACTGTATGTTTCAAGCTTATAATTTTGTTGATCACATTTTATTCAGGATGATTTTGTAAATCTAGACTTTTTTGTTGTCTTTTGAACAATTATCGGTTATAATCATTATGACAGTGTATGAAATTGATTGTGTTATAGTATTTGTATATTTTTATCTATTAATATTATACAGAGGCTTCATAAGGGAAATATAATTTCAAAAAGATGTAAAAACAATCTATTGAAACTAAAAGCTATTTAGTAATTATTCTTTTTATGGGTTTTTTATGGAATTAGTTATATATTTCCTTTCAAAATATATAACTGGTTTTTCATAACAACAATATATATATATATATATATATATATATATATATATATATATATATATATATATATAACGGGGGTTGTGGCTCAGTGGAACGAGCGTCGGTCTTGTGTCAACTGTTTCCACCTGGCGCGGGTTCGATTCCCGCAGCTGGTGAAAAATTTTTTCAAGGTCTCAAGAGTGGTTTCGGATCCCACAATAAAAGGTAAGGTCCCCGTGATCCTAACTCGTACAAGTTTTCATTAACTTCTGAGGGTTGGTCAAACAACTAAGAAAGCGGTTCAAAAACAAACAAACAAACAAACAATAGATTTATATATATATTTATATAGGTCACTCGTTTATATTCAGCATTTGACCTATATCTGTATGTACATACCATATTCTAGACATTCACTCATATATTTTCATCTTATATTTTGGTTATACCTTAACTCTGTACAAGAGCTTTATCTTTGAGGAATCTATTATTCCGACAATAAAGTGTATGTTGACAGAGATCTGCCCCTGCTCAACATTACGAGCTAGTTATCATCTATGTGGACTCTGTTGAAGTAATAGAAACGGTAATTTTCTCCAAACACGATCCGGAAGTATTCAGGAACTTTCAGTACTTGGAGACTCCATTGTTCAAGAACTGACGCTGCAAATGCAACAGGAGAAAATTCGTAACCTGGAGAATATTGCGTTCATCGAACACATAGTGATACCAATTGGTATAATCAAAATCAGGATCCGAAGTAAGTCGACTTCATAATAAAGCGTAGCGGAATGGAGACTGGCTATTCGAAAGACTGACAGATTATGACAAAGTCAAAGGACTGGAACAAGGACGTCAGGTCGTACGATAGCTTCATAGAGGACAAAGAGAAGCTGCCTCTCTGGGAACGCACTTTTTTGATGGTGTACCATACGAATCCAATAGATTGGCAGCATACAACAAACCTAGGAATTTCCAGCCCTACATGTTCTTTGAAATTTATGAACTTTTCAAAAGAGGTGATAGAAATGTCTGCCATGTATAATCAAACTGAATGAAGTCCACGTTGGAGTATAATGATTTGAAAAGGGCAAGTGTGACCAGCATTGCAAAAGTTTGGCAAGAAAGATATCACTCTTTCAGAATCGTTCTGACCAATTGGTCGCACTAAAGATACTGAAGAAGGTTGAAGACAAGTATATCAGACAGGGGTACTGGATGAAGTGCCATTGCGCTGAGGTCAGCAGGTGTATAGAGTGAACAGGTTAACATAAATCGCAATATCGGAGCTCACTGAAAACACAGAAATAACTTCACCATAAAAAATTGCCACATGTGCCTTCCTACTAGACATATATGAAGCATTTGACATTACTCAGCATGAGGCAGTTAGAAGAACATTATTCCAGAAAATCGTGGACAGAACTTCATTGAGATAAATGAGTGAATTGATAGTCACAAGAATCGCTGAGGGAGCGACAAAAACATTCAGATCAGTACCACCAGAGGTTGTGCAGAGAAATGGTTACCTCAATGCGCAGAAATGCGATTAGTCGTGACAGACGTGCCCACCAAGGCGTAACCATTCATCACTATAAATTGAGAAAAAAATCACGAGAAGATTGGACGAATCTACTAGATATTATATTCATATAAAGCTGAAGGTTTGAGGCGAAGTAATCATACATATAGTAGTATGATTGCTGTTACGGGATTTTTTATATCTCTTCTGAATCGCCTGAGACATGTTGTGTCACTGACGGTTATGGGCACATGATTACTCATTTTGATTACTCTATTGTATATTATTGAGTCTCTCACCAAATTATTAAATGGTCTTGGTATTCTGGTAGAATTGTTTCGACGTGTATTTTAGTAAAAATAATATTTTTTAATATTTTTATTTTTGTGCATTCTAACAGTTTTGGAATATGGAGATGATCTTTCAATAACTGCCTACATGAATCTCTTGCCCTTTTACTCCAGAAATATCCCAAAACTTTTTTTGGAGTATGAAAACATGTTTTAGTATGTGAGAGCGGCATGCGCCCCAAAATGCAATCACCGCTCATTTCCAAGTCTGTTCTCCTGCTTCTGATATCTGGTAGTTAAGAGGGTGATGAATTGATGGTTGTTTATTTCCTGCCTTCCTTTAGGAGGCTTTTTTCTAGCATCATCCGGTGCCATGTGTAACAAAATGCAATATTTATTTTGAATGAAATATTTACTTATCCAAGATTCGATGAAATTCACAGTTACAATGACCACCAAACCGGTGTTCAGAAAACTATATATTTGAGATCATTCCTCCCAACCCATCCAGGACAATTTACAAATGAACATATATTTTTTTTTAATGGATTCCAAAAAGGGCGATTCTAATAGACTATTTACAAGCATATTTTCGGTCATAGAGTAGGTACCCCTTCATAGTACAGGTAAAAATGGGATGGAATATCCCACGAAGAATTGATCCGGTTTACTGGTAGCTATGAGAAAAAGTTATTTTATCGTCATGAGGCGACTCCTTCCAACTTCCCTGGATGTGGTAGGAACTGCCGGGTGTGGACTGTGGATTTCTTTGTCGCTTCAGATTCCTCACTGTTTTTTTTATTTGCCTCTGTTTTTCTTATTAGCCTCAGGATGAGTTCGGTACTGTAGAGGTGTCCAGTTGCATTGATTTGTTTGTGTTTCATCATATTCAATTGTATTAGCCAACAACCCTAAAAGTAATCCCATTCCAAAAGTGTGTCTTTTTCGGAATATCCATATCAAAATTTGTCTTTCTTTATTTTCACCTCACTTAATTGAAAATTTATGAGCTTAATTGAAGCAGAACATTCATACAAAAATATTATCTTTGCCTAGTCCACATGGTATAAGCTACCATTTTTTACATATAAGCCCATCGTTAAAGGAACTTGTAACAGAGAATGAATAATACCACCCATCTTTCATCTTGTATAATTGATTATATCTTTGTACCGACATCGACAGTGACACTAAAATGAATACGATATTTGAACTGTATTCTATTTCCCATTCGAATTGTCTTAGATGAATCCCCACATACAAAATTGCATGACAAAGTGTAAATAGGAGAAGTAATGATAGACCCAAAATTATCCTTGCATGAAATCTTGATCCTATTATGCATGTTAAACGATTATGTGGAAATACATTTAAACTCGCGAAATGAATCGTTTGCCTTGTATCGTCTTTGGAAGGAAACCATCATTGAAACTAAACCAATTAACCAATTCCACTCTTCTTAGATGGTTCTGCATGTATTTTCACTAGCAATTAAACATATACTTGAGTTCCCAGAGTGAGTAGTGATGTACAGTTATGCTTCCGAAACTATGTGCTCTGATTTTGTTGGATGGTTTTGTCTTGTTCAATTCAATATATGAAGTGATTCGCTCATGTTATTGATATTGCAGATATTACGTTGATGCACTGCTATATATATATATATATATATATATTTATTTTTTTTTCTCCGTAGTTTCTTGGGTTATTGGTTTCCACAATTATCAATACATTTATATTGTTAAAGACGTTTCGTCCCGGGCCCGGGACTTCTTCAGTTTTATTTATTTCATGTTAGGTATATAATTCTACAATAGAAAATAACAAATTTCATTTTTTTTTTACAAGAACAATTTCGTTATTTTGTAAGGATACATTTCATCATTGATATGGGGGTACGTACCTGAGTGACATGTAGCGGTCAATTTATATTAAAATGAATTTCCCTTTTTTTGGAATTTTTCCACATAATGCAACCGCACCAAAAATATACGGACTCCTCAAACTACACAAAAAAAATATTCCATTGAGACCAATCGTATCATGTATTCAATCCCTCTTCTATAACCTTTCAAAATACCTAGCAAACTGCATATCACATATCACCGGACAAAATGGGTATTACATAAAAGATTCCTTTGAATTCAAAAACTTCATCAACAGCGTGGTTATTCCAGACAACTATTCCCTGATTTCATTGGATGTCATTTCACTCTACACCAATATCCCTATCAGTCTAGTTAAAGACGTGATTCGAAAAAAAAGGTCAATTTTGAAAAATCACACCCCATTACCTCTAGAAGAGTTTCAAAAAGGCATAGAACTAACCCTATCAACCAATTTTTTCCAGAACAAAGATTATTATTATCAACAAGTTGAAGGATGTGCGATGGGTTCTCCTATCTCCAGCTACATCGCACAACTAGCAATGAAAGACCTAGAAAAAAACATCATAGACAAACTTCAATTTGACATACCCTTCTTCAAACGCTACGTTGATGATTGCATCACCGCTGTACTTACTGATAAAATTCAGAATATCCTCAACTCATTCAACTCATTTCATCCCAAAATACAATTTACCATAGAAATAGAAAATAACAACAAAATTAACTTCTTAGATCTATCACTAATAAAACAAGATAATGAAATTCCAACTGAATGGCACACCAAAGAAACCTGGCCAGGCAGGTTCTTAAATTTCAGTTCAAATCACCCATTCTCACAAAAAAAAGCGTCATAATTGGCTTAACTGATAGTGCAATCTCCCTTAGTAGCCCTGAACTGAGATCCTCAACTCTAGAGAAAGTGTGGAAAACTTTAATTAATAATAACTACCCCCCACACCTCATTAACAAAATCATTAAACAGCGAACTTATAAATTTTACAATAAATCAAAATTTAAAATTAAAACAAATGTACATCCAGAAAAAATCATCACTTTACCATATGTCGCCAATCTCTCAGAGGAAATAAGCAACATTCTCAAAAAACATGACTTACCAGTATGCTACAAATCTCATAATCTACTGAAAAAATTGTACACCCCCCTAAAAAGTAAAGTCCCCACAAATAAAAAATCAAATGTTATTTACAGCATCCCTTGCAATGATTGTTATGAAGTGTACATTGGAATGACATCCCAATTATTAGAGAATATAATCAAAGAACACAAGTATATGAAAAACAGTACAGCCCTGAATGAACATATTATTTCAGAAAATCACAACCCTAATTTTGAAAATACTAAAATACTAGATAATGATAGCAACATCTATAAAAGACAACTAAAAGAAATGATACACATTAAAAAAAATTGTAATGCCATGAATGACAGAACTGAACAACCTCAGCCAAATCTATTACACCTTTATATAATTAACAAGTTCTAGATTTTTGAACCTCTTATAATAATGAAACAACTCCTATTTAAAACGAACTGAAAATATCAAAGTCAAACTAAACCGAAATGTTGATCCTATCTACCCCATTGAAATAATCTGCAAATTCTAAATACCGACACCACAAACGGCGCATGTCTTGAATCAGCGCCATCGCGACAACCGACTTCCTTATAGAACAAGAAACATGTTGATAGGCCTCCATTATGTGGAAAAATTCCAAAAAAAGGGGAATTAATTTCAATATAAATTGACCGCTACATGTCACTCAGGTACGTACCCCCATATCGATGATGATATGTATTCATACAAAATAACAAAATAGTTCTTGTCAAAAAAAAACTGAAATTTGTAATTCTCTATTATAGAATTATATACCTATAGTCCATCCAATATCAATTGCAGAAGCTGTTTTTATAGGGAGCAAATGAAAACTCACTTCGCTTACACGAGCGTATATGCAAAGGAACGGAACGAAAAATAATCTGTACTACTCGTAAACATTTTCCGTCGGCAAACGGTACATCAAAAGAGCCGATAGTCAACGTGGACTCGAGTGAGGGCTGTCAGTTATACAACCAATTCGTCTGTACCATTCAAGTTGGACATAATGCTGGCAGCTGTGTCTCTACGATGGGAGGTCATAAATCACGCGTTATATTTGTGTTTTAATAGCTCTGAAAGATTAAAAACCAGTAGCGTCTATGGTATTGGTGTGTGCCGATCAAAATACGTTTAAGGATATAATAATAACCTACATCGAACAATGAAAGAAATTATTTTTCTTTCCTAATGCATTTGTATAAATAAAAGCTTGTCTTTAATTTTTTTTCATTTTTCATTATTTATGAAGTATTTTTTGAATCTAAAAATATCTAAATAAAATTAGTTATTTCCGCCACTGCTGCTCATAAAATTACGCCGCAAGACTTTTTTATGCTTCTGCAATTGATATTGGAAAAACTATAATATGAAATAAATAAAACTGAAGAAGTCCCAGGCCCGGGACGAAACGTCTTTAACAATATAAATGTATTGATAATTGTGGAATCCAATAACTCAAGAAACTACGAAAAAAAAATAAACAGGAAGGATTCAAGAAAACTATTTCAAAATATATATATATATATATATATATATATATATATATATATATAAATAATCAAATTATAGATAGTGACACCTATAATCTGTGCGGTGAAGCTTAGACCTAATATCGTGGAATTTTGATGACACGAAATTTCGTGCACATCAATAGGTCACCAACAGATGTCAGTATAGGCCAACCCACGACACCAATAGTCTCACTCCTAGTGCGTACTGAGTAACGCAAACAAATAACGGGAATAAGCGAAATATCTGTTACGAGTCCAAGAGAGATCACCATCCGTCTACAGCCTGTTTCATGGTTTCCCAATCATCAGAACGGCCTGTTGTCTCTTTCAAATATATTCATCGGGAAAACAACCCCCGAACATCACACCTATTGACAGTCACATGCCCGAGATCACCTTCCGCCAACGTACTATCAGAAAGATTTTGCTGGGTCTCAACACCAACAAAGCCTGTGGATCTGACGGAATCCCGCCGATTGTTCTCAAGAAATGTGCCCCCGAACTAACACCTGTTCTTTGCAAGTTGTTCAACCACTCTTACAATTTGGGGATATTTACATCCAATTGGAAAATTGCAAGAGTACAGCCAGTCCCTAAAAAAGGCAAAAAGGCCCTACCTAGCAACTACAGACCTATCGCACTGCTATCTAATATTTCAAAGGTCATGGAAAAAGCCATCAACATCGAGCTCATGAAATATCTGGAAGACTCAGGAATTGTCAACGATAGGCGATATGGCTTCCGCCATCAGAGATCAACTGGTGACCTGCTCGCTTACGTCTCACATATATGGCAGCTATCTATTGAAAAGTATAGAGAAACTTTAGCTGTGGCATTAGATATCTCCAAGGCGTTCGATCGAGTTTGGCACCAGGGACTCCTCGCCAAGCTTCCGTCTTATGGCTTGCCCCCTCAGCTGTGTTCTCTGCTTGCTAGTTTTCTCTCAAACAGGTCTCTCTATGTAGTGGTCGATGGAGTTTCATCTGACACTCTACTCATAAATGCTGGTGTTCCGCAAAGATCTATTCTCGCACCAACACTATTTCTACTTCACATCAAGGACCTGTTGAAAGCAACTTCATGTCCAGTACACAGCTTTGCCGCTGATAGTACCCTCCATACCGCTTTCTCTTCCAGGGCCCCTATATCAGCCCGTGAAACCAGAAATGAACGAGGAAGAAATGTTAATAATATAAATATGGACTTAGCAACAATTCTCGAGTGGGGATCTAATAACTTGGTAGAATTCAATGCAAACAAAACACAAGCATGTCTTTTCTCTCGAAAAGTCGATCTCACTGTGCCTAACATAACTTTGTCAGGAGTAACCATACCACTGAAGTCATCCATATCGATGCTTGGTATTACTATCAGCAATAACCTTTCCTGGAAAAATCACGTGAGGTCCATTGCCAAAAGTGCATCCCAAAAACCTGGTTTTTTGTTTCGTGCCAAGAGCTATTTCACCCCCACCCAGCTTCTTATGATCTATAAGGCACAGATCCGACCTGTCCTGGAAAACTGTTCCCATATTTGGAGCGCGGCATCTAAACATATCCTGAGGCTATTGGATTCTGTCCAAAAAAGGGCAATTCGTCGCGTCGGTGATGCCTTGCTTACAAACTCGCTCACTTGTCTGGAACACCGTAGAAAAGTTGGCGATTTGTCTCTATTTTATAGATATTTTCATGGGCGATGCTCTTCTGAAATATCAACAATCGTTCCTGCTTTGGCAGTCTCTTCGAGACTAACCCGTCAAGTTCAGTCATCACACCCCTTCGTGGTCACTTTGGAGACCTGCAGAACATCACTTTCCAAAGACTCGTTCATCCAACGAACAGCGAGGCTCTGGAACTCATTGCCTAGGGAGGTGTTCTCCGAGGCATACAACCTCCAGAAATTTAAAACTCCTACCTTCTTTCCCTTGGTTTCCACGATGTTCTCTGAACATTACAGGATATCCCTTTTCGTGGGAACCAGAACATAAATATATATATATATATATATATATATATATATATATATATATATATATGAAACTACTTTACCGGTTTTGATTAAACTTTGCCATTCGAAAGCTTATGCTCAGACTCAGAAAGTGGTATTTCACTTCGATAACGGGAACAGGATATATAACCATAAAACTAAATTTCTTCACAACCAAGTGCTACAAATGAGGGTTCAATTTCCATGAACAAAGGTCTGATTCAGTCAATTTGCAAAATTCTTTTTAACGACGTTTCGACTTAGTTTTGTCATCTTCAGATTGAAACACCAATATTATATTTATATTTCTGCTTTCGTATTGTACAAATGTTGTTGAAGATGTGTTATTTCATTGTTATCGGGAATGGTTTATCTTTCATGTTTTTCCATCTCATGAATACAATGGATTATCTAGAAGATTCAATTATATTAGCCTCGCTGTATTTTTATGGCAATATGTCGAATTCTGTTTTCATTAGTAAGTACTATAAATGAACATAAACAAGGTTGTTCTAACTCTCTAAGTTTTTAATGTCATTTCTATTGTTTAAACTGTTTTTTTATATGTATCATTTCAAGAAATGTTCTTACTCTTGGATTTCTTTCTTTGGTCGAAATCTCAACGTTGTAAGTGTCAAACTTATTATTTAGAAGATTAGTATTCTTTCATGGCAACATGTGAAAATCAGTTTTTATTTTTAATAATATAAACAGACTGAAGAAGTTTGTTAGGAATCTGGATTGAGTTTTCGAAATCATTTCTATTGTTAATACTGTTGGGGTCTTTTTTCAAATGTGTCATTACAAGGAATGTTCTCATTCATGGATTTCTTTCTTTGGTCGAAATTCCAAAGTAGTTAGTGTCAAACTTCTTTTTTTTTCTTCTGGTGTTTGGATAAGACTGTCATGTCAGTTTTTGAGTACCTGTAATCGCTTCATCAAGTGTTATGTTGTTTGACTTAAATCGGTACTTTGACAGTCTCTACATGGTATTTTATATACTGTATGAGTTGGAATGTTCTTCATTACTTGGTTTTGATTCCAAATAAATTGTGTTATTCGTATTTTGTAGTCAATGTGAAATAGTTCAGTTGTGTTTTGTTCATTCGAGCAACACGCAAAAACAACTGGGCCCATTTTTTAAGCTTATGATTGAACTCAAAAGCTGGTTTGTCATGTTGCTACGATGACGGGAACCATATATGTAACAATGTAACAATAACATCACATACGGGGCTTGTGGCTCGGTGGCACGAGCGTTGGTCTTGTGTCCACTGTTTCTACCCGGCGCGGGATCGAATCTCGCAGCTGGTGAAAAATTTTTCAAGGTCCCAAGAGTGGTTTCGGATCCCACTATAAAAGGTAAGGTTCCCGTGATCTTAACTCGTACAAGTTTTCATGAACTTCTGAGGGTTGGTCAAACAACTGAGAAAGCGGTTAAAAACAATTTCACAATTTTTACATATATATCTCTATCTGTACTATTATAAAATTGAAATTTGTTTGTTTGTTTATTTGTTCGAGCATCACGCAAAAACTACTTAACCGATTCCGATACAATAATTAAACCACATTTTTTCACAACCAATTTCAACCAATATGAGGTGAGCTCCCATTTGAAGTACATCTTCTCGTTGTATAACGGGATAACTTGATAACAAGATAACGAGATAACGGAATAACGCGATAACGGGATAATGAGATATCGACAAAACGAAATAATGGGATAATGAGGATCTGGGATAACAGGATAACAGCATGATGATTTGACGGGATAGCGAAATAACTGCATAACGGAATAACGGAAAACTGGATGAAGGGGTGCAAGATAACTGGATTCGGGATAACGGATGACAGCAACCGGAATAACGAATTATGGGCTTGGAACCCCCTGGATATTCTAATGATTCCAATCTATGTAGCTGTTAATGAAAAAAAAAACATCAGAACAATTCAATTTTATGTTAAGTGTTGCCCGACGAGAAATTTTTTCATTTTTGGAATTCGGCAGTAAAAAGTATCATTAAACAGGAAAGAGTATCAGTAATAGAAGGATAAATTTTTTCAATACGTCAAGATAAATCAATTTCATTGATTTCATTTTTGTCTGGACTTTGGACCTCAGGCGCTAAAATCTATCCCTATAATGAAACGGGTTATATCTCGAAGAGTATCAGTAATAGAAATTTTTTTCAAGAGAGTATCATTAAAATTACTTTTAAAATATTAGAATAATTTTCAAATTCGAAACTGTTAATTTTTTTATCGTGCATTATTTTGTTTTCTTCCATGTTTCAATTCGAACCAAAAGTTAGTTGTGAAGTTTACATTATCCCAACCTAAATAATGGTTGACAAAATTGACGTAATTTTACCCTGGAATATGTTGGCGCTGAATTTAGCGAAGGGAATTTCATTTTTCAGATTCGCCAGAAAAACCTAAGGTAATTTGAAAGTCGATATTTTTCTCTTTCAATCTATTCATCACCTAAAATCGGCTACATGAAAATGGAATTGAAGAATGTTTTTTTTCATTATATCTGCACTACTATGGGAATATTTTCAATTAACTCACGTAGGGGAACGGGAAATCATAGCATATTTATCAAAACTGTATTTTTCATCGAACCAAAAAAGAGTATGAAAAATATTATCTTCCTGAAATTCACGCGGGCTATATATATATATATATATATATATATATATATATATATATATATATATATATATATATATATATATATATATATATATATATATATATATATATATATATATATATATATATATATATATATATATATATATATATATATTTGAAAGCGTTACACTAATTTATGATAATATCATCAATGACTGCCCGTGGCACGAGATAGAATAAATCAATTATTCGACTTAAAAATTTAAGATTGTGACTATTTTGAATGATTGAATATATATTGATAACGAACTAAACAGTAAAGAAAAGTTTACATAATATAAATATAAACAACAAGTATATGGATGAATGAACATATCATGGGACATTTTCCTTGAATAGCAACTGATGATAGTGTGTCTGATGATAATGCTTTTTCTTGATCAATCAGTGTCTTCGAATCAACATTTTTCAGTTGCTCTTTGAATCAATACGTTTGTTGTCATCATTTTCTCAGATAGCAGGTATTCATTCAAATCATTTTTGAACCTATGAAGGAGTATAAAGTGGCACCTTATGCCAGATTATGAAATGATGAGGCTATTTCAATTGTAATCACATGTCTGGGCTCGGTGTAATATGGACAAATTACCATCAATTTTCCTAATGAAGCAATACAATTTGAATATTTAGCACCCAAGTAACATTGAGGTTGCTTGTATTCCGACATATTGACTATACTGACTGACAGTATCAACGATTATTTTTTATTTTTTCAGCACCCAAGTAACATTGAGGTTGATTGTATTTTGATTGACTGACAGTTGCCAGAATAAAAAAATTGGCTATAGAAAAACATATGTGGAATTTTTCTGATATTCCAGAAAAAATGCGTCATATATATTCGCCCACCTGCACCTCCAACCATATTGACTTCGTGGAAGAATTACTAGTAGTTACTAGGTTTTAGAAATTTCAGTGAAATAGTTCATGGTGCGGATTCCTTGGTGTATGAATCACATACAATTTTGTTTTCATTTGTTTCGACCCAAGCTTTCCTGGAATATCTCTGAGACACCCTATATTCCTTATTGACTTCATGAGGGGAAACGGAGGAAGAATCATCATCATCATCAAAAATGAATAAATAATAACGTGGCTTCAAATAACCGGTCTTGAGTTCAAATTAGTGATTCGAATATAAATGAACAAGAAAAAATATTTACTGATTTCCGATTTCAGGTTCGAATTCTATTTTCACTCATTCCAGGACTTACATAATATAGTGACCATCGTTAATTATGAAATATACTTTTTTTATTGTCAATATTTGATTACATTTTCTAAGGTCATTAGTTTTTCTTCGAAAACGATCATTTCAGAACTTTTCAATGCCATATTAGCCACCATGATGTTTTTTTATATATGTGGTGTAATTTACTGAAAAAGTTTGCAAAACATTAACGGTGAAGATATATCAGGATTGTATCTAATTACGCTTTCGTTTTAGATCAACATTTGGTGGAAAAAGATCATTCGAATTTCATAATTGTTTGAATTGTCCCTAAGAGAAGATATGGGCGAGAGGAGAGAATGCCGTACGAAAAAAAAATAAAGATCGAAAAAGTAATGTCCTGTCCTTGACCTCTTGAAACATTAAAAATGTGTATTTCTTCTGCATTTGGGTTAGGATTAGTGGCAAAAAGTGTAAAGAGAAATAACTTGTATGGAAAATACTTTTCAAATCCTTCAGTGATCTGATTGATAAAGTGATTAATTTTGCTGCATTCGAAGGCAAATTTCACAGATTTGAGTTGGAACACTCTTATAATTTGAAATTTTTTCCCAATCTTTATCATGTAATCTCAAATACTTCCTTTGAACTTTCCTTATTGCCTACCTAACAGTTGCTATTAAATAATCAAAACGATAGATCCACTTCTGTAAACATCAACTCATCTGATTCTATTGCTCCAATACAGACCATGACTGGGAATGAAGTGTTTCCAAGGCAGGAGTGTTATCTGGAGTCCAAGTTTCGGTAGTTCGGAATTACATGTTAATTAACAATAATACCACACGAGTCGGATGCAGACGTTCAGTTTTACAATTAGTGCATCAAAATAGGAGTTGGTTACTGGTTCGGAATTGCAGTTTCACAATTGAGAACTTCAGGGTCGGAAGAACTATTTGTGTAATCATCAATTACCAATTCAGCTTCATGAATATACTTGAAATAGAATGTGGTAGAGAATGATCGATAAAAACTTCACTATTTAGGCGTACCAACTCTCATATTCCTCTCTTTTCAGAATTCAGAAAATTATTAATCTGGAAAGTTTGGTACAAATTACTCAACTTTTGTCATATGAGTTTGTACTGAAACTTATTTATTACTACTATTGTTATTTCATATCGTACAGAAAATAATACACCTTGTATATAACTCGTTCAATTATTTTTCATAATAATCATACCTTTGAATGTCGATTCTCTTTTGGAAACAACTCATTTATTTATTCTGATCTTCCAGAACATAACGTCATAATTTGGGAAGATCGACCTGAAATTGATGAACCTGAATAAATTTGCCAATGATAAAATATATATATATATTCGTTACATATATATATATGAGATTGGTTTTTGGGCACTTTTTAGAGGAGTTTTGTGATGAATTGTACGTATTGATATGATTGTGTTGTGAAGGTGACATTTACTAATGTAAAATTCACTTTTCAGTTTCTTTCAAACCATATTGTGAATATTGTCTCTTCTGAAAAATGAACACTTGCTCTTGAGATATATTGAGTATGGCTAACCCCATAGACCCGTTCCTTTACAACTTGGCGCCCAAGTGGTGGAGCTGACGAAATGAATTCCCAAGAACAAGAAAGGATCTTACGATTACGACCAAATCGTCGATTGAATTATCATCGATTAAATCATGGATTGGAACCAGAAAGAATTGAAACACCATCAGGTATGAACGTTCCATTTGATTTAACCAAGGAAGCAATCCGAGGGGGCAAAAATATTAGCACATCAGTGGAGAATCAGCCATTATTGTCACAAACAAATGTGAATGCAGTTAAATGTATAGTGGAAGACCCTATGCCTATATTTTTACCCCTCCAGGGACTGTAAAATCAAAATCGGAGTGAGGATACATTTTCAGAGTTTTCTGGAGAAAATTCAGCTTTTCAGTCCCCAGCCTCTGTGTAGGCCACTTCAACCCAATTTTGTCAGTGCTCCTCCTGAAATTATTCGATTAAGAACATTGCAAAACCAAAGTTTATCGTTGGTGCGCACGGAGTACATCCTGATCTCATTGCTTGCACAATACAAACATTCAAAGTAATAAAATCAAATAAAATTACGTGTCAGTTCCCTAGTGAAAGTGTTACACCTACAGATCACTGTGAACTAAAATTCAACCTGTAAGTCACTTCAATCAGCCTTTTCGTTGCATGTTCAGTTTGTGAAGTATCAAAATAAGTGATAAAATTTGTCCATCGCCCATATACATGAGGTTGTAATTCTATTCCACCAAGAGTCGAGTCAAGTATGAGCGACACTGAATTAACCAATAATGATCTGTACTCAGAATTTCTGGGAGCCATAAATAATGGAAATGGAGTAACTAAGCGTGAGATAAAAGTATATATTGGAAAAGAAAATAATAAATTGCTGAAAGTTATCGAGTTACAGGAAGAAAAAATCGTCGAACTTGAGAAAAAGTGCGTCAAATATGAGAAGGAATTCCTAAGTAATGAACGGAAAGGTAGAAGAACAAACATTATAATAGTTGGCCTCGAAATTGATGTTAACGAAAACTTGGCTTCTTCTACCATTTCCAAATTGAATTCGCTGCTGGGTATGGACTTATGTCTGAGAGATCTGTTCAGTATTTATCAGATCAAAATTAACGAGAAGACAGCTATAAAAGTTGAATTTATGTCACTTTTAACGAAGAACTCGGTTTTTCAGAACGTACATGAATTGAAAGGTACAAAAATATCAATTTTCCAAGACTTGTGCTACGAAGATCGCTTAGACAATAGAATACTGGTCAAACACATGAAGGAAGCTAGATCAAAAATCTTTCTGCTAGAATAAAAAATAATAAACTGGTCATCAACGGTGATTCATATACAGTAGAAGAACTGGAGAAAGGGAAAGCCGAGAGACAAGACATTTTAGAAACTGAGGAAATCGATCACTCAAAGAAGAGAGAAAGGAACGCAAGTGCTCCATCGACGCCATCAAGACCGGATGATCCACTTTTCTCTGAAGAACCCCTAGAAGACAGTAGTAACGATTTTTTTAACACATCCATCAAACCGCAACCTGAGAAGCCTAAGAAGCAATTCCTGAGCAATACCGATACCATCGATAGGAAAACCCGTTCCAATAGCGGATCTTCATATCAGAAAAGTTCGTAGATCTATCTTTTAGCTTATATTTACAACTCTCTGTTTTCTTTATCTTCTCAAATTAGCTCTAAGATTGATTTTTAATCGTATTAATTGTATTCACATTTTTATTATTAAAAAAAAATATGGATAAAGATTTGAGTTATCTTCTTTTGAATATTAGATCGTTGCTCAGTGGCTTCGATATATTCAATGATTTCATGAATAATGAGAATCATGATATTCTTGGATTGTCCGAAACCTGGCTTCATAAAGATATATACTCTGATTCCGTTGCAATTAAATCATATAATCTCATTAGGGCAGACAGAAACTCTAGAGGAGGAGGTATTGCTTTCTATGTTCACAACTCAAGAAATTATAGAATCGTTTTCTCGCAGGTCAGTTCTTTTCTGGAACAACTCTGGATTTCTGTAACCATTGAATGTCATACTTACCTTTTCGGAATTTTATATCGTCCACCCTCAGTCAGCATTCTAGCGTGTCTCGATGAGTTGGAGGAAACAATAGCTAACTTGATACCTGAATATGATTTCATTATATATGGGGGCGATTTAAATATTGATTTGCAAGCTAACTCCATTGAGACATTTAACTTCACTCAGTTGGTGAACGAACCCACAAGAATTACTTCTCGCAGTCAAACATTGATTGATGTTTTAATAGTGTCAAATCTGGATAATATTTCAAATAAAAAAGTCTTAGACATCAACGGAATATCAGATCATCTAGCGGTCAGTTGTAAAATTGACTGTCACAAATCTAGAAGACAACCTAAGATTATATCTCACCGTGATTTTTCTAATTTCGACGCAACTCTTTTCAATGAACAACTGATAGCTCATAACTGGAATATTATCTTTGAATTGGAAACTGTGGATGAAATGATTGATTACCTCAATAACGGTTTGATTGCACTCTTCAATTCACACGCACCCCTCCAAACTATACGAGTCACTAAACCACCAGCTCTTTGGCGCACCTATGATATTAAAGAGATGATAAAACTCAGGGATGAAGCTTTCAGCAGGTACAAAAAATTGAGAAACTCCGCATCTTGGAAAAGTTATACCGATTTGAGAAATTACACTACTAGGGCAATACGTCGCGAGAAAAAAGCATATCTCGAACATGTCCTGCGCAGAAAAAATTGTAAAGAAACCTTCAACACACTCAGGTCACTTGATATTCTCCGTCAGAAGGCAATGCCTTGTATTCCAGACCAACTGAAAAATGTCAATAGAATAAATTGTCACTTCAATCGTATAACGATCCCAGAAAAATCTGAAATACTATTTTCCCTTCTTGATAAATATGAGAATCAAGTTAATGATCCTGTATTCACTTTCAAAGATATATATTCAGCAACGGTAAATGAATATCTGAATAAGATAAAGAGTAATGCAGTTGGAACAGATGAAATCTCCATGAGCATGATAAAATTGGTACAGTCCCATTTAATCGAACACATAACTTTCATTTTCAATACCGCAATAGAAATGAATACATTTCCTTCGGATTGGAAACACGGCAAAATTATTCCTCTAGCCAAATGCAATTCCCCCACCGAGCTCTCCGACCTGAGACCTATAAGCATCCTACCTTCCCTTTCCAAAGCCCTTGAAATGATAATGAAAGATCAAATGGCAGATTACAGTTACACACATCAAATAATCACACCTGTACAATCTGGTTTTCGTACTGGTCATAGCACTACTTCCGCTCTTTTGGCCATCACGGATGATCTTTTCAAGGCCGCGAATAATCGTGAAGTCTCCTGTTTGGTTTTATTAGATCACAGTAAGGCCTTCGATACACTGGATCATTCTATACTATGTCTCAAACTTAGGTACTTTGGCTTCTCAAATGGAGCTGTAGAATTCATACGAAATTATTGAGTCTGATTCATTGTCGGTTGCTTATGGTGTTCCCCAAGGATCTATATTGGGTCCACTTCTGTTTTCTTTATACATTTCCGATTTTTTTGAAATTATAGAGTTTGCTAAAATTCATCACTACGCCGATGATACTCAGCTGTATTTATCTTTCAATGCTCTGCAACACAACGAAACCTAAAATCATTTAAATGAAGATTTGAATAAATTGTACGAGTTTTCCACTGCTCATAATTTACGCTTGAATTCAAAAAAATCACAGATCATGTTTTTCGGTTCAAAAAGGTGGAAAGTGCTTGTGGAGATATGAAAATAAAAATCGGGTGTGATATATTGTCTATAGTCAAAGAATGTAAAAATCTAGGATTGTGGCTCGACTCTGAGCTGAGATTCATCAAACATGTAAGCTATCTTTGCCAGGCATCCTTCAACATCCTTAGACAACTCTTTCCTAACAGACACATGCTTTCCAAGCACTTGAAGCTTTCTTTATGCGAATCATTGATAACGTCCAAGCTATCTTATTGTGATAGCGTCTACGGACCTGCCCTCCTGAAGTCTGACCAGTATCGTCTGCAAAGAATACAAAACTCGTGCATTCGATTCTCCTTTGGTATTCGGAAATTTGACCACATAAGTACGGAATTCGATAACTCTAGTTGGCTGAGGTTGAACGATCTTCGAAATTTACACCTACTATCAATAACCACAAAGTTCTTATAACGAAAACTCCTAAATACCTTTTTGAAAAATTGAAGACGTTTTCAGCACTGAACGACCTCGGAACACGGAATAGACACATTCTTGTCATTCCTCCTCACTCCACTACAATTCACACAAGATGTTTTTCATACAATGCTGCCAAATTGTATAACCAGTTACCCAATGAATTCAGACTGTACACACTAAGTAATTTCAAAAAGAGACTGAAACTTCAGTTAAAGAATAGGCAGTTTTTGTTCTTACGTTGATAGATATATGTTTTGAGATGTTGAGTATCACTTACCAATAAGGTATAAAACAGTAACAAACTTATTATTAACTTTTTGTATTTTGTTATATGCTCAAGTAGATTATTTATGATGATTTTACCTTATTCATTACTTTTCTGTTTGTTCAAATTGTTTTTTTTTGTTTCTGTTTTTATATTTTTTATGGTCGAGTTGAAAAACAGCTATAGCTGACACTACGCCTTCTCATCGTTCACCTTCTGTCCATTAATTAATACTGTTGAATTTCTCCTTTGTTATATGTAGAATTTGAAATGATGAATGAAGCCGCTTTATTATTATTATTATTATTATTATAAAAAGAAAATATGACAAACCTCCAAAATTCCTCTCAAATAGAAAATAAAAATCACATGGGGGCACAAAATCTGAATTTTCCACCCCCTAACATCATAAGTACACCACAATTGGGAAATTTCAGCATTATGGAGAAGCCCATCTCTCATTTCCAACATCCAAATTTATATGAGCATGGTTTTGGAGTGCCACAAACAGTTACTGAACCTGCTGAAAACAGTGAAAATTATTTGAACAATTTAGTAACAAAAATCAATAATGATAAAGTTTGAAATACAGTTGAAAGACTTGCAAGTCAGAATTTGCTTAAAGGATATGAACAATTATCAAGTGAATACTAATGTAAATGATAATGTATACAATAATGTTAATAGCTTACCATATGATTTTTCAAATTTGAATGTACAGGGTGTGCCAAATACCAATCTAGCATCAAATATTGAAAATGTGAGTTCAAATAAGAGTTAGTTAATGCAATATTCTTTAGGGGATCTACGTAAGCTTCAACATGATATTGATGGTGAAGGTGATCTGCAACCACTGCACATTTCACAAATTTTGGAAAATGTAAATTTTTCTAAAGTTCAATTTGATCATGTAAAAATTTTGCTTGGCCGAAGTTTAAAGAAAGAACTCTGTTTCACAATCATTCAATATAGTTTTGGAATGCATGAAAAAACAGGAAGTTAATTTGGAAAGTGACGAATAAAGAAGTGGTATTTTTTGTGATTATTTCGATTATTGGGTTTCAAGAACCAAACATTTGCAACCAAAATACTCACCAAGTGAAATCATTGATATGTTAGCACCACATTTTCCCCCAGTGTGTCATGTGTATTGCTAGGGTGTTCAACTCTTTCTCAAACACTGACTCGTCTTAGACATGCAGTTGAGTGTTATAAAAATATACCAGAATAACATGAGACAAAATTCGATAATGAAAACAAAGAGCAATTTCACAATGAAAATAGAAAACAATCCAATGGTGAAAATAAAAATCAGCATCACCATGAAAATAAAAATCAACCTTATAATGTGCCAGCTCATGCTTATTAAATGGTCATTTTCCAATGAGGTTTGGGGGGCAAGATGTACTGAATCTCATTTATTATTACTATTGTTATTTCATGTCCCAAATAAAATATATATTGTATATAACTAGTTCAATAATTTTCTATAATAACCATACCCTTGAGTGTCGATTCTCTTTTGGAAACAAATTCTCCATTTATTTTGATTTCACAGAACATAACGTCATAATTTGGGATGAAAATGATGAACCTGAATAAATTTGCCAATGATAAAATATATATATATATATATATATATTTGTTGAATATATATATATATATATATATAAATAAATATATACATATATATATATATATATATATATATATATATATATCAAAATTCCAATTCTAAGAGGTCCTCCATCGAACTTAAAGTTTTTCCGTTTAAATAACATGGGCAACATGATTTTTTATTAGTTTTTTGTCCTGCAAACTGTGATGGAATTATTTAAAAACAAAACGAATGGATGGACCTTTTTATTATTAAATTTGGTACAAAAAATTCTATAGAGTCGAATTTATATCTTCAATATTTGATTTGTTATATAGCTTTAAAATTTAAATTTCCGGTTTTTTGCATTTTTTAGCTAAACTATAAGAGTTAGACAAATTAGACAAATTTGTAGTACTTTTGATATTCTATAAAAAAGTTCCCGTCAATTTTTTTATATCATCAATAACAACAAAGTTACAGGCTCATGTATATTTATTTATTTTTCAAAATTTTTGCTTTTACGAACTGAAATATCGATAATTAAACAAAAAATTTGGTGCAAATTTGTTAACACATCAAACTTGCAACAAAATTAGGTTAGTAAGTTGTTTCGTAGTATCAAACCATAAAATTTACAGACTGAGTCAGGCATATTTTTATGATTTAAATAGTTCAAAATTACCTGTGAAGCGCGATGTTTTATCTTTGTTTTTTTTATATACGTCGAACAAAAAAGCTTGGAATTCGCGAGAGTTCCACATTCGTTCTTTGTGAAGTTGTTAAAGTATGGCATACATTTTTGCTCCGTGTAAACAATTCACATCACTCCATTGTGAGAATCGAAAAATTGTACAAAGACTGGCAAAAAACGCAAGTTCACAGAGCTAGAAAAAAATCTCCTGCACAAAAATTACTTGAGAAGAACTTCAGTTATTCTCTCGATTGCTTATTTGAAAGTGATCAATCGAACTTCAAAAAGTTTACTGTCACAGATATAAGCTTATTATTATCGATGAACATCAGCGATTTCGCGAGCCAGCGGTCGTTATTTTTATTTGAACAGTTTCAACTGGAGCATGATTTTATGGACAAGGATCCAGAGATCTGGACTTTCGATCAAAATTATCAACAGTGCAAATTTGTCCTGTCAAACTCAAAAGTTGTTAATGATCTCGCTGAAAGAGGCGTTGCATTGATCCAGGAGTACAATGTTTGTTTGACACGAAGTGAGGAACAGAAGCAATATTTACTGCAAGTGGTCGAGGAGCATCGTAAAAGACTTCCTAATTTAAAAAAAATACACTCGTACCTTCTTACTATAAGAAATAAAAAGAAAATATTTTCATGCGTTCAAAACTATATAATTATCATTTGATTGGTTAGTAAAAACAATTTTCTAATTTCTACCCTAACTACTGAAGCAAGTAAGTGATTCTCAGATTAATTTCTAATAGTTTGTAATTAATTGATACGTTTTTATTCTGTAATTTCGATATTTATTTCGATAATGTTTTCATTTGTATCTATTTAACATTTATGCAAGGAATAATCGTAAAATTAACAATAATATTGTTAACATTTTTTGCCACAGGTTAAATAAAAAATTTACAAAGGTAAATTTTGCCGTAAATTGACTAAGGTTTTTATATTTCAATCATATTTGATATCCTTTATCAATATATTTTATAAAATAGTTGGAAAATCATAAAAATATGACTGACTCAGTCTGTAAATTTTATGGTTTGATACTAAGAAACATCATACTCACCTAATTTTGTTGCAAGTTTGATGTGTTAACAAATTTGCACCAAATTTTTTGTTTAATTATCGATATTTCAGTTCGTAAAAGCAAAAATTTGAAAAAATAAATATACATGAGCCTGTAACTTTGTTGTTATTGATGATATAAAAAAATTGACGGGAAATTTGTCATTTAACATTTCTGTCTAACTCTTACAGTTTAGCTAAAAAATGCAAAAACCAGAAATTTAAATTTTAAAGCTATATAACATATCAAATATTGAACATAGAAATTCGGCTCAATAGAATTTTTTGTACCAAATTCAATAATAAGCAAGGTCCATTCATTCGTTTTTTTTTTAATGATTTCATCACAGTTTGCAGGACAAAAAACTAATAAAAAATCATGTTTCCCATGTTATTTAAACGGAAAAACTTCAAGTTCGATGGAGGACCTCTTAGAATTGGGATTTTGTGCTCCGCTTTTAACAGGAGCTTTGTTGGGACATATTCTCAGATATTTTGGACTGAGAGCAAAAAAATCGTCGTTTTTTGGCACACCTAATATATATATATATATATATATATATATATATATATATATATATATATATATATATATAAGATTGGTGTTTGGGCCCTTTTTAGGTAAGTTTTGTGATGAATTATGCGTATTGAAATGATTGTGTTGTGAAGGTGACATTTACTAATGTAAAATTAACTTCTTAGTTTTTTCAAACCATATCGTCAATCTTGTCTCTCCTGAAAAATAAACACCTGCTCTTCGGACATATTGAATTTGGCTTACCCCATAGACCCGTTCCCTTACAAGTTATCACTTGGAGAAGTTAGTTCCAAAATATTTTTTCCAGTATGATGAAATTATTACTGAAAACATATTTTCCCTCTATATCTGAAACCACAAAGTTAAAATTGTGGGTAAAATATATTTCCAGGAGTCACTCACAGTTTACAGTCAGTACTGAATTGGGTTTTGGAGACTGATGTTGAAGAAGATCATATAAATAATATCTGTGAGTTGGAAAATGGTAAAAAACGCACCAGTTATGATCGAATTCATATCCAACTTAAAAGAAAGAACAGTATTTCTTGATTTGAATAAGCCAAAGAAATTGAGCAAAGAGGGTTTAGCAATATCTGGCGATTTGTCTAAAGAAGATAGAGAAGACTTGAGAGTGCTGAGATATCATTTGGAAATTGCCCGGTCCCAAAACCACAACGCTAAAATAGAAGGATTGAAGCTGATAATGAACGATAGGCCATGTACAGTAGAGGAATTCAACGAACTGAAAAAAAATTGAGAAGAAGCATCAAGTGAGTGGAAACTTCCAGTCGTGTATCTAAGAAGGCAAAAACAAGCAATACCAGATACAGCCCAAGAAGCACCAGAAATAATAAGAAGTGACTGGAAAAATGCAAGAAATATAAATGATGGGATATTGTATATGAACTTCGCTTTTTCAGTGTGACTTTCATATGAGTTGAAAATTTGCTAAATATGGATTTTTTTATATGTGATTACGAAAATGAACTCATTTCTGCACAAATTATTGAAAATTGAGAAGGCTTCAAATCCTCTTCCAAATCACATAAATCCAAAATCTGTCATATGAATATACGTAGTATCGCAAAAAATATCGATGAACTAACTATCTTCTTGGGTGAACAGAATACAGATTCTGATATTATGATTTTGACTGAAACTCATCAATGTCATAATGTCGATATTTTTACTGTTACGGGATATGTCACGGTATATAATGAAGGATGTTTGAATCAGAATGACGGAATTATTATGTTCATTAGAGAAAGATTACAATTTCTAAAACATGTTTTCAAATCAGGAGATGTAACAGCTATGAAAATTATTATTATAACAAGACAAAACATATCAATTACATCGGTATATCGCTCACCTAGTACTTGTCCCAAGTTGTTCAGTGAAAAACTCTTGAAATACTTTGATGAATCTGAGAAATGTGAATTGAATATATTCACTGGTGATATGAACATAAATCTGTTAGAACACGACGACTACATAGAATAATATAAAAACATCATGAGATGTTATGGGTATATTTCTTACATACATGATCCAACAAGGATACCTAGTGACTCCTGTTTGGATCACTTTCTTGTTTGCAATAAGATAAATAAATAAAATCAATATTTAATCATACATTTTCGTTACTACATTACTGATCATGCCCGGATTGCCCTTCAAAATTGATGCCAAGACAACTAAAAAAATAATAAAGAATGTGAAAAGTACTGAGTACAATGAATTGCGATCTGACTTGGCCACAGAAACCGAGGAATGTGTGTGTGTATCAACAAAACGATGTAAACAGTATGGCAGATAATATCATTTATAAACTGAAATTTGATAAAAATACAAGAACTATACAAACTATGAAAAAACACAACTCCTTCCATAAGAAATGGGTGACAAAATCTCTGCTCAATCGTATTGACGACAAAAACGATTTATATTCATTAACCAAGAAATATCCGGATAATATCGAGTTGGAAAAACAATATAAAATCTGTAGAAACCTATTGAATAGAGAAATGAAATATGCAAAAAAATATTACTGTAAAAAATTAATAGATGAAAATCAAAATAGTTCAAAAGCCCTCTGGGAATATATAAACGATGTCAGTGGAAAAACATGAACTGAAACAAGTAAAAATATCAAACAAGAAAGCCGTGTAAAGTGTAATATTGAAAAACAAGGGACTTCGGGGTCTTCTTCACAACAAATTCAATATAAATTGAAACAAGTGGCAGACCACAAGCGAATAACAACCACTTTTCTGGCAAATACCACGCAGAACGTTGAATTATATTCACCTGAGAATACATGCAAACTTCCATTGAAAATGAAAATTGATTGCAAATGTTTCTTTCTGATAAACTCAATCATGTTCAATTTATGCCAGGTCCGCCTAACAATCCGCATACTGGTTTCAGGCTTCTGGCCCTCATCAGTACGGAGTAGTCACCAGTCAGAGATCCGAAGACCTCTGGCCGAAGCGAGAGCCAACACAAATGAAAACTCCATCTAGCGTAATCACCTGTAGGTACGCCAGAAAATGTAGCTTTCAACCGGCGGTACCTAGTGAGAGAAAAAAACACTCAGTAGTATTCCCCTATCTGAACCGGATTCTATCTCAATAGGATAACTCGATAGGAGTGGCTGTATGCCGACTTGGCGTATATATCAAACAAGAAAGCCATGTGAAGTATAATATTAGAAAACAAGTGACTTTGGAGTCTTCTTCACAACAAATTTCATATTAAGTGGAACAAGTGGTAGACCACAAGCGAGAAACAACAATTTTCCTGGCAAATACCATGCAGAACGTTCAATTATATTCATCTGAAAATCTATGCAAACTTCCATTGATTGCAAATGTTTTTTCTGATGAATTTGATTATGTTTAATTTATGCCAGGCATTGGTTTTTGCTTGTGGTCTACCACTTCTTTCAATTTATATTGAATGCGTTGTGAAAAAGACTCCAAAGTCCCTTGTTTTGTAATATCACACTTCACATGGCTTTCTTGATTGATATATACGCCTAGTCGGTCATACAGCCACTCCTATCGAGATAGAATCCCAGTGAGATAGAATTCGATTGGGATAGGGAAATACTATGGAGTATTTTTTTTCTGTCACTAGGTACCGCCGATTGGAAGTTACTTTTTCCGGCGTAGCTACAGGTGATTAAGCTTGATGACGTTTTCATTTGTGTTGGTTTTCGCTTCGACCAGAAGTCTTCGGATCTCTGACTGGTGACTACTCCGTACTGATGGGGGCAAAAAGCCTGAAACCAGTATGCGGATTGTTAGATGAACCTGGCATGAATTAAACATAATCAAGTTTATCAAAGAAACATCTGCAATCAATTTTAATTTTCAATGGAAGTTTGCATAGATTTTCAGGTGAATATCATTCAACGTTCTGCGTGGTATTTGCCAGGAAAGTAGTTGTTTTCCGCTTGTGGTCTACCACCTGTTTCAATATATATTGAATTCGTTGTGAAGAAGACTCCAAAGTCCCTTGTTTCCTAAGTATAGATATTATTGAAGCGAGTAATGGGGATCAAATATCTGATAAATTACAAATCGCCAACACATTCAATAATTACTACAGTGAGAAGGAAAAAAATGTAGCGAATAGAATTCCTTCTATAAATAACTATAATGAACATATGAGCAGTTTCGAAAACTCATTTTATTTGATTCCAACGGATGAAACAGAAATCATCGCAGTAATAGATAAATTGAAACTAAAAAAATCCCCAGGGCAGGATAATATTCGTTGCGAAATTCTAAAACAAGTTGCCAAGGAAATCGCTGCACCGCCCGCTTTCATGATCAATTATTGTTTTAAGGTAGGAAAGTTTACAAATGTTTTTTTGAAACATGCTATTGTCAAGCCGTTATATAAAAATGGGGGAAAAAGTAGAGTAGAGAGCTATAGGCCCATCCCAATAATTTCAAATATTTCAAGAATTGTGGAACATCTTTTGAAAAGTAGCCTGGCAACATTCAACCTTTTGTCGGAAAATCAATTCGATTCTCGTGAGAGAAAATCAACGAGAGATGCTATTTACAAATTAACATAATCAATTCATGAGTCCCTAGATAAATCAGTGCCAGCAGTTAGTATCTTTCTTAATCTTTCGAAAGCATTTGATACAGTTAGTCACCAGAAGCTGCTGAATGAATAAAAATAATATGGGATTAGAGGAGACGCCTTCAATTTATTAGAAGATTACTCATCAGAACGAACTCAACAGGTGATGATTGATGAGGTATGTATTAGGTACAGAAAAATCATTTATGATGTTCCTCAAGGGTCTATTCTGGGTGCAGTTCTCTTTATTCTATACATATATAGTTTGCGGGGAACCATTAGGTTCGCGAATGATACTGTAGTGACATACAAAGCAAACACTAGGAATGAACTAACTACCTACCGAATGTGACGCCAAAAACACGAACTTGTCCACCTTTGCGCCATCATCATCATATTATATTCTTTAGTATTTTATTTTTGATTTTATATTGTATATTTTAGTTTTGAATGTCACGCTCGAACAGCGTGATGACTACTTTGGTGATTTGTCCCTGTTTATTCACCAATCGGATATATATTATTTAGTGTGTATTTTCAAATTTTATTTGTGAAAATTCGTGAATAAACCTATTTATCCTCATATTGTTATTATTACAGGAACACTTCATTATTATTTAGAGGGTTTTGAGTGTTTAATATTCTGTTTCCGAACAACTTTGAGTTGGGACCATTTAGCGAGGCACCATACGGAAATATACTTGGTTATACCAATATTGTAAGTGGAAAAATATAGCATCTGTTGAAATCTCTTGGGCTCAAACGTGTATCTCATCTGTCGTATTTGATATCAAACTTTCTCCAATCCCACATTGTATTGAAGCATCCACTCATTTGGAAACGGAAATTATTTGTTAATTCACGATTCCTTTCTGAAGTATTGGAGGAATAGCATAGAGTTACCTTGTTTGTTTTTCAATACTATAGCAAGAGCAGAGTTGAACATGATTTTTGTGAGGTGGAAGAAAAGTTTGCATTTAAGGAGTTTGTAACAATTATTTTGAGATCGATAATGCAGTGTCGTCTCATTGTTGGTTTCTAATAACTATCAATTATCGAAGTGGAATAATATGATTGATTTGTTGAAAATATAAACAGGATGTTCATAAAATCAGATGTGGAATCATCTGCGACTGAGAGATAAACTTTAGTCACTATCTTTATTATTATTATTTTTATTATTGATATCGTGTTCATTTCATATACATTTTACTGGCAGTAATAACATCGAGACTCTCTATTTTCTGCGAGCATAAATAGGTGGGTGTGTCCAATTTGTAGTCCTGTGATCACTGTCTGATACTTTGGTAGGGCATGCGTATCCAAGGAAAAATTTTCGGTTTCATTGTACGAAGTTCGGATTCTGTTCTATCCCATTCACTTTGCCATACCCCAGAAAATTACTGTTTCAGTTGTCGCTTAATATCGTCTGGTCTCACCAAAATATTTGCAACCATGTCTGCTTGTGCATCTGCCCTAGCTGCTTGATCTGCTTGTTCGTTTCCTTCAACTCCATAATAACTTGGAATCCAAAAGAACTTATGGAGTTTTCCATCATTTTTAAGTATATTCAACAGCACCAGAATGATATGGACTATTGGATCTTTGCTAAACGTATTACTCAGTGCATGAATCGATTGGAATCAGTGCAGTGGAGTGCACTCTCTGAGAAGTACGCCTGCTGATCGTGTTATCGTAGGACGTCGTTCATAGATGTCATTTTTCCCCTCATGGTAAGGTTGTTCAAAATGATTCCACTGGACTATGTGATATTATTAGAAACAATTGTTTATTTGTCATACTGACAGAGAATCTTATGTACTTGCCGAAACGAAAAGGAGAAGTGAAGTTTCCTCGAGATCACAGTCGATTTTCATTAATTTATTAACCCACACAGAAGAATTCAAAACATAAATTGGTAGCAGAGCGTGGTTCCAATCATTCGTTGGTAAAAAGCAGAAAGCTGGTACATGGGTATCCATAGCGGAAATGTTCTACAGATACCCAGAAATTTCATTGGTAACCGAATCAGAATCAGAGTGGGTTTGTTCCATACCTCCATAACCCGTTCCAGCACTATTTTTCACTGTGTCAGAACTTTGTTATCTTGAAGTTCACTGAATTTTTGCCTACATATCCGTTTTAAGCAGACTTTGATACCTGATTTCGATTTGTACATACAAAATCAGTAAAGATGAGTGAACATACTAACAAAAGGCATGCTTTAAAAGCGGTTTTTTTGTGAGCATATAACTGAAATGAAAGTCAAGGAAAAATAGAACGGTTAGATAAAATTCAATTGCAAGCTAGGTTAGAGAAAATACAACAAGTTTTGACGGAATTTGAGAAAATTCAGAATATTATTGAAATGGAATCTCATGACACAGAAGGGGAATATTCTAAAGGGAAACCATTTGAAGATGATTTCTTTTTACAAACTGCAATTGCAAAAAAAATTTAGAAGAATTTGAGAGCAATTGTTGCAATGATCAAGTTTTATCCAAGGTTTACGCAGTGTCAGAGCATATTCTTTCGAATCCTGATATTGTTGGCAAACATATCAAATTACCCACAATACAATTCCTGAAATTCTGTGGGGATTATTCTAATTGCTTGGCATTCCGCGATACATATGAATCTTTAATTCATGATAACAAGGGTATTGGTACGAAGACGTAGAAGGGCCAACAAAATTTTTTTTTTAACACATGGAATTGCCACTCTGAATTGACAATTGTTACTTTGAAGTGACAATTGTCACTTTGAACTGACAATTGTCACATACAAAATCATTTTGAATTGCCACTTTAAAAATTGTCCTTTAAGTGACAATTGTAGTTCGAAGAAATTAATTCTTTAAAAATTCCTTAAAAAATTGACAATTGTCACTTCAAATTGACAATTATCACTTCAAAATGGCAATTCCAGATGTTTTTGTGAGTGAAAATTGTTACTTCGGAGTGACAATTGTCACTTCAAAGTAACAATTGTCACTTCAAAGTGACAATTGTCAGTTCAAAGTGACAATTGTCAGTTCAAAGTGGCAATTCAAAATGTTTAAAAAAAAAATTGTTGTTGGCCCTTCTACGCCTTCGTATATTGGTAATATCCAGAAATTTCATTATTTGCGTTCTGCTCTTGACGGAAGCGCGGCTCAGATGATCAGGTCACTTGAATTTAGATAAAAAAATTATACAGTAGCGTGCCAGTCCACACTCGACCGGTATAATGATAATAGGCTCATGGTTCAGAACCATGTTAAGGCTTGTTTTTTTTGAGAATATGAACAGGATGTTCATGAAATCAGATGTGGAATCATCTACGACTGAAAGATAAACTTCAGTAACTATCTTCCATCGTTATCCACAAGATAACTTCTTTTGGGGTATTCATGTTGAAAACGGAAACATTCCCTATTGAATATTGAATAGAAATATTTTTTTATGAATTGAAAAATCCTCTATAAAATTGAAGTCATTTTTTGTGGATCTCTAACAGAAAACAACTACTTTCACGCAGGACATGGAACTGCATCTGATAGATATTCTGAAATGACCCTAACTCAAAAGAAAAAATCTGAAATTAAAATCTTTCACATCATGAGAATGGAAAAAGTTCAAAAACGGACAACAATGTTTCATCCTTTGATTGAACAAGATGATTTGAGGGCTTCCTTGAAATCACGAGCAGATTTCCTATAAACCCTACAAATGAACAAATATGGTAAAGTGACCAAAAAGGTAGCGTAAGGGGTTTTCTTGCAACAGAGAGCAGTTCTCACCAATTCATTACAAAATGCAGATATTGCGGTAGAGAACATCACCTTCATGATTGTTGCAATTTTTCAAAACTTTTCTGTGGCGAAAAAATCGAGAAATTGAAAAACTTGAATCTTTGTTTGAACTGTCTCAGGCCAGGGCATAACAGCAAAGTTTGTCGTAGGGGAACTTGCGAAAAATGTGAGTCAAAGCATCACACTTCATCACAGAAACAAACGACAATATTCTAGAAAAAATCATAACAACGCTGTCTTCCCATATTTGAAACCCTAAAGTTTTTATATCCACAGCTTATGTTCAAATTTTAGACGAAGAGAAAAATGGGCATACAATACGAGCGTTACTAGATTCTGGATCTCAGTCGAGTTATATAACACAGGAATTATCAACACGATTGGAATTGAATAAATCTAAAGTACATATTCCTGTCCTTGGAATAAATCAATCGATTACAAATATCAACGCAAAATGTGGGTGACAATTCAATCTATATATAATGATTTTAAAGCTAATGACTCATGCTTCGTTATTACTCAAATCACAAGCAAACCGCCCATTCTACTGTTGAACATTTCAGAACTCAATATTCCAAAAAAATTTAAGCTTGCTGATCCTTCCTTTTTCAAGCCTCACAAAATAGGCATGCTCATAGGTTCGGATTTATTTTGGAGCTCACTAGGACAGATCTCATTGGGCCCAAATGAACCTATACTACAAAAATCACATTTCGGTTGTATTATTTGGGAACCGTCAATCTTCAACAGTTTTTTGTCATTTCAGCCAAACAAAAGATATTCAAAGTCAATTATCGCGATTTTGGGAATAAGAAGAATGTTCTTTCCAAAAGCCTCTATACAATCAAGAGCATGTGGAAATCATTTAAAAAAACATACTCAACGCACAGACAACGGTAGATTCGTCGTTAAAATACCACTCACAGATTCTATTGAAAAGTTGGGCAAATCATTGGAACACGCAAAATCTCAATTTTTTACACTCGAACGAAAATTATGAAGGCAACCAAAACTTAAAGAGCAATAGGTAGCTTTCATCAATGAATATCATAGTAGAGGACATATGCGTGGTTTCAAAAACAGATAAAAATCAAGACGGATAAAAAAAAAATTATATGCCGCACCACGGAGTAGTCAGGGAGGAGGGCCTCACAACGTTGAGAGTCGTTTCCAATGAATCTGCTCTGTTTTCACTTGAGAATATTCAATAAGATGTACCGACAATACAAATTGAACTCATTTCAATATTGATCAGATTTTGACAATATGAATATGTTGTTTCAGGAGACGTTGCAAAAATGTATCGCCAAATATTAATCGCACCAGAATACCGTTGTTTACAAAGAATACTTTGGCGCGAAAACCCAACTGAACCTTCAGACACTTTGGAACTGAACACAGTGACATACGGAACAACAAGTGGTTTTTTTCTATCTATAAGATGTCTTTTTGAGTTGGCAAAACAAAATATGATTGAACAGCCTGACTACGCAAAACGAATCTTACCGCTCTCATAGCGAAAGGTATTCCAAACATTCTGAAACGAGATGTTTTGAATTGAGAAAGTTTCATTCAACTAATCAAGAAGTTTTAAAATATGTTGATGAAAATGATTGCCCGGCCAAAATAATACAATTAGGAATCAAGGAAAACGCCAAAACCTTGGGATTAACTTGGTGCCTTCCTTTTGATGATCTGATATATAACATCAGCGACGCACCATATAATCTCAAAATTACTGAACGCATCATATAATCGAACATATCGCAAGTATTTGACCCTCTTGACAATTCTAACAAAATTACCTTTATATATTCATTAATTTTGGTCAGACTTCAGAAAAAATATTACCAATTTGAATAATCTTCGCATAAACCGTCATAAACTTCATTCTGATCCTGAACGTATAGAAATGCATGACTTTGCTGATGCATCTGAAAAAACATAGGGCGCCTGCATTCATTTGAGATGCATAGATCAAAATAATAAAATATATGTGAATCTACTCTGCTCTAAGACAAAGATCTCTCCACTTGAAACATTTGGAATTATATGGTACTTCAATATGGGCAAGACTAGCAAATAAAGTAATCAAAATCCTTAGGTTGCAACTTGATGGAAGCAGATTCTGATCAGATTCTCCGATCGTATTGTGGCTGAAAAAACTTCCAAACGAACTCAAAACATTTGTGAGTATTATAATCCCAGAGATACAAGAATTAACTAATTCCGATATCTGCTATGTAGCCAGTTGTGATAATCCAGCAGATATTCTATCTCACGATTCAAGGCCCGATAAAATAGAGCATTCGCAATTTTGGTGGCACGGGCCTTCCCGGCTTGCAGAAGATCTTGAAAAGTGGCCCCAAAATTAACATACAGTTGTCATCAATGACAAAAACGTTCAATCCTCTGTTCAACAGAATATCCAAAAGTTTCCATCAATGATTTCTAAAAACTGACAAAGTTGAGGCGTGTGCTATCTTGGATTTTTAGATTTAAAAACAATTGCCAGACATCGAAAAAAACACGCTTTGACTCCTCTATCAGCCCAAGAACTCACTGCAGCTTTCAAATGTTCAATAAAATTAGCGCAAGAGTTTTCATTTGGAAATGAAATGAAATATCTGTAAAACGAGAAACCCTTACATAGATCTAGCGAAAATTTTGGCCTCAATCCTTTTTTGAGTGCAGGAGTTTTATGGACAGGTGGTTGATCACGAAATTCCGTTTAAACCACTGATGAGAAATATCCCATGATTCTGAGCTCTAATCATCACCTAACAAGACTGATATTTGAATATGAGCATTCAAAACTTATGCATGCTGGACCCCAGCAACTATTGGCTCATGTTAGGGAGCAATTTTGGCCTATGGGAGGTAGAAGTCCTGCAAAAGATATTATCAGAAATTGTGCCATTTGTTTTCGTAACAAACCAAAAACTATACTACCGCAAATGGGACAATTACCTGAGCTTCGCCTCCAACCAGGGCCACCGTTCAATACCCCAGATATTGTGTTACATAGGACTCTTCATTTACTTTGCCACGAAAGCAATACATTCAGAACTTATCCCTGATCCAACGAAATAATAAGCAATGGCATTAAAAAGATTCATATATCGTCGTTGTAATCCAATACGCATATTTTCAGGTAACGGTTCGAGTTTTGTAGCTGCGCGTTCTGAACTGAAAAACTTGGGTGAATTTTTATCTGAGCATAAAGAAGAACTACAACAAATGACCAACCAGAGAACAACGCAGGGAGAACTCAACATTGGCAATATGGTCTTTATTAAAGAAGACAACTCCCCACCATTACGTTGAAAACTAGGACGTGTACTACAACTTCATCCTGGTAGAGATGGCATCAGCAGAATCGCCACTATGGGAACTTCTTCAGGAGAAATCAAGAGGTCCTATTCAAAATTGTGTCCCCTTCCGGACATGAACAATTATCGGAAGTGTCTCGCTTCCGTAGGCCTTCCAAGGTGGGGAGCATGTTCAGAGAATCTTATGTACTTGTCGAAATGAAAAGGAGAAGTAAAGTTTTCTCGAGTTCTCAGTCGATTTTCATCAATTTAATAACCCATACAGAAGAATCCAAAACAAAGGTGGATAGTTTGGATGATTCGGCTGTGCCCATATTCCGGTACAGTAGTTGGCACGCATTTGGTTCCTCCTGATGTTCCGCCATATTCCATTTTGGGTGCTATGATGGACTCGCACATTTTCAGAAGAACATCTCTATCACATCCCCAGTTGATATTGGCTGAGACTCGTAAGGGATTCACAAGGTTAAATTTGACTTCACATTTGTATGTTTGTATAGTTCAAATCTTGCAAGTGAATTTTGACCCATGTTCATAATTTTGATGACAATGCATTATGGAATATTTGCTAGAGAAAAACAAAAGGGCGGCTTCAAAATGGCGGACGAGTTTTGTGTTTGATTTGTAGATTGTAGTGGGGATCGATATGGCTCTTCAGCCTCTCCGTACCTCGACCAGTAAGGTCTCTTGTACATTACTCTTCATCTATTTAGGACCCGGGATTCCGAAACTCCTTGCGAGCTGAGTTCCAGATGTCTGAGGGCGTTAGTGAAACCCCTTCGAGGAACTTGAGCCATTTGCAAAGCACCGCTTGGTAGTCGGAAAACAGGTGTTCGCAGTTTCAGCAAAGTTCTCGCAGTAACGGCACAGTTCACTGTCCGATCTATCAATTGTTCGAGGTGATACTTCGGAGGACAATGTCTGGTGAGCAGTCCCGTTACCAGTTTCGAATCTTTCTTGTCCAACTCGAGAAGCTGTTCAGCTTTCTTTGGCGATGGGCTCAGGAGCCTTTTCGCTTATCTTTGCCCTGGAACCTTATTCCGGTGGGATTCAATTTGGTCAGCTTCCCAGCGCCAAAACTCTTCGTTGATGTGGGCTTTGGAGATACCACAAAAGGGTTTCGGGCCAAAAAATTGAGTGTTTGCGCCTTCCTTGGCAAGGATGTCCACTTCTTCATTGCCTTGGATTCCCTTGTGGCCTGGCACCCACATCAGAGTAACCTGATTGTTCGTAGCCAGTTGTCTTAGGGAGAGTTTGCAGTCTTAAGTCTGTCCAGATTCACAAGTGTGTAACTCCAGAGCTCTTACTGCTGCCTGACTGTCACATAGATCTTTGCTCCCCTGAGGTCTTTCTCAAGGCATTCTTGGGCGCCAATTTCTATAGCATAGGTTCCTGCTTGAGAAATTGTTGTGGCTTTGCCTAGGGATTTTGAGAGACTAAAATTGAGACCCGTTACTCCCACTCCAGCCCTTTCGTCCATAAGTATACCATTCTGATGCATTCCTCTCTAGATAGTTTTGTTATTTTGGTTCGAGTGTTTGCGCCTTCCTTGGCAAGTCTGTCCGCTTCTTAATTGCCTTTGATTCCCTGGCACCCACATCAGAGTAACCTGATTGTTCGTAGCCAGTTGTCTTAGGAAGAGTTTGCAGTCCCAAGTCAGTCTAGACTCACAAGTGTGTGACTTTGGAGCCATCAGTGCTGCTTGGCTCTCCGATGGATCTTTGCCCCCTTGAAGCCTCTTTCAAAGCATTCTTGGTCGCCTATTTCTATAGCATAGGTTTCTGCTTGAAAAATTGTTGCAGCTTTGCCTAGGTATTTCAAGAGTCTCAAACTAGGACCCGTTACCCCCACTCCAGCCCTTTCGTCCATTCTGGAACCATCAGTATACCATACCGATGCATTCCAATCTGGTTAGTTTTGTGATTATGGTTTGAGTGTTCGCACCTTCCTTGGCAAGGTTGTCCGCTTCCTCATTGCCTTTGTTTCCCTTGTGACCTGGCACCCACATCAGACTTCAGTATGACTTCAGAGCTTTCAGTGCAAATCTTCGCCACCCTGAAGCCTCTCTCAAGGCATTCTTGGGCGCCAATTTATATAGCATAGGTTTCTGCTTGAAAAATTGTTGGGATTCTGAAAGCCTGAAACTAGGACCCGTTACTCCCATCTTTCGTCCATTTTGGAATCATCAGTATACCATACTGATGGAACATTCCTTTCTAGTGAGTTTTGTGATTATGGTTTGATTCTATTCAAAATTGTTATGTGGGGGTTTTTGGGGACAGATATCACGAATTCCTTCTCAAAATTCATAAATGTAAAATGGCGACTTCAATATGGCGACTAGTGGTTATAGCCCACTTCCAATGAAAATTGTTATGTGGGGATTTTGGGGACAGATATCATGATTTTTTTTCAAAATCCACGAATTCAAGATGGCGACGAGTTTTGTGATTGTTGACCGATTCCATTCAAAATGGGTGTGTGGGAGTTTTTGGGGATCGCAGTCTATAATTTTTTGTCAGAATACAATGAGGTGACAGATTTCTTGAATGACAAGAAAATATTTGAATGAAAATGAATACAGAAAAATTATACAAGATATTATACAAATGCACTGAAAAGGAAGAAATATTTTAATCAATTGTTTGACCTAGGTAATTTCATAAGTGGCATATTCGAAAGCTTGCCGTGAATATGAAGAAGGTATTTTTGCGCGGCAAATTTTGAATCTGTTACTTACAGAATAACCTAGGTCAAACAATTCAAGGAATTATTTCTTAGTGAATGTATCTCAAACGACAGAAGTGAATACAGTGGGTTCTTTTGTAATGGAAAATTTGAATCTTCGAAAGCTCATTCATTGCAGCCTGCAATGATTTTTCCATTTGTTCCATAGTTTCGGCCGAGTAGAATATTGTCAGATTATCCACATACAGACATTCACCTATAGATGGATCGGGATCATCGAGAAGTCAAAAAAACACTGGAGGTGAATCCTTGTAGTACTCTATTCTCTAGTTGTTGTAAGGTCGAATGTGTTACCCCATTGCGTACCCTGAATAATCTATGAAAAAGAAAACTCTGGATGAACTTTAGTAAATAACCCTTCATTTTCCATATATTCAATTGGACCAGTATGTGGAAGTGCCATATTGTATCATAGGCTTTTTTTAGTCTAGAAATACAGCTACCATATGGCTTCTATCAGCAAAACAGTTTTGAATTTTTGTTTCTAACATAAATGATTGATCTATCGTAGATCTATGATTTCTGAACGCTGCTTTAGAAACAGATAGGAGAGAGTATTGAAAACATCGTCCTGACGAGCCATGATGAATCCTTCAGTTTCCGACCTCAGCCATCCAGTCCGGAGGAATGCAAAGATCAGCCTTTCGGCTAAGCCATGGTCTTCAATGATCATATAGAGGAGCTGCAGTTGAACAGAGTTCTCCGCAACTTTTATGTGGGCTTTCTGTCGAGCCGGTTCCAACTCGGTCTTGGAGTTCCCGCTCGGTGTCAAATACGAAACCACGTCCATCGGCTGCGCGGATTCTGACCTAGAACGGGCCGCTCCTTTTTCTGTTATCTCATGGTCTTCGACCATGCAGAGAAGGGGATCCAAAGTCCTGATAACTTCACAGGTCGATCCAGTGTAGACTCTCAAAACTCAGGATTTCGTGGTGTTGGGGGAAGTAAAACCGTGAAACGAACGATTTTGGATGCATACTCCCATGAATGTGCATCACGTTGACGCAGCTCTTCCAGTGTCTACTTCACTACTCGAAAGGAGAACAGAAGTATCGGAACGGCAAGCATATTGGTGGAAAAAACTTTGTTCATATCCGACAGTTCTGATGACTAGATCTGCCAGAGTATCTGCTGATACTTGCCGCGGGAAGCGTTTTTTACCTCCACTACTTCTCAGGTGCGACGCTGCACTCCTAGCATCCAGAATGTGGAGAATGCTTCGTCTACTAGCTGCTAGTCCTCGCATCGTCCTCTCATGAGATGAACCAGTGCACATTTATCCATCCCGAATTCCATACCAATAACATTTGCACCACCCTCAGAGATTGCTGTAACTCTTCCCCACCCTAGGCATGAAGCTCAAGCTCATCCATCTAAATTATATATCCTTCAATTTTTATCCAATTGAAGCTATAATCATCAAGTTGATGAAAACAAGATATATGCGATGTCCTAATTGATACCTTTCTTATACAAAGGTATTTGGAATGGAAAGTATTTTCTATTCACTGCGTAATTATAATATATATTTATAAATATATATATATATATATATATATATATATATATATATATATATATATATATATATATATATATATATATATAGTTGAAGAAGGGTAGTCTCGTGACTGGACTAGTTGAAAATAACTATGAATTTGAAATAAACTTTGTAGAAAGGATATTCCTTGAGGTTGCAGTCAAAATAATGGTCTATGAGAAAGAAAACTCTTTCTTATTTAGTCAAGCTTTCGAAAATGTTTATTTTCATTATCAAGACAAGTAAGGTGAGGTTAAGTGAATACAGCGAACTAATCACCATTTCGTGATTGAGGAACTTTTCAAAATCATATCACTATGAACCACTACTAGTAATATATATAAAAATTAAACAATGGCACTCGCACATATTGTTTTAGATACTTAATTTAAACACTTTAAAATTTGACAAGCACAATAATTACCACATGGTTGTCATGCTTCATGGAGTCATGCTTCAACCATGTGGTAATTATTGTGCTTGTCAAATTTTAAAGTGTTTAAATTAAGTATCTAAAACAATATGTGAGTCCATTAATTTTTATAATATACTAGTAGTGGTTCATAGTGATATGATTTTGAAAAGTTCTCAATCACGAAAATGTGATTATTCGCTGTCTCACTAACCTCACCTATGTCTTGATAATGAAAATAAACATTTTCGAATTCTAAATAAGAAAGAGTTTTCTTTCTCATAGGCCATATTTGACTGCAACTCAAGGAATATCCTTTCTACATAAGTTATTTATATATATATATATATATATATATATATATATATATATATATATATATATAAATATATATATATATTGTTACGTTAAGCAATGTTGTAAAATAATTAAACTTATAATGATCATTATTATTATTAGGTATTTTAGTTATCGTCAATAAAGCTATAATATTTTGCAATTTTCTTTACCTTTTTACTATTGTAATATGCTCTAGTTGGTGCATATGTATCAAGAGGGCAGTCCTGAAGTAGTTCTCTTATCAAAAGTATATGACCAACCAAATATTGAATGAAAATCTACAATTAAATCATGTCAGAATTGAAATTTACAGCAAACATTGAATTAACGCAAGATCAACGGAAATATTAGTTTTGAACATCCTGTATGACAATTCACATAAACAGGAAACCCACCAATGGGATTCGAGTGAGTTTTTGTGGAAAAAGTGATGATACACAATAAAATGTGATAGAAAAAATTGAAAAAATATAATTTTATTTGAATTTCTAAATAGTATGTAAGAGATATCATTCATAAAACCATTATTATTAATTAGAACAGCAAATAATTAGGTAGGAAGTGATACAAATTCGAAAATTTGTGAAAAAATTGGGATTTGTGAGTGTTACCATAGGATGAGATAAAAAGTTTGAAAAGAGATTGGAAAAAAGTTCAAAAGGTGAAGCCACGTACAAAATTTCAGAAAAGAAGCATCATAGATAATACAAGAAAACTTGTTATTGTAAATTCCCGAACAAGAAAAATTCTTGAAAAGCAGAACTGAGTGAATAGTCAATGATATTCCACCTACCTGGTCTAGAAAATAAATCCTGGAAAGAGTGCATGCAAGCTGTCATTGGGATCCCAGAGATACGTCCACGGGACAGAAAACTTCAACAGAAAAGCAGCAACAAGGTATTCAATAACTGAACTCATCAAAGTGCAACTTTCATATTAAAACAATAACTTTACGTGTTGAAATCACTGGTTATATTGTTTTGGGCAGAACACTCATCATAAATTCCATGCAGAAAGACTGATGATAAGTTCAATACTTTCATTGTCACAAACATCCATTTCGCACCGTTTTATGTCATTTCTAACCTCACTTTCCTCCACTGAACAGCTTTTCTTATCAAATCGTTAGTGCCAGGTCGGCAATACAGATCGCAGGAATCGACTGCTGAAGAGGAGTGACTCATGTTCATAGGCGTACCTGACTGAGCTGGTATAAGGTAAAAGAGGTTGAAAAAGACATAGCCGGAGTTTATATTTGTTATGATAGGGATTCAGGAATTATAATCTGTGAAATAAATTCACCTAAAATATATACAAATTTGAAATAATATAAACAACCCATCATTACAATTGGCGACGCAACGCGGAACAAATAAGGGCAATAAGAGGCATATAAGGGCGATAGCAATAACAGTAAAGTGGGACGATAACAGTAACGCGGAGCTAAATAACAAAAGTGCTACTATATTTGTGAGCTGCATTGCCAAAATAAGAATTAAAAGCAAATTAAAATTGAAAACAAAAATATTTTCAAATAATCTTATTTAGGGAAAATAAAAAGTTGACCTTTTGGAATTTTTGCATTGATATATTTGTATAAGTGTTGAGAAAATGGATTTGAGAGATGGTGAAAAAGTTGGTTTGGAAGAAGGTGCAGAAGGTAGAGAGTGATTAGGAATAAGGAGAGAGTAGCAATGTGAGAGGGAGTATAATAAAAAGTGAGGCTACACAAATGGAGACTTTGTTTAATGAAATGATGGAAAATATGGCAAGTATGAAAAATGAAATGAAAGATGAAAGGTGAAAAAACTCAGAAAAAATAGGAAAGAATGAATAATAAAAACTTAGAAAAAATGAATGTAAATATAGCAAGAATGGAAGAATGGAAAAGGAAAAAAATGTAGTGAAGGACGAAATAAAAGATGTGAAAGTGAACTCAGTAAGGATAGAAGAGAAGATAGAAAGAATGAATGAAAATGCAAGTATGAAATGTGAAATGAAAGAGCAAATATAGAGAATTAATGATGGAATGAGAGAAAGTATGGGAAGAATGCAAGAAAGAATGAATGAAATAAAAGAAAATATAGAAGGAGTGAAAGAAAATGTGGAAAGAATGGAAAGTAAAGCGCAGTTGATATAAGACGGAAGTAAAAAGGAATTTTTAGAAATTCACGAACAATTAGAGACAAAAATAGGACAAAATAATGAATAATTTTATGTAGCTATAACACGAGAAATATCCACCATTAACAATTGAGTTGAACAAAATAACAAACAAATAAAAGATATCTCAGTAGATATGAGTAATAATAATGAAAAAGTTGAGAAAGACATAAATATGATTAAAAAAATAATTGATACATATCAAGAAGATACACATATAAAATTTATCACGGTAGAGAATGAAATTTCCAATATAAAAGAAAGAAGTAACTTGAGTCAAAATGAAAATCAAAATCAAAAAATTAACAAAGAAGAGTAGACACGAATATAAAGAACTGGATTATTAACACCAGTAAGGGGTACAAATAAACAATAAATTCGATGGTAATATAAAGAAATTACACCACATAACGTCCATAAAAATTATCAAAAATGAAACCAGACATATTAATTCTGTAGAAGAATTGAAAAAAATCATCAGACAATATTTGTTCAATCAACCTTGTGTTTGGTTCGACAGCCAAGAGAAAAACATAAATAATTTCCAAGTCTTTGAAAATGTATTCATAAAACAATACTGGGGGAAAATGCACATCTCATTATTAGGGATAAATTGCAATTTGGTAAATTCGATGAAAGAAGAAGTATCGATTATAATAATTATACTATACAACTTTTTGCAATGTCCCAATACCTCAATCCTGTTATGAGAGGGAAAGAGATATTAGGAAATATTAGTAGACAATTTAAGCAGGAAATATTTGAAATCATAAATATGCAAAAATAAAAACTGGATAGATTGAGTCAATATTCACTCAGATTAGAGATAAACTTGTCATACAGAAGTTGGGAAAACCACAATCAACAGAGGAATATACAAGGTAATTATAGATATCAGAATAATAATCAGCAAAATAGATATATAAATAATCAAAATAATAATAGAAATACAATGAATGAAAACAATTACAAATACAATAGATAATAATAATAACAACAATTACTATTCAGACAGAAACAATAACCCTAATTACAATAATAACACTTTCAATAATAATAATAGGAATAATTTACAAAATAATAACAACAATGTATGAAGGGCAAAGAATGTTTCACAACAGACAACCTCAACAAAATCCATTTATAAACAATGAGGAAGATAATGATCAAACAAAACGAGTCTATCCTCACAGAAAGAGCCAAAGTGGCTGAGAATCTGTCTGTAATAAAGGGACATATGATTAGATCTAGGGAAAACAATCAAATGAATACACCCCCCACGAGTGCAATAGAACAAAATATCATTAAATAGACCATATGTTAAGCTAGACGATGCAAATTATGAACACCCCATAAAATTTATAATGAAAAATGAAAACATAGGAAATGAATAATTCATAGCGCTTATAATATTAACAGATAGTATAGGGAATAAAAAAGTAAAAATTTTAATAGATACTGGTTCAGAGGTATCTTTGATCAAAGAAGGTTGTATAGAAAATTTTCTGAAAATCAAGAATATAATGGTAAAAATGCCGAAAACACATTTAATAGGTATTAATGGAAAAAAATTAGCAGAAACAAATCACTATATAAATTTAAACTTGGAGATAGATAATAAAAACATCGATTTACAATTGCTAGTAATTGAAGATATGGAATTTGATATAATCATTGGTACTGATCAATTGGAAAAAGTTGAAGCTAAAATCGACTATGATAAGAAGAAGTATAGAAATGGATGGTAAATAGTTTGAATTTTTCGAAGAAAAACTTGAGATAAATAAAGATAAAAATATTTTGTGTATGAGAGGAATAAATGTGAGAAATGAGAGTGATAATGATGACAATAATAATGGAGTTTAAAATAAGAAATATAAATGTGATGATGAAAATGAAGGGTATATTGATGAATTATTAAATAAATATAAGAAGTTATTGATGTATGAATCTAGAATAGCGAAAGAGTATGTACACAAAATAGATGTGAAAGAAACAGAAAAATTCAGATCTAAAAATTATCCAATTCCATACAATTATAGAGAACAAGTAGAAGAAGTGTTGAGAAAAATGTTAAAACAAGGAATAATTACAAGGAGTACTAGTAATTCTATGAATCCAGTAGTTGTAGTTCAAAGAAAAATGGTGAACTTCGATTTTGTCGAAATAACAGTACCACAATATGAATCTCCGTTAAATATAGAAACTGTTTTTGGTAAAATCATAAATGCAATTTTTTTTTCCAAAATTGATTTGAAACATAGTTTTTGGTTAATACCATTGCATCAAAATTCTAGAAACCATACAGGATTTTGTATAGAAGGGGTAGTTCATAGGTTTTGTGTTGTTCCATATGGTTTACAATCTGCCTGTCCAGCATTGGAAAGAGTATTACATAAAATACTTGACAAATATGAAAATTTTGCACTGCATTATATTGATGATATTCTAATATACTCCGAAAAAGGAACAGTACATAGAGAACATTTGGAGAAAATATTTCACATACTAGATGGAGCAGGTCTTTTTTTGGAAAAGAATGTTAAATGGAAATGGGTAATGAACAAGAAAGGGCATTTGTAGAATTGAAGGACATATTCAGACAAAATTTGAAAAAATTTCATCCTGATTACAATGTACTTCCTATTTCAAGAACAGCTGCATATATGCAAAGATTTGCAGGGGTGTTAGTTCAAATCCAACAAGGAAAAGAAGTTCCTATATCATTTGTATCACGAATAACTAAAAAACATGAACGTTATTACAGTGTCACTGAACTAGAGTTGGCTAGTATAATTTTTTGCATTACTTACTTAAGATTTTATTTATTAGGCGGAAAATTTTATATTGAAACAGACCATGAAGCACTAATGTCCATAGTAAACTGTAAATATGCAAGTAACATAGTGCATACATGGGCATTGTTACTTCAAGAATATAAGTTCGAAATTAGACATATACCAGGAAAATAAAATATAGTAACTGATACATTAACAAGATTGGAGATGGAAAATCTAAAATTTTTAAAAAAAAAACAAAAAATTAAGATAAGAAAGAAGAGGAAAGTAAAAAATGTATATAATAAAATTGATATGGTAAGAATTATATGTAATAACAAAACAATTGTCAGAAGAGGTGATTGAATATATTCATGAAAAATATTTACATATAGGGATTAGGAAAATTCGGATGATATTTAGGAAAATTCATATAGGTTCACAAAATTTGGAATTGACTGAAAATATAATAACAAAATGTCAATCATGCCAATTGGGTAAACATAAAAATAAAATAAATGAAAATGAAGCAAGAAGTATCATCACAAGCAAACCATTATAAATAGTTTCAATATATTTTGTTAGCAATATGATACGAAGTTATAGCAATAACAAACATAATTTTGTAATTGTGGACCATTTTTCAAAATTCATTAAATTATATCCTACAAAGAAAACCTATTTTAAAACTGTTGAAAATTCATTAACAAAATTCATAGTGGAAATAGGGAAACCTGAACAAATAATTCTGGATAATGCTACATATTTTACAAATGATAAAATGAGAAAATTTACTGAGGATAGTGGTATACAATTAAAATTTACAAGTATTAGACATCCTGCATCAAACCCTACAAAGAGATACATAAAAGAGGTGATAAAATATTCAAGGTTACCATCTCAAGAGAATCACAAAATATGGGGTGAAAAATTGGAAATGATAGAAGAATATTTCAATGATATTCCAAGCACGGTTACTGTAGAATGTCCAAAATACATCATGACTGGAAGAGTGCCTGAGAGAGAATGGACAATGGAAGAAAGAATTTTGGAAGAGGTAATGGAAAAGGTCGATAAGAATTCAAAGAAATGCTACAAAATACATTAAAAAAGTAAATAAAAGGGGTACAAAAAGAACCACATTGAAGAAGGGAGATTTAGTTATAGTAAAAGTTCTGAGGGTACCTAACAGTAGACGAGGCATATGTGCCAAGTTACAAATGCCATTTGAGGGACCTTACGAGGTAGAGAATGAAGATGATCAAAATAGTTATAGGTTAGTAGATCCTCACAGTAAAATGTTGAGGGTAGTTTTCAACATTAAAAATATACATAACTATAAAATATGAAATGAAAATAAGATAATCAAAAAATATAAAATGTCATATATGATGATATTTTGAAAAATGTTCTCTCTTGATTTGAAGAAAAGTCCAAAGTCAGGTTTTTCTGAAACAAAAAACGTAACATTAGTAGTTGTAAATAATGAATCAATATTCAAATTTTACTAGCAAGTATTAAAATATTGAATATGAATTTAGGGAATTTGTTATGTTAAGCAATGTTGTAAAATAATCGAACTTATAATTATCATTATTATTATTAGGTATTTTAGTTATCGTCGATGAAGCTATGTTATTTTGTAATTTTCTTTACCTTTTCACTATTGTACTATGCTCTAGTTGGTGCATATATATCGAGAGGGCAGCCCTGAAGTAGTTCTGTTATCAAAAGTATATGACCAACCAAATATCTAATGAAAATCCACAATTAAATCATGTCAAAATTGAAATTTACAGCAAACATCGAATTAAAGCAAGGTCAACGGATATATAAGTTTTGAACATCCTGTATGACAATTCACATAAACAGGAAACCCACCAATGGCATTCGAGAGAGTTTGTGTGGGAAAAGTGATGATACACAATAAAATGTAATGGCAGAAATTGGAAAAATATAATTTTATATGAATTTGTACATAGTATGTAAGAGTTAGAATTAGATATCATTCATAAAATCATTAATATTGATTAGAACAGCAAATAATTAGGTAGGAAGTGATACAAATTCGGAAATTTGTGAAAAAATAAAAATATGTGAGTGTTACCATGGTATGAAAATTTAAAATTAAAAAAATTAAAAGGAATGCAACGTACAAAATTAAAAAAGAAGCATTATAGATAATACAAGATAACCTGTAATTAAAAATTCCCCGAGTAAAATTCTTGAAAAGCAGAACTGAAGAAGTAAATAGTCAATAAAAATTCCACCTACCTGGTCTAGAAGATAAATCCTGGAAAGAGTGCATGTGAGCTGTCATTGGGATCCCAGAGATACGTCCACGGGACAGACAACTTCAACAGAAAAGCAGCAATAAGGTATTCAATAAGTGAACTCATCAAAGTGCAACTTTCACATTAAAACAATTACTTTACGTGTTTAAACCACTGGTTATATTGTTTTGAGCAGATCACTCATCATAAATTCCATGCAAAAAGACTGATGGACATTCTTCAGTAACCGTACTAGGAATATCATTAAAATATTCTTCTATCGTTTCCAACTTTCTATCCCATATTTTTTTATTCTCTTGAGATGGTAACCTTGAAAATTTTATCACCTCTTTTATATATCTCTCTGAAGAGGTTGATGAAGGATGTCTAATACTTGTAAATTTCAATTGTATACCACTATCCTCAGTTAATTTTCTCATTTTATCATTTGTAAAATATGTAGCATTATCCAGAATTATTTGTTCAAGTTTCCCTATTTCTACTATGAATTTTGTTAATGAATTTTCAACGGTTTTAAAATAGGTTTTCTTTGTAGGATATAATTCAATGAATTTTGAAAAATGGTCCACAATTACTAAATTATGTTTGTTATTGCTATAACTTTGTATCATATTGTTAACAAAATCTTCCGAAACTATTTATAATGGTTTGCTCGTGATGATACTTTTTGCTTCATTTTTATTTATTTTACTTTTATGTTCACCCAATTGGCATAATTGACATTTTGTTATTATATTTTGAGTCAATTCCAAATCTTGTTGACCTAAATGAATTTCCCTAAATATCATCCAAGTTTTCCTAATCCCTATATGTAAATATTTTTCATGAATATATTTAATCACATCTTCTGACAATTGTTTTGTTATTACATATAATTCTTCACCATTAACAATTTTAATCATTATACCATTTTTTTTGTACTGTTCCTCTTTTTTCCTTATCTGATAATTTATTTTGATCTTCTATTATTTTGCTTTCCGAAAATAAACCTATATTACTTTTGAATGCATTTACCCCTGTTTTGATTTGTCTAGGCATATGAGATTTTTCCATCTCCATTCTTGTTAATGTATCAGTTACTATATTTCGTTTTCCTGGTATATGTCTAATTTCGAACTTATATTATTGAAGTAACAATGCCCATCTATGCACTCTGTTACTTGCATATTTACAGTTCACTATGGACATTAGTGCTTCATGGTCTGTTTCAATATAAAATTTTCCGCCTAATAAATAAAATCTTAAGTAAGTAATACAAAAAATTATACTAGCCATCTCTAGTTCAGTCACACTGTAATAACGTTCATGTTTTTCAGTAATTCGTGATACAAATGATATAGGAACTTCTTTTCCTTGTTGGATTTGAACTAACACCCCTGCAAATCTTTGCATGGATGCATCTGTTGTTGAAATAAAAAATTCATTTTAATCAGGATGAAATGTTTTCAAATTTTGTCTGAATATGTCCTTCTATTCTACAAATGCCCTTTCTTGTTCATTACCCCATTTACATTTGACATTCTTTTCCAAAAGTTTTGATAAAGGTAACTCTTTATCACTTAGCTCTGGAATTAGTTTCTTGAAATAATTTTATATTCCCAAAAATCCTCTTAGTGTTTTCAAATTGTATGGCCTAATATATTCCCTGATAGTTCTTATTCTTTCAGGATCCATCTCTACACCTCTTTCATTCATTCTATATCCCAAATAACTAATTTCCTTTTGGAAATACTCACATTTATCTATGTTCATTTCAAGACCTGATCCATCTAGTATGTGAAATATTTTCTCCAAATGTACTGTTTCATTTTCTGAGTATATTAGAATATCATCAATATAATGCAGTGCAAAATTTTCATATTTGTCAAGTATTTTATGTATTACTCTTTCCAATGCTGGACAGGCAGATTGTAAACCATATGAAACAACACGAAACCTATGAACTACCCCTTCTATACAAAATCCTGTATAGTTTCTAGAATTTTGATGCAATGGTATTAACCAAAAACTATGTTTCAAATCAATTTTGGAAAAAAAAATTGCATTTATGATTTTACCAAAAATAGTTTATATATTTAACGGAGATTCATATTGTGGTATTGTTATTTCGTTTAGTTCTCTGGCATCTAAACAAAATCGAAGTTCACCATTTTTCTCTGAACTACAACTACTGGATTTATATAATTACTAGTACTTCTTTCAATTATTCCTTGTTTTAACATTTTTCTCAACTCTTCTTTCACTTGTTCTCTATATTTATATGGAATTGGATAATTTTTAGATCTGAATTTTTCTGTTTCTTTTACTTCTATTTTGTGTACATACTCTCCCGCTATTCTAGATCCATACATAATTAACTTCTTATATTTATTCAATAATTCATTGATATACCCTTCATTTTCATCATTACATTTCTATTTCTTATTATATACTCCATTATTATTGTCATCATTGTCACTCTCATTTCTCACATTTATTCCTCTCATACACAAAATATTTTTATCTTTATTAATATCAAGTTTTTTTTCGGAAGATTCAAACCATTTACCATTCATTTCTATACCTTTTTTATCATAGTCGATTTTAGCTTCAACTTTTTCTAATTGATCAGTACCAATGATTATATCAAATTCCATATCTTCAACTACCAGCAATTGTAAATCGATAATTTCATTATCTATTGTTACGTGCCTAATTCTAGCCACGCAACAGAACGTTTAAATTGCCATCTGAATACCCTGAAAATAGACAACCAAGAATTGTTTTATTTATATTAGCATATATTATCTATTCTTTCAATACGATATGCAACCAGGAAGCAAGTACAGCTTAATGTTGGTTCTATTCAGGAAATTAATAAAATAGGGTACATATCATAATAAAATCTTAAGGAAAACAAATCTTGTTTATTCTATTTAAACAATACATATGAATAGTACTGAAAGTAAACACATAATTCGTAGTCAAAATGAATGCACAATGCACAGCAATAACAGTAACGGAGCACCTAGATTTCACTAAAATGCAAAATTAGTAGAAATACGGAACACTCGCGAGTAACTCAATAACATCAAAGAAATAGTGAATTTCGTCGCAGGAACGAGTCGTAGAGCTCCCTGGATATGAAATAGTGAAATACGAGCGATCACAATCATTGTTTCCATAGGCACTTTGGAGTATGTGTGTATCCATTCGATTTCTGATCATGGTAGTGATCTCAGCAATATCTAAAACAAAGATAATGGAATAGAATTACGTTATAAAAACAATAGCAATGAATGTTAACAGTTACGAAATACTTACGAAATATTTAGTTGTTTATTCGGAGATTCTGTTGTCCATTGACATGGGACTGTCATGTCATGTCATTCTTTTCAATTGTCCAATGAACGCTGATTGTCGGAACGACGTCGGAGACGTTCGGCGACTATCCTAGTCAAATTCAACTTCCGGGCAGGAATATTTAATTTCAGGAGCGAGAATGATGATGTGGCGATATTACGTAACGATCAACCGTTACCAACACTGGTGGAGCACATTATGGGATTTATAGGAAATTTTGGAGGGAAATAAATCTGGTTTCATTTTAGCGTTATAGGAACAGGATGTGATAGCGGAAGTGCAGATGTGACCATTGAGGAGAACGGAGAAAGAACGAGGCTTTTTGGCTAGAAGACAGGCGTGTGAACAAAAGGTCTTCTCTGCAATTTTGGCGATAAAATAGATTCATTGGTCGTTTTCCGATTTAATTCGGGTTACAAAGTGGAGTTGATCCAGTATAAACAAGTGTAGGAGATTTGCTTGTGAAGCTTTCGACAGGAGGTCGGATTTGGAGTTTCAGTCTTCATTCTGGTGGAGAAGCCACCATATTCTTGTGCCTTTCATCTCGTTCAACAAGTTGCAGCGAAACAGTTTCCAGCTTGGGCATTCGATGGTACCCTAAGCATTGATGGTACACCTGAGATAAGTACAAGTCAGTACAGGGGTGAGTCACCACTTTTTCGCTTGTATCCTGATCGCTGCAACCCTACTTGCTTTTGCACGTAAGCAACCCTGCTTGCTATTGCACGCAAGCAGCCCTGCTTGTTTTATCACTTGAGCGACCCCGCTTGCTTCAGCTCGTGTGAGCATAAACGAGTCATTTATAGTAGTTTGTAGACGCTTGCTCGCTTTATGGCACCATCAAACTCATACAAACATTTCAACATAACAACTTGCTTATTGCTACCCTTGCGAATGCATGTAATTTTCAATTGCTATATATTTGTGCTGTGTACATACTGGGAAAATCATACGATTTGGAGTTAGTGCTTTCACATGAGGACATTTTCGAATTTATACTTGTCGGGACATTTATTTTGTATTTGTTAGTTTAAGAAAATATATGTGCACAAGTGTATGCTGTATACCTAGACAGCATATTATTTTTCTTGTTCATCATAGAACTGCTGCATTCACTGAAATTCTCAGTTTTATTTGTTATTTTGTTTGTCAATAAATTATTGAGAAATTTCATGAAACACACCGCTAAGGTGGATTTATTTTCCATACCCACCCCCTAAAAACTGCTAAGCTAGCCGAGTGGTCATTCTCGTTCTTTTCACCCCCATTATTTCAATCACAGGTCGAGAGTGATCATTATAAATCAATTTGTTACTTTTTTTGAACGAAAGCAAGGGTGAGTCAATTCAGACCGTCTCATAAATACAAAAATTGGAGTTAATCAATTCAGAAAAGAACTCTGTAACACTATCTCCAAATTTAAATTTATATAGTGATTTGTTTCTGCTAATTTTTTTCCATGAATACCTATTAAATTTATTTTAGGCATTTTTACCATTATATTCTTGGTTTTTAGAAAATTTTCTATACTACCTTCTTTGATCAAAGATGCATCTGAACCAGTATCTATCAAAATTTTTGATTTTTTATTTCCTATACTACCTATGTTAATATTATAAGCCCTATAAATTATTTATTTCCTATGTTTTCATTTTTCATTATAAATTTTATGGGGTGTTCATAATTTGCATTGTCTAGCTCAACATATGGTCTATTCAATGAACATTTTGTTCTATTGCACTTGTGGGGGTGTATTTATTTGATTGTTTTTCCCAGATCTATTCATATGTCCCTCTATTACAGACAGATTCCCAGCACTTTGGCTCCTTCTGTGAAGATAGACTCGTTTTGTTTGATCATTATCTTCCTCATTGTTTATAAATGGATTTTGTTGAGGTTGTCTGTTGTAAAACATTCTTTGCCCTTGATACATTTGTCGATTGTTGTTATTATTTTGTAAATTATTCCTATTATTTTTATTGAAAGTGTTATTATTGTAATTAGGGTTATTGTAATTATTATTATTTAAGTTTCTATAATTTCTATAATTGTTTTGATTTTCGTTATTATAATTATTTTGTCTGTTATAATTCCTGTTTCTGTCTGAATAGTAATTGTTGTTATTATTATATCTATTGTATCTGTAATTGTTTTCATTCATTGCATTTCTATCATTATTTTGATTATTCATATACCTATTTTGCTGACTGTTATTTGTTTTGTGGTTTTCCCAACTTCTGTATGCAAGTTCATCTCTAATATGAGTGAATATTGACTCAATCTATCCATAGTTTTCATGTCATGCATATTTATGATTTCAAATATTTCCTGCTTAAAATGTCTACTAATATTTCCTAATATCTCTTCCTCTCTCATAACAGGATTTAGGTATTGGGACATTGCAAAAAGTTGTATAGCATAATTATCATAATCGATACTCCTTTTTTCATCGAATTTACCAAATTGTAATTTATCCCTAATAATAAGATGTGCATTTTCCCCCAGTATTGTTCCATAAATACATTTTCAAAGTCTTGGTTTTTTTTTTGGTTAACCAAACACAAGGTTGATTGAACAAATTTTGCCTGATGATCTCTTTTAATTCTTCTACAGAATTTATATGTCTGGTTTTATTTTTAATAATTTTTATGAACGTTATGGGGTGTAATTTTTTTATATTACCATCAAATTACTTGTTTATTTGTACCCCTTGACAGGTGTAAATAATCCTGTTTTCTATATTCGTGTCTAATCTTCTTTGTTCGATAGATTTTATCTTTTCTTCTAAAATTTTAAATTTTTCCTGATTCTGATTTTGACTCAAGTTACTTTTTTCTTTTATATTGGAAATTTCATTCTCTATTCCTTTTTATTTTCTTCTTATATCAACTGCGCTTTACTTTCCATTCTTTCCACATTTTCTTTCACTCCTTCTATATATTCTTTTATCACATCATTCATTCCTTCTTGCATTCTTCCCATACTTCCTCTCATTCCATCATTCATTCTCTCTATTTGCTCTTCCATTTCACTTTTCATACTTGCTGCATTTTCATTCATTCTTTCTATTTTCTCTTCCATCCTTACTAGTTCACTTTCAAATCTTTCATTTCGTCCTTCACTACATTTTCCATACTTGCCATATTTTCATTCATTTCATTGTTCATACTGTACATTTTTTCTGAGTTTTCATAATTCATTCTTTCCATTTTTTCTGGGTTTTCGTTATCCATTCTTTCCTTTTTTTCTTCCATCCTTGCTATATTTACATTCATTATTCATTCTTTCCATTTTTTCTGAGTTTTCTTATCTTTCATCTTTCATTTCATATAAACAACCCATCATTACAATGTATATATATAGATATATTTATATATATATATATATATATATATATATATATATATATATATATATATATAAATATATATATATATATTAACGTTTATTAGCAGTTAATATATTGAATACATTACTGAATTACTTCGTTCTTCCTCATAGGGGTTTCCTGCCGGAAATCTAGTACATATTTAGAATAACCGTAAAACCTCGATTTCCAACATATTGGACATCAGGACACAGGATGATATATATATATATATGTATATATATATATATATATATATATATATATATATTCATAAATATATACTAGATTTGTACTAGATTTCCGGCAGGGAAACCCCCCGTATTGGAGGTAAGAACGGAAGTGTTGCGCGTGAATCTGCAGGGTCATGTTGCATTGTGGTATTGAATGCTTAGTAATAAACGGGTTAACAATGGCGGCGTTTCCTCGTACAACAATGAACGGTAAATACCGATTCTATGCCTATTTTTTATTTCAAACTACTTGGAAAACTGTTCAAGAATAGGTCTAGAATGATTTGTTTGAATTTGGAATGTTTCCCTGTTCAACAGGTCTGGAATATTTTCAATTCATAACATAAGTTATTGAACTTACTTCATAGGTTATTGTACACTGTCCATTAAGTTGGACAGTAGGACGTACTCCAACATTTTTCTCTAGATAATATTTTTCTTCTTAGCAATTGAAAAAAAATATATCCGCTCTGGAGAACGACGATGATAAAATTAAGCAACTTTTTGATGCCAACTGCTCCAACCTTGAAATTGATGATTCCTCTGACGATGAGAGTGATTTCGACATTCCTGGAGTTCAACAAGGTCTTGAGGAAACAGAAGACACACTAAGTGAAATTTTGGATGAAGGAGATTCCGATGACGAGCCTCTCAGTGTGGTTCGAGAAAGAATACTTGCCTAACGGGTACCTGCTACTGGCCGATTGAAGTGGAAAACATCGGAAAACTTCATTTCCCCAAACTTCGAATTTCAAAAAGATTCTAACGATATCAAAACACGACGTGAATGGAAAGTTCAAGACCACTTAATGTATTTGGATAATGAAATTTTTCAAAATATTTGCGACTGTTCTAATGTAATGTAAGAGGAAAAAAGAAAACCAATGAATTCAAACTTACTTGAAATTAGGAAGTTTTTTGCTATTTCCTCACTCATGTCGTGTTCGAAATACCCCAAGTCAGAATGTTCAGGGCAAAAACAACTAAAGTTGATGTCATCGCTACTGCAATGACTAGAGATACATTCTTTTAAATCAGTACTGATTTAAAAGTTGTTATCGATAGTAACGTAACACTGCAGGAAAAATCGTCTCTGTACAAGATTTGCCCTCTAATTAATCGGATCCGAAACGAATGTTTGACGTCACCAAGTTTTCCAGAGGTCGCTATCGACGAATAAACCCTTCACCGGCGCTTGCAAATTGAAACAATTTGTCAGAGGTGTGCCAAACCCCGAAGCAATGAAAATGTTTATCTGTGCTGCCCCTGATGGGCTAGTGCTCGGCTTTGAGATATACATAAGTAGTTGGGCTAGGGGGCACCTATTTTCCCATGTTAATCTCCATAAGGATTTCTAAGGTCCAAGCTGGTAATTTTTGTCCAAAATCTCCCAGCGTGTTCACGTCAAGCGCCTGCAGGTGTTCGGATCAATCGCACCGCGAGGAAGGGTCCGAACCGCCGACCTTCGGTACCTGCTGCATTATCTGATTACTATTCATCGATAACGCATATTGAAATCAAAGTTATATTTGCATGTCGATAGGATGAGGGTTGATTATAATAATAGTCATGGCTGATTAGCGCACGGATTCGGTATATTGCATTCTCCAGTATTTGACACAAAGTATATGAATTTGATCCCAATAATCCTCGATTGACGAAATTAGAGTGGTGCTTAATGATGTTGCTATTATTGATTGCCGGATAATGTATGGTTCGGTTCGATAAAAAATATGGAGTTGATATGGGCATTTTTCGATTTTGGGAATTAGATGGGTAGGGTTCAGCTTAAGTTTAATTAATGGTAGTGCGATGATTATTGACTGGTGTATGGATTCGGTTTATTCAACACAAAACATATGTAGTTGGTTTGGACATTCGTCGAACGATTGATGGAATCAATAATGGTGTTATTGTTGATTAATGTATGGATTCGGTTTATTCAGTACTCGACTCAAAATATAGGAAGTTGTTTTGGACATGACCCGAGCGATTGTAGGAATAAAAGTGATCGGATGAAGTTCAATGATGGTAATATTATTGATTGTTTGTCGGTGTATGTATAGTATTCTCTGATATCAAAAATAGAAGAATATATTGAATTGGGTTGATATTTCCCGAATGATTGGAGGAATGAGACTGAGGTATTCGAAATGAATGTGTAACCACGCTCGCAGAGACTAAAATGAGATGGACTTCAATGGTTGATCGGAGGTGTATGGGGTGAGGAAATGCATACTGACATCAAAATGAAATACAAAGACAACTCATAATTATTATTGACTGTCGATGGAAAAGATTAGCTAAAAGATGATTATGATAATATACATTAATGATCAGTGTACGGACGACTCGATACATTGTATTCTTCGATATTTGACACAAAGCATATGCAGATAGTTTGAACATTAATCGAACGATTGAAGGAATCAAACTTATGCTTAAAATGGTAAATTATTGATTGTTGATTGATATATGGATTCAGTACTTGACTCAGAATAAATAAAATTGTTTTGGACATGTCTCGAGCGATTGTAAGAGTTGAAGTGATCGAATGAAGCTTAGTTATGGTGATATAATTGATTGCTGATTGATGGTGATCGGATGAAGCTTAGTAATGGTAATATTATTGATTGCTGGTTGATGTAAAGATTTGGTTCACAGTATTCTTAGATATTTGACATATGGTAAAATATTAAATTGGTTTGGGCATTCCTGGAATGATTGGACGAATGAGACTGATGAATTTGAAATGGATATGATAGTATTCGATATTTACAAAGTAAAATATGAAAACGCGTAGTTTGAAAATGAATATCAAACATTTTTCAAATATTATTTCACAGGTATGATAAGGACCTGGGATCATACATAATTGAGGTTAGTGGAAGGCGCTAAGACTGTATGAGTGTAAAATTCGAATACCGCTAGATATTTGTTAATGATATACGACAATTAAGGGCATTCGGCGGGTTTTCTTTGAACAGGTAGTGTTACCTCTTACCTGATTCAGTTTTATTAGAGTTTATATGTTAGTTCAATTTCATTATTGACCCTGTATAATGACTTTTTTCAGTCTGAGTGACAGAAAAAAATATAAAAAAAGGTTGTCAATAAAAATAAAAAAGTGAAGTTTTCTACAATGCTTTCGATTGAATCATCCAAAAATATATTGAGGACATTGCAGACAGCAACAGGCAGATTGGTGAGATGAAAATTCTATATTTCTCGAATATTCCCTTACATATGTACCTGAAAAACGCACACTGGGGATTAGATTGATGAGCTTTCAATCTATACAATAGTGAATTGAATATAACATTTGTGAATGATTTCTATGGTATCCATGGATCAATCTTAAACTTGCTTGGTAAATGATATACAGAGTTCACTCGCAGGTGGATGCAAAATAAAAAAGTTATATGAATGTGAATAATCAAATGACATGCATATTTCCAATAGTACTAATGACATTGAAATGGTATGTAACTGACAAAAAATTGAAGAGTGTTATGCAGATTCTGGAGGTGTATGTGCATTCAATAGATATACCATGAGAATGAGGTGAGCTCGTTGAGCTATGATTGGTACTATATGTTTCATGCTCTCGAAATATATAATTTCTATTTGTTATTCTGACATATAGAAGGAGAACAATTAAAACACAAAAAATTTATTTTTGCACCTTTTTCATTGTGGAAAAAACATGAAAACATTTTAATCACCTCAACACTTGAGTATAATCGTCATTCCTTTCAGTATATTAACTTTTGGAGAAGTTTGTTTGAATTTTGCAACAATGAGGGTGGGGTTGCACCGGAAAGTGATAACTTGGAATATCATAATGTTAACATGAATGGATGATTCAACGAAAGTGGTAGAACTATGGCAATGGTAACTATGGCAAAATATTTGAAATTATTTACAAAAGGATGCAAAATAAAACAGTGTTAGGGAAATAAATACTGATATTGTCGCAATCAAATTTCCTATGGTGATTATAGGACATTGAAATGAGATGTAATCGACAAAGGAATGTGTTAGAGAATAATATATACTCAGCTGTACATATCACGAAAATTATGAATATTTGCTGCAGATAGTCACCATGAACATATATGTAGGATGTCTTCATGCTTTCGAGACACCCTATTTCCGTTTGTTATTCTGACGCATAGGAAGGGAACGAATTGAACCCTGGCAAACAATAACTTCCACAGCTTTCGATTGTGGAAATAATGTAACTTTTGTAAAAATAATGTAACTATTATCATAAGAAAATTTGTAACTGAATTAATTGCTCTCAATAGAAAAGTGTAACATGAAAGGAGATTTAATCGAAGTAGTAGAACTCAGGCATTAGAGCATATTAATATATTTATATATATATATTATTACTCATTCGCCTCAAGAAGAATGTAACATGGAGGAGATTAATGAAGTAGTAGCATATACTGAAGGAGATTGAAAATATATATATATATATATATATATATTTATATATATATATATTTATTTATATATACCGTGTGTAACAGGATCATGGTACACCCCCCGTATCTCCTTCAGTTTTGAAGATAATTGATTGAAATTTGGAATATCCGATATACATAATTAGCGGCACTTTTTGACCTACGAATGATTTTTTTCCACCCCCGGTTCACCGGAAGTGATACCAACTTTCCATTTTTGAATAGAACACCCTGTATTTTATTACATTTCTGAAATCTGCATAGCTTTCTGAATCCAATTATATCACATAAGTGACATTTCAAACGTCAATATTTTTGATGATTCAATTTTTAGTTTTCCATTCAAGTGTGCCATGATTTATTCCAATTCACCCGTCTAATGCTAGAAAGATTGAAATCCGGTCAAAGATACCAAATTGCGTTTTTTATGAGCAAATAAAGTTCATCGTAATCGATTTTGGGGTAAAACTCAATTTTTTCAAATGGAACCATATTGGTACCGTGGTACCATTTATTAGTACCATTAATAAGGAATTTATTCATACCTGCTAATAAAATGTGCGATAAATACAATCAAAATAACAGCTAAAAGAAAATAAGATAATACAATTACTTTGTTCTAATTTAATGCTAAGGTGGCTTTGAAATACAAAGAATGAACACAAAACATTACAACAACTGTTCGAAATGCTGTCTATTAACGTCAATGCACTTCTGAACTCGCATAGCTGTTTCTTGGGCCGTTATACTATTAATTGCGCGTCTTACTCACAACTCCAGGTCTTCGCGGGTTGTAACAACGGTTGCATAGACAATATTTTTTAAATGGCCTCAAACAAAGAAATCAAGAGGTGTTAAATCAGGTGACCTTGGAGGCCATCGCACAGGACCAATTGTCGAAATTACGTTTTCTTGGAATGCCTGTTAAAGGTAATCAGTTACAATTCTTGAATTATGGGAAGGAGCTCCATCTTGTTGGAAATACATTCCCTGTCGTAGATGGACAGGTAGTTCAGTTAACCTGTCCTCAATTTCATTTTGCAGAAATCTTAAGTATCTATCTACAGTCAAGCATCCTTCAAATATTATTGGACCAATGATTCTACGACCGAGTATTTCAAGCCAAACATTGAAACCGAACCGCACTTGAAAGTTACACTCCCTCAATAAATTTTGATTTTCTTGTGACCAATACCTTGTATTTTGTCGGTTGAATAATCCCATATTTGTAAACCTAGACTCGTCCGAAAATAAAATCCTTATCAAAAAAGCATTGTTTGGCTGCACATTATTCTGCAAGATCCAATTGCAATATTCCATCCTACGTTCATAATCATTTTCGTACAGGTGCTGGTGCAATTGATATTTGAAAGATTTATAATTATGTTTGTGCAAGATTCGGCTTACCGTTTGGTGACTAATTTCCAATTCAAACCCAATTTTCCTTAAAGAAACAGTCTTATCAACTTCTATTCGAGCTAAAACATTAATTTCCGTTCTTTCGTCAATGATAACGTTTACTCCGGGATCATGGTTAGGCTCTCTTCGGAATTGATTTTCAAGACGATTGAAATAATTTCTCGCTGGACATTGTCTATCAGGATATCGGTTGGCATAAAGGTTTCTAGCCGCAACGGCATTTTTTCTCCATTTCCCATAAATAATTAACATGTCCACTTTTTCATCCCTTGTATAAATGTGGGGCATTTTGAATAAAAATAACAACAAATGTAAAGACTTTCCCAATACACAATAAAAAACCCCTATAAACCAATACCTATTTATTTGACAATCTGAATGAATAATTTCATTGTTTTCAGAACCTCCTTAGTAACTGATTACCCTCAACAGGCATTCGAAGCTATGCGAGTTCGGAAGTGCGTTGTCGTTAATGGACAGCATTTCGAACAATTGTTGTGATGTTTCGTGTTCATTTTTTGTATTTCAAAGCCACCTTGGTATCTTCTCAGCATTAAATTAGAACAAAGAAATCTTATTTCATTTTAGCTGTAATTTTGATTGTATTCATCGCACATTTCATTAGTAGGTATGAATAAATTCCTTATTATTAGTACTGATAAATGGTACCACGGTACCAATATGGTTCCATTTGAAAAAATTGAGTTACCCCAAAATCGATTACGATGAACTTTATTTGCTCATAAAAAACGCAATTCAGTATTTTTGACGGGATCCCGATTTTTCTAGCATTAGACGGGTGAATTGAAATAAATCGGAACCATCATGGCACACTTAAATGGAAAACTAAAAATTGAATTATCAAAAATACTGACGTTTGAAATGTCATTTATGTGGTATCATTGGATTCAGAAAATTATGGGAATTCCAGAAATGTAATAATATACAGGGTGTTCTATTTAAAAATCGAGAGTTGGTTTCACTTCCGGCGAAACAGGAAGTTGAAAAAAAAAACATTTGTAGGTCAAAAACTGCCGCTTATCATGTTTATGGGATATCTCAAATTTCAATCAATTATCTCCAAAACTAAAGGAGATACGGGGGGTGTACCATGATCCTGTTACACACGGTGTATATATATATATATATATATATATATATATATATATATATATATATATATGTTTATCACACATTTGCCTTTCTATACTCTGCACATTTCAACTGTGCATTCACTCTCTCTCAATGTCATACAAGCATATTTGAAACATCCTTTTCCAAGAGGGAAATATATGACAAATTCTTTCTCTCACTCTATCTGAAGAGAATTGAACTATGAGAGTATTATGTTGATGTTCATGAGCTAGCTGATCATTGAAAAATATTGTTACGCAACTTGAAAACTGAACTGAAAACTGAAGGATGTGTGATTAACTTTTATTCAACTCAACTTACAACTCTCCTAACCTGTGAAAAGCATATATAATCTGTGAAAAATATATATTGTGCTAAGTAGAGACCAGTTTCATCGAAAAGTAATGAAATGAAGATATTTTTCCAATGCCATGTTTTCCAGATTATTCACATTTCCCCTATCGAAAGCTTTATACGATATATATATATATATATATATATATATATATATATATACTGTTGTCCTTTTATATAGATTCATATTGTGAATATGTTATCATCGAATACAGTTTATGACCTTTTTCAGGATGAATTTTATCTTTTTCAGATGTCGATAATATATTTCACTTATACATTCAAAAGATCTATGATCCTCTGAGACTTGCAGATGTATCACATCTAGAGTATTCCACTCTAGATTGTAAAATTCTAGGGGTTTAGAGCTCATTGATGGAAATGATTTATTGAAATGGCATTGATAGTGATAAAAAAAACGTTCATCATGAAAAAATGCACAGACAGTTGAGTGGCAAATATAGTATTCAACGAATGATAACGAGCCGATCGCCTTATGTATATAATACATAAGGCGATCGGTGATACATATAAATGAAATCAGAACAACGAAATTTGTGTTGTGGTATTTGGGGTTGTTGATCGAGCATTTCACAGAGGTTTGTTGAGAATGTTATGTTAACATCTGCTTCAGATCGCTTCAGTAAACCATGATTGAAAATAATCTACCCGATTGAACGTTTGTTGAGTATTGCAGAATACATTTGAGGCACTTTGGTGGGTTTAGAACACACAAAGAAATAATTATACATCGAAAAAAAACATTCTCTACCCAAACTCGATCATAAAATTAATGCGATCTCAATTATCAATATTATATCGTTTCATAATATATACATATGTCAATGGGATTATCAGAATGTGAATCAAGCAGATCATTCACAAATCTCCAATTTTGTAGAATAAAACATTCATTCATTAATTCATTCCTTATGGGAAATATATATTTGGGTATGTTTTTTTCATAATATCTGCTATAATATGCTACGAAATATGATTGAGTCTATTGGGATAGAACCCCGGAAATAATAAAAACATAAACAAATCTTTAGGTAAACTCTAAGGGGAAAATATGTTCACAAATCGGTCGACATAAATATAATATCACCACACATCAACCTGCAGTAATTGGTGGTATATCCTCAACCGCAGTGAACAGTGATGTGAACCAAATGATGAATTGAATTCGAAGAGGCAATGTCATTAGAACTGATAACTAACGTGCTATGATACGACAAACAGCGTTGAGGGTTCTAAAAAATTGTCAGTGAAATTAGATACATGTCTGCTCGGTCAGCTCGAAATTTCACAAGAATTGTAATAAATTATATCAAAAAGTTGTTTGTCTTTCATCACTCCAGCGCAGGAAATGGTGTAAGTACTTCAAATCAAGTTTACTGTTGCTAGAATTTATATTAGTAATGCGTTAGTCACTGAAATTGATTATATAGATTAGGGAAATCAATCAGAAGAGGGAGTGTTTCAACAGTAGTTGATAACCTTGTTCATATGAAACAATTATGGTGGAAATGAATTTCACGAAGGTAAGACATTGGAATAATAATTAGAATTCAGTATTGTGGATTTGTGCAGGGCGAGGATATCAGGCATACACTGATATCATTCTAAAAATAGTTTTTTAATATCACTTTCCAAACTCAATGGTAAAGTAAAAAGCCTGAAATTCCATCAATTATTCTCAATAAAAGCCATTTGAAATATCGATATAGATATGAAGCCTTATTTATGGTGCTGATATACCGAGATCACTCACTCCTGCATACCATGGTTCCTTGAAATCATACAACTTCTAATTATCAAATTATGGCTCAATATTTCAATACACATATTTTATTCAATTCATCTTTGAGTGAGATTTATAGAAGTGGAAAATCAGAGCAAGGATTGTGTTAGAAGTGATGGATTATAATATGTGAAATAATACATCAACGCTCGACATATTACTTGATGAAAGCGTCTTATTCAGTGCACTGAGCACTTGTATCATCACCTTCCATTGTTGCTCATTATGGGTTATATGAAAGAAGGTATACTGTGCCTTGATTACGGTTGGAAAAACATAACAACCCTTGAAGAAATACCCGAAAAAAGATAAACATGATAGTTTGACTGGAAATCTATCAAAATAAACTCCAATGTGGGTTATTCATATTCATCCTTTGAAGTGAACTTTCCCAAGTCAACAAAAGCGATAAAGTGTCACCAAAAATTATATGACCAATCGATTTTATCAAGGATATTAGGAGTTAGAATGTGAATTATCCAATCCATTGCATATATTGTTCGATATGTCAACAACTTAAATCCATATAATGAGTTTGGGTGGCTGTTAAAAACAACTATTCATAGCATTAACGTTTTTTTACTCCGTGGAAATCATGGGGTCACAGCAAATGAATGAGTTATAACTAATTGTAATGTGATGCAATTGGAAATGATTCCTATATGATTTCTTCAATGAGATAGATTATATTGATGTTGTGGATGTAGTTTTTCATAAATAAGTGATTTGACATACATTTTGAGTTGAGTAAACACTGCGCATTTCTTTGACATCAATAATAATGGGTGATTATCGGCTAAATACTAGTGGAGAATTCAAGATGTGTGATTTAATGTTAATAAAATTGGAGAGCTCACATTATACTGGAGTGAAATAGAGGTGATATCTATAGAATAAGAGGTATTGAACCTTAATGGTGTACATATAATGGAACGATTTGTATGCGATAAAGTGATCTTTATATAAAGGTATAAATAAGTCGAGTTCAAATCAACTAGACATGGGGAATGATATTCTGCCGAAACCTCACGATATTGGACCTTTTACCTGAGAAGTACTAATTCATTGAACACTCAGTCTGCAATCATGTATGAAACTTGTCCAGTATTCTCACTGAATTTGATCTTTGAGGCAGTTGCACAATGAGTACGATTCACAATTGATTTGGGTATCGAATTTTATTTACCTGAATGTGGACTAGATCCTCGTGCGCAATAAGTGAATAAAAACATATTCCCTAATAATTCTGGAAAAAAATTGATTTTCATAGGTTGATGTGAGTGACAGAAGCAGAATATCAACATTGATATGTATCAATCAATATAGTGAGGAATAAAGAAGAATGAAATGTTCTAGTCATAGAACAAAATTGCCAATGCCACCTTACCCATCATCCCATTAAATTAGTTCATCAACCGAATGTTCAATACGGTAAAAATAACAAATTCATGATTTTTATATATTATCGTTCTGATCTACAAGCCATTGATGTAGTAAATATAATATAGTCGACAAATGTATCACTTTGATGCATTTTGAAATGTTTTTCCCGAAAACTAACTGATTCTTTTATCCCTCCACCATTAATCAATGTGGACATGTAATGATGATATATTTATATTTCGAATATTATAGAATAGGGTTGCGATTGAAAATGAATAAGATTGAGGGAGATCCATTTCGTTCCATACTGCTTCTGATCGGACATCCAGTAGCATGTAATCAATGAATACATACATATTCCCTAGAAAACTCTTCTCGGAATCGAAATAACCCCGTTCAATACAAAAATAGATTAAATGGGATAATTTGCCTGATCTGCTCCTTCATGTGTATGTTGAATCCCAAATTCATGGCTATAGAGATCATTTGAACCGAGTGCTGCAACCTCATAGAGTGCTTATCACATTGGATAAGGTTTTGAATGGGGAGACTCATATAACTTTCAATCAGTACGATTTTGTTAAGATCGCATTTGGCTCATGGTTCAGTACATTCACAATACATTCTCTTTTTATAATTACATTCGTTGTAACACATTCACAAGCCTTCATAAATGTTGAGAAGATATTCCTATAAGATTTTCAATGATAGATAGGGAAAACCCTAGAGGTGTGTAAAATAATATTTTTACCAAAGTGATGATGTTCATATATTGCCGAAACTACCGTTGCACAATAATCATATTATTCTTCTAAACAATGAGCTTCACTGTACAATATGTACCTTCCAGAGTGAATTATTCAGTACTTTCATAATATTCACAATTTTCATGTACCCCATGGGGTTTGAATATGAAATTCGTATAAAATGTGAGATTCAAGTGAAATATGTATATCGATATTTCGGTAAAATCACTTCTCATGCTTGATTATATTGGGGAAGGTTTTTTGAATGGAAAGACTCATATTATTTTCAATTAGTACAATTACGTTTAGATCTCATTCGGTTCATGGTTCAGTACATTCATAAGAAATTCTTATTTATCTTTTTATAATTGTATATTCTATTGCTGTATGGAAAAAAAAACAGAAGTATGTGACCTAATATCTTCACCAACTTGTTAATGCTGATGTTCATATATTCCCAAATCTACGACCACAACAGTTATATTATTCTCGTGAACAATGAGGTTCACTCAATGGTGTCAGCATAACAGATTTCTCATTCAGAGCGAGTATTTCAGTATATTCACTATTTGCAGGTTCATCATGAAATTCAAATGATTGTATATGAGAGGAATATATCTGTCATGAAAACCATTCATATACCACGAAAATACTCATATATAAGTAGCCAAAACTTACAAAATATCATGAATGTACCTCATATAATCAAGTTATTGTTCTCTGGTCCAGCGAGTTGCTATGCCCCTCTCATCCGATTGGAGTTTCTGTGGTGGTAAGGAAGAATCGGGGCATAATATTCAATATAGATTTGATGAATCGATCAACAAATGGCAAAAAAAAATCGAAAATGTTCTTCAACGTAATTTGATGCTTCGGAAACCATCAAATACAAACATATATTACAACGTGAACCGTATTCCTATCAAACGCTCAACACTCAACTATACTATGTAGCTACATTTTCACCAATATTGAATTTGGTATCACATATATTGCTAAAAACCCATTTGAATATCACTTCTCAACCATCGACACATACCTCAAATATGCTTGTAATTCATAGTCATCAAATGTGACTTCTAACAAGTGATCTCGGTATATCATTACATGAAGAAGGCTTCATATCTATATCGATATTTCAAATGGCTTTTATTGACAAAAATTGATGAAATTTTGGGCATTCTTCTTTACCATTGAGTGTGGAAAGTGATATTGAGAAACTATTTTCAGAATGATATCAGTGTATGCCTGATGTCCTCGCCCTGCACACATTCACAATACTGACTTCTTATTCTTTTTCCTATGTTTTACCTTCGTGAAATTCATTTCCACCATTACTGTTCCATATGAACGAGGTTATCAACTTCTGTTGAAACACCCCTTCTTCTGATTGATTCCCCTAATCTATATAATCAATTTCAATGACTAACGCATCACTAATATAAATTCTAGCAACAGTAGACTTGATTAAGTAGTGACACCATTCCCCGCTTTGAACTAATGAAAGATAAAACAACTTTTTGATATAATTTATTCCAATTCCTGTAACATTTCGAGCTGACCGAGCAGACATGTATTCAATTTCACTGACAATTTTGTAGAACCCTCAACGCTGTTTGTCGTATCATAGCACGTTAGTTATCAGTTTTAATGACATTGCCTCTTCGAATTTAATTCATCATTTGGTTCCCATCACTGTTCACTCGGGTTGAGGAAATACCACCAATTGTTGTAGGTTGTTGTGTGGTTATATTGCATCAATGTCGACCGATTTGTGAACATCTTTTCCCCTCAGAGTTTACCTAAAGATTTGTTCATATTTTTAATATTTCCAGAGCTCTATCCTAATCGACTCAATCATATTACGTAGCATATTATAGCAGCTATTATAAAAAAACAGTCCCAAATATATATTCCCCATAAGAAACGAATTAATGTTTCATTCTACAAAATTGAAGATTTGTGAATGAACTGGTTGATTCACATTCTGATAATCCCATTGATCCTATGTATATATTATGGAACGATATAATATTGATAATTGAGATGTGGTCGCATTAATTTTATCATCGAGTTTGGGTGGAGAATGTTTCTTTTCGATGTAAAATTAGTTCCTCGTGTGTTCTACCAAACACCAAAGTGTCTCAAATGTATTCTGCAATACTCAGCAATCGTTCAATCACGTAGATTATTTTCAATCATAGTTCACTGAAGCGATCTGAAGCAGATATTAACATCAAATTATCAACAAACCTCTGTGAAATGCTCGATCAACAACCCCAATTATCACAACACAAATATTCGTTGTTCTTATTTCATTTATATGTATGGTAACATGTATTATAATACATTAAGCGATCGGTCCGTTATCATTCGTTAAATACAATATTTTCCACTCAACTGTCTGCGCGTTTTTTCATGATGAACGTTTTTTTTATCACTATCAATGCCATTTCATCAAATCATTTTCATCAATGAGCCCTAAACCCCTGAAATTTTACAATCTAGAGTGGAATACTCTAGATGTATTACATCTGCAAGTCTCAGAGAATCATCGATCTTTTGAATGTATAAGTAAAATATGTTATCGACATCTGAAAAAGATATAATTTATCCTGAAAAAGGTGATATACTGTATTCGATGATAACATATTCACAATATCTTACAGTATATATATATATCGTATATAGCTTTCGATAGGGGGAATGTGAATAATCTGAAATACATTGCATTGGAAAAAATATCTTCATTTCATTACTTTTCTATGAAACTGGTCTCTACTCATCTCAATATGCTTTCCACAGATTGGGAAAGTTGTAAGTTGAGTAGAATAAAAGTTAATCACACATCCTTCAGTTTTTCAAGTTGCGTAACAATATTTTTCAATGATCAGCTAGCTCATAAATATCAGCATAATAATGTTTTAAATCAGCGCAATGAGGCATTCAGCCCGATAAATTGAACTAGTTAAAGTATCATATTTCATCGGTTGAAAATTCCACTAGAATCGTGGCTAAAGTAAGAATTTGTCATATATTTCCCTCTTGGAAAAGGACGTTTCAAATATGTTTGTATGACAGTTGAAATGTGCAGAGTATAGAAAGGCAAATGAGTGATATATATATATATATATATATATATATATTCAATGTCCTTCAATATCTATATATATATATATATATATATATATATATATATATATATATATATATATAATATAACTATGAATTTGAAATAAACTCAGTAGAAAGGATATTCCTTGAGGTTATAGTGGAATTTAATGGCCGGTGAAAAAAAAACTCTTTCTTCAATTCAATATATGTATTGTATTGCTTATATTTATTATGTGAGTGAATAAATTTATTATTATTATTATTATAGACTATTAGCCTAATTACATGGATGAATTGTTAGTAAATACACTATAATATTATCTATTATGTATTGATCATAATTACTGAATTAATAATTACTAATACCAGAATTGTACCAGAATTGTAGGGAGTCGTCCAGAACTGCACTAAGTGGTTTTGTAAAATATATGTTCAGTTTCACAGAGTTAAATTCAATATTTGTTCTAGGATTTTTTTACGAAAAACTGTTAGAGGTAAGGTCCAATCTAGATCCATAAGTGTATTGAAATTGTTTGCTAATTTAAGCATAGATAAAAGAGGTGCTCTCGATGATGTACCAATTGCAGAAATATTAAACATTGGAGCGGAACATATACGCCGTGGAGATACATTAAATGGAATCCCATTGAGGATTTCTGGGGAATTTGTTAAATTGTTAATGAATTTATACAGGAATATCATTGATGTTAAAGTTCGTCTCTGTTCCAAAGATAATATTTTGAATTCAGATCTTAATTGTGATGTCCTAACGGTATTATAATCAGGCCACAAGTGGTACTTTTTAAAATACAAGTATCTCAACAGTTTGTTTTGTACTTTTTCCAAATCATTCAAATGTGTTTGATATTCTCCGAACCATATAATTGAGGCAAATTATAATTTAGGCCTGACCAGAGAATAATATAGTAATTTAATAGTGTTAATATCGGAAAAATTCAATGTTTGCCTGATAACAAATCCTAAAATACGATTAGCGGATTTAATCATGCTTTTGATGTGATTAGAATAGTTGAATTGTGAATTATAAGTAACACCAAGATCCTTTATGTCAGTTTTCTTCTCTAGGATCTTCCCCTCCATTTCATATTCAAACACAATTGGCTCTTTAATACGGGTGATTGAGAGTACAGAACATTTTTTTGAATTAGAATATAATTTATTCCTTAGACTCCAATCAATGGTTTCATCTATATCTCTCTGCAGACCTATGCAGTCTCGAACAGTTTGAACACGTTTAGAGAGCTCCAAGTCATCAGCAAAAAGTAAGCACTCCGAAAATTCAAGAGTTAAAGACAAATCATCAATAAAAAGTAAAAATAGGAGAGGTCCTAGATTCGAGCCTTGTGTTTCCATTATGTTTGACAGTAAAGTATCGTTTTTGAAGATAATTCTTCATCAATTCAAGCAAATTTCTAGACAATCCATAGCCACTGAGCTTTTCTAAGAGAACATCATGATGTACCTGATCAAATGTCCGTGAAAATAATATCCAACTGTGATTTATTTTCTGAAGTTTCAAAAGCCTTATTGCTAAATATCAATAGATTTGTGCTGATTGACTTTTGCCTCATGAACCCGTGTTGTTGTGGTACTAAATATTTATGAGTGTAATTGCTGAGTTTGATGAAAATGATTTGCTCAGATAGTTTAGCTGGTGCACACATTATAGAAATTGCCCTATAATTTTCAACATCCATTTTGTTCCCCGACTTGTGTATTGGTATTGTTATAGCAGTTTTCCAAACAGTGGGGAATGAACTGGTTTTAATGATCAAGTTGTAAATATGGATCAATGGGACTTTCAGCCATTCCCACAGCCTTTCAAAATATAAGGAGGAATACCATCTGTACCTTCAGCCTTCTTGGGCTTGAGTTTTTTCAATGCTACATTAAAATCAGTCTCGCATATAGAGTCTATGTTAAATGATTCATTACAAATTCCTATACCATTATGTTTATCTTCGAAATGCATGTTATATGTTGCAGGTTCGGAACGGAAGACTGACGAAAAAATTTTTGCAAATACGTCAGCGGTTTTATCTTCGTCCACAAACTCATTATTATAGACAAAACTTCCTAGGTTTGTATTATTTGACTTTTTTTTAACAACAAAACTACAAAATTTATTCACTTCAGTATGTATACTATCTTCGATTTTTTTATAGTAAGTCCTCTCTTCTTTTCTGATTAATGTTTTCAATTTGCACCTCAACTCTTTGAATTTATTTTCGTAATGATCTAATAGCATTTTCAATTTCCTGTATCTCTCTTTTTCTCTCCTCAAATCTTTTATCTCTTTAGTGAACCAAATTGGATACGAGTTCTTATTCTTACTGAAACTAATTATAGGGACACACCTTGCTACAACGTCATTCCAAATACTATAAAATTTATCTAAAGCCACGTCAACATCGCTTTCATTCAGAACTGTATGCCACTCGATATCTCTAAAACTGCGACTCAGTTCGAGAAAATCGGCTTTTTTGAAGTTATACCTCGATTCTAGTTGAATAATTGCAGCTTCTTTCCTCCCTTCAGAAGAAATAGTAATGTTTAGAGCGGGATGGTAATCATCCTCCTTCACAAACGGCATATCAATTTTATTTATCTCGCAGCTAGTAATATTTTTTCTGAAGTTAATACTAAATCCAAGATACGGCCATATTCATTTTCAGTACGATTAAGTTGTTGGAGGGGGTTAAAATCAGTGAATCCGTGTAATAAGTCTAATTCTCCACTATGCATGTTTAAATTTGAGCTAGTGCCTGAAATTCCTTGTATATTGAAATCCCCAACAATATAAGATTTGCTAAAATTGGAGATGTTTTCTAGCAAAAAATTTAAAGCCATTTCATATACTTCATTTGAACTATTTGGAGGTATGTATATAACACCAAACGTGTACTTTTCCTTACCCAATCTGAGCTGAATAATCACTGCTTCAAAAAATAGTGCATGTTTTTCAGCACGTGCAACCAATATTATTACAAATCATATTCAATCATCAACACATCATACTTCCATTTTTCACACTTTATTACTGAAATCAAAAAATTCCTGAAAGACAACCCGAATTAGATCTAAACACAATCATACAAGAGAAATGTAACCGTAATCATGGAGAAATATCAATATTTCAACCTATCAAATGACATTATTATGAACAGTAATTTTTACACAGAATTAGAAAAAGATCCCAACAGTTCAATTGAAAATAAAGCGAATGATCTGATAATGAAACTGAAAACAGTAATCAAATCAATGAAGTCACACAAAAAAGACTTACATGCTATAGTGGCTCCAAAATTTTACTCGGTACCTGAAATACACAAACCCACTTTATCAGTAAGACCCATAGTAGTATCTATAGGTGACCCCAATGAATTTATTGCTTCTTTATCAACTGACATTTCAACAAAATCTTACAATTCTGACAATGAATAATATTACATTAAAGATTTTTTCGAAGTATCAAATATTTATTCAGTAACGTATACTTCGAAGCCTGCCAAAGAGCAATTCACAAAAATTGGGACATCATTAAAAATCATTATAACATTGATGAAGTAACATTCATAACTTTATTAACATTTCTCTTTGACAATACCTATTTTTCGTTCAACAATAAATTTTACAAACAAACTTTTGGCACCCCCATGGGAGCATCAATTTTCCCCATCCTGGCAGCATATGTCATGAATGATGTGTTGGACACAGTACTTCCGGTTCTTTAATTAAAAATTCATTTTATCAAAAAACATGTTGATGACTTAATTGTTATTTTACCACAGAACAATATCACAGAGACTCTAGATACTCTTAATAGCTTCGACCCACATATTCAGTTCACAATCGGGCTAGAAGCCAACGATAAATCGGTACCATTCCTGGATACCAAACTCCTACGTACTCCTCATAATACAATATAAGTTGATTGGTACAGAAAGCCATGTAGTTCTGGCAGATACATCAACTATGAGTCGTACCACAACCGCTCAATGAAAGTGAACTCGATCAAACAAATGAAGAACAGAGTAATCCGAATCTCGGATAAAACTTTTCATAAAAAGAAATTGAATATCCTTCTAAATCTTTTTGTAGACAATTCAAACCCGCCAAGCTTAGTAGAAAGTATTTTGTACAACACACCTTCCACTTTAGAATCACTTAACAATATAAGCAATATTAGTAATCCACCGATTAATGTGAATGAATCTAATACTATCCCTACACTACCGGTTTACACCTCACTTCCGTACATCAAGGAGATTACACCTAAACTCACTAGACTTTTTTCCTCGGTAAGCAATCGTAAAATTGCCAACAAAACAATATTAACACCAAAGTCAATTTTCTTCAGAGTCAAAGATAAGACTCCAGTCACTTGTCAAAATTCATATATAGTATTCCGTGTCAATAGACATTATATTGGTTATACTTCAAGAACATTAACCAGTCGTATCACCTCTCACAAAAGTGATTGCAGGCTACATCCAGAGAGATGTGCTTTGGCACTTCATGTTAACACACACGATCATCACATGGTCTATGGGTCAGTGAGTGTGTTAGCGAGCGAGTCACACTGGTTGAAAAGGGTCTTTCTAGAAATGGCTTTCATATCACGAGAGAATAACTGCATTACCAGGAAAACCGATATCAATCACTTGAGTGAAATTCATGCTTATTTAGTGTCACTAGACATGAACCCAACTAGAACAAACTTTTCTTCAAATACACTATAACCAAACCTTTTTCCAAAAAACTTTATTCATTTCACAATAGTATAAATAAGGCCAGTGTTAAAACAACCCATAGGGCATAGTTAACCACACCAGTTGGTACCACTGTATCAGTTGGCACCCTGGATGTCATTATTATTATTTGACATACGTCAGTGTCACTGTTATGCACAACTGTCTCATTTGGAATTTGATTTCTAACCTGTCAGTTTGATTGCAATCATATGGTTGATGACATTTTAACAAATTTTATTGTATAACTTTCATCATATAAGAGTGGAAATGAACATTAGTCATTTCTCTGTTTTTACATTTCTCATAATTCAGTACCGTAATGTCAAAAGACAATTTTTTACCAAACATCGTGTCATCCAATCTCACCTAAAATGTAGGTATTATCAATTCACTGAATGATAATCTCTCATTGTGTAATATTTCATATTGTAGTTTCCTGATGATGGAATAAAATAAAATAAAAGCTTGGACAAACTTACAGGAGTTTTTCGTTTTGTCATTGCTGCATTTCCTACTATTAACTAGTTAATATATATATATATATATATATATATATATATATATATATATATATTGTAATATAATGATAATTTTAAAATATAAATTTTCGCTATTCTTTGTGAGCCAAATTGTTATGATATAGATAAGTATTTTCGCCCTGTATAATTTTTTTTTAATGTAATAATAATTGCTAGCTAACGTCACTGTTCTCTCGTCACGTTGCTGCCAATTGTTATCACTTCCTTACCACAGCTAAGCACAGTTGGTACGCCTCTTGTCCCAGATGGCCGGTTCAGGCAATTGAGCCACTAGCCACTGCTTGATATGTCAAATTTCAATTTATTCAATGGTCAGGAGTATGATTGTTGATCATTGTAGAAAATAAACGACAAAGTATGAAAAAGCAATTATTTCCTTCATTCAGGAAAACTTGATTTTACCTGGCCTAGGAAAGATAACTTACTCCAAGGTGAATGTACAAATATTCATGGATAATCATGAGAAAAGTTCATTGGTAAAATATACACAACCTCACTTTTACCTTGATAGTGAAAATTTCTTTAATAGTTCGAAATCAATTGAAATAAAGTTCCTCCAATGGAATATGCGTTATTAGTGAAATTGTTCAGTTCGCAATGTGCACTATGGAAGGTTTATACCTGTCTGGAACTGTCGCTGTTCAATACACACCAGGATTTGGATTCCTTTTCACTCCAATGCTATCAGGAACTCCAATACCAAATAGAAGGAACCATACAAATTCAGCAATCAGCTTTGGATACTTGTATATGGTGTACAAATAAGGTAATGTTGGTTTTCCGCTCATAATGTAGAAATTTTTCAATTTTTCTTTCTTCCAAAAATATAACGTGGCCGTTCTGAATTTATTTTCGATCTCCCTTTTTGTGGCTTTGTTTGTTGTCACCTGGATACCATTTTTGTTCCTTCCCTCTGATTCGAATTCTTGAATTCGCGCACTAAATTGTTACATTTTCACTGTTTGGGTTTATTTGTCATAACTTATACATAAGACTATTTTTTCATTCTTATTAACTATGTACAAATTTCAGTAATAATTGCCTCTGACACTTTCTCGTCATTATTCCCTCACAATTTCAAATTCTATATGTGACCATCTGTTCCCTGATTGGCTATTGTCATCAAGAAGTTTGCTGTTCTACCATTGGCTACTTTCAGTAAGCTACAATTTCATATCTGTATGTTTCAAATTTATAAATTTGTAGATCACATTTTATTCAGGAAAATTTTGTGAATCTAGACTTCTTGTTGTCTTTTGAAGAATTATGGGTTATAATCATTATGACAGTGTATGGAATTGATTGTGTTATAGTATTTGGATATTTTTATCTATTCATATCATACAGAGGCTTAATAAAGGAAATAGAACTTCAAAATTATGTAAAAACAATCTCTTGAAACTAATATTTATTAAGTTATTATTCTTTTTGTGGGTTTTTTCCTTTTAATATATGTAACTGGTTCAACATAACAATATTCCTAAATTTATATTCAATAATTTTCTACTAGTTAGAAAATTTTGAATATCAATTTCTTTATTAACAGTTATCGAATCTACTTTAACTAAAACTATTTTTCTACTTTCAGAAAACTACCTATGCTGGATTTTCCACCAGTTCAAGAAAATATAAGTTCTTCAACGATAACTATTATTCACAACTACTAGTACTACGTTCTTTCGTTCCAGAAAAACTTGACTTCAGACATCTCTTCGGATCAAGAGAGAAAACTTTTCAAGATATTATCATATGACTTTTATATTTTATTATTATCTTACTTTCATTTTATATTTTATACTGATATTATTTTCAATTATCGATTAGATTTTTATCATTATTGGTACTTCTTTCAATTATACTTTATTTTATTATTTTTCCATCTTTCCTTTTTTATTTTTTTAATTTCTTTCATTTTATTTACTTTTATTTTGTGTACATACTCTTTCGCTTTTTCATTTCTCACACATAATTAACATATTATATTAATTTATAATTCATTAATATACCTTCATATTGATAATTAATATACATTTATACTTTCTTTTCATACAAACATTCATTTTATACACAAAATATTTTCATCTTCATTTCTTCTCATTTTCTTCAAAATTCACATTATTTATTATCCATTTCTATATTTTTCCTTCTTTATAATCTATATTGTTTTTCACTTTACTTTACAGGCTAGGTACCAATAATTTCATCAACTTTTCTGTTTTTCAGTATCTTTATTGTTATTCATTATTATTGTTTTCTTTCTTGAAATATTCACTCATGTGTTGTTTTTGTTTCCTCTCATTGATATATTTTTTCTTTATATTTGTTTTTCATTTTATTTTGTTTTATTCAAATGTTTCTGAAAACGTAACTATCTATCAAACTATTTTTTCAACTTTTTTCCTTTTTTATTCCCTAACTTACCTATCAAATTTGTTAGCCTACAATTTATTATTCCCTAAATTTTCATTTTCTTATTTGTCTCTCCTTTTATGGAATCTTGCTTGTTTTGTAATTGCAAGCCTATATTTTATTTCACAAATTTTCAATAGAAATTTCATGTTAATTTTTTTAACTATTTTCTTTTTTATAGATCCAAACTTTTTCCGTTTTTGAGCGTTATATTTATTCGCATTCTTCCCTATTTTTACTTTTGACATTTTAGTATCTATTATTATTATTATTATTTCATTATTTGTATTACTTTCTTTCATTTCAAAAATTCTATTCGCCCTGTAAATGTCATTTATTTGCATTACTCTTATTTTATGATTATTGTTCTTTATTTCCAATTCAAAATTTTTGTTAGCCATTTTTGTGTCATTCATTTTCATTATTATTATTGTCTTATTAATGTTCCCCATTTTTAACTCAAGATTTTTGTTAGCCACGTTCATGTTGTTAATTTTTATTATTATTATTTTATCATTTTCGTTCCTTCTTTGCAATTCCAAATTAATCTTTGCCATTAGTATGTTATATAGTTTCATTATTTTTACTTTATTATTAATTTTTCCCTTTTTCATCTGAAATTTTTTATTTTTCACGTTCATATTATGCATAAGTTCATTATTCTTGTGATCAAGATTGTAACGAATTTTTCGTTACTTCCTTATACATAACCAATTTCTCATAACGTTTCCGATTATCTTTACGGTGGAACGAGTCAGTAGTCACCGCTCAGGTCGTGAAGAGTGCGCCTTTGTTGTCGTCTCGTGAACATGGTATCGTGACAGTTGTATTCATGTCGTCAAGCTGTGTTTTTTCCAAGTGTTTTTCAATAGAGAAAAACCAAGAATAGTTTGTGAAAAAACCCAGGTAGAATTGGTGATTTGTTCGAACCGAAGGAATAATCGATCTCTTTCTTGATTTGAACGTCGAGATAGGCAGGTGGACTGAGTGAATTGATTTTGGTAAGGTCTATAAGTTAAATAAGTTTCACTGCTGGAGTTTAGTTGAGTAATATTATTCTCTTTATCTTGCAATTAACGTTGTAGCTGATTAGCATTTTCTTCTTTTTCCTTATGCTTGTAATATTAGAATTCTTGGATATACCGCATGGTAATTTTTGAAGGTTAAATATAGATATTTCGGCCATTTTGACAAATCATTCATAGTACATATTGTGGCTAACGTAACATCTGTTCCGAATATTGGGAACTGATTTTTTTTCATTGGAAATCAGTTCTACGCTTTTGCATTTTTTAGGTACCAAGTAATTGGTAATTTCGAATGGACTAGAGCTTACCTACCCCACACGACCACCGGTTTGTTCCAAGGATTCCAATTGAAGTGAAGGGCGAATTCGATTGTTCGGGGACCGTTTGGAGTGACTGATAGGACGGCTCTCTGGTGAGCAATTTTCTTTATTTCATAACTATATGTTTATGAGAGTAATTTTCTTTTCTCTTGAGAAAGAATCGCTTACAGAGAGAGTTGTACCTCTGGCCTAACGGTCTCAGAACACTCGATTCGATTCAATATATGCCTCCAGCGTAAAGTTGATTTCCGTTGAATAAATTTCTTATATCTATTACTCCATTCAATTCCCGGTGTAGCTCATTTGATTTTTGATCGTTGCAGAGTCAATTCACTTCAGTTACTACCTTGTCGCCAAGAGCAGGGAGATTCACAATTTTTTTGAGAATTACCTGTTTATCGATTTGAAAAGGGAACTGCCGCTCTATTTCAAAATTATCTTTATCTAAGAGAGTTGTGCCCACTGAAAGACGTGAGGTCTCCCTCTTCAGTTATCTTCAAAAATTCTTCAATTGAAAGAATTATTTAACATTATCTTTTTCTAAGAGAGTTGTGCCCACTGAAAGACGTGTGGTCTCCCTCTTCGGTTTATCTTTGAAAATTCTTCAATAAAAAGAATTATTTCACTTTATCTTCATCTAAGAGAGTCGTGCTCACTGAAAGACGTGTGTCTCTCTCTCCTTATCTTGGCTGTAGAGTATACTTTTACTCTGACTATTATCTTTGCGACCTACAATCCGACGCGCACGTAATGGCCTCAGCTGTCAAACTGACAGATGGGTATTTTGGGCTAACTCGAGTGGAGATGGGGTGGTTCGGTAATGTGAATTTATAGTTATGGGCGCCAGGTAAATTTTGTCCCAAATACCCAGTTCGATATTCAACCCCCAAATTACCAAATGGGTTGAACTAAATGAAATAAAAAAACCCGCTATGGTGTACTGTACTATTGGTGATTTATTTTACACAAATTGACGTGGTTGAAATTTACCCAATAAAAATAAAAATACAGGATAAGCAAATAACCAGGCAAGCGTAAGCAAGCTCAAGCCCCAAAATATGCATGACTACAGAAGCATAAGCTATATAACGACATGACAAGCGCATTGACGCAGAAATTAAAGTAGGCTACATAGTGCCATTAAAAATGTTTAAACGCAGGCGACGCGTGAGCTCAGGCGTAGGCGCAATCAATATAATTAAGCCATTAAGAAGAATAATACACAATAATTTCCGCTCACAAAATCATCCCATAGAATAATCCTTAATTTCCCCAGCAAATCAAATAATAACTTGAAATAAATGTGTGGGAAAAACCTGTGGTTCCTCGCGCTCCCTGCGCCTTAGAACCTCACTGCCTCAGACCATAAACCTGGTAGTCCAATGGAGCACCCTGGGAAAGGTATCGCTTGAGAGGGCCACCCTGTATATCAGTGTGGATATGGAGACCACCCTGTATGGGGGCGTGGCTACGCAGACCACCCTGTATGTCGGAATGACTTTGACAATCTTGAGTCATTCACCTTCTAGGCTCCAATATCTCCAGCCACAGAACCAGTCCGTAGAAAGAATCAGCCCGTAGAAAAAACCAGCAGTGAAAAGAACCAGCACGTGACAAGAACCAGCACGTGACAAGAGCCAGCACGGGATAAGAATCCAACCCGTGAAAAGAATCCAACCCGTGGAAAGAATCCAACCCGTGGAAAGAATCCAACTCGTGAAAAGAACCCTGAGGAAGGAACAAAAACTATTCAAAACTCCTCCTCAGGAAATATTTTAGCAAATATATATTTTGCCCCTTTATATTTATCCAAACTCGGCAAATAGCAAAAGTAAATGTGATAATTAAATAAAATCATGGTAATCAAACAGTTCAGTATCTTTCAACCGCCCCGTATACTTGATAATCCCAAACAACAACATATTAACTGGAAATGAATACCTATGTACTCTCAAATATCTCAAAGTATCAAATTAAATAAAATCAAGAGATTCAGCTAGGATGAGTTTTGCTTCACCCTATATATGAATAAACGTCCTTTCCTTTCTTTAATGATTTCACAAATTGAACCCCCCTTTAAAACTCTGAATAATAAATTATAACAATAGTGAATTAAGGACACACCCTGTATGGGTTCCCATTGATTATTCCCCTTATTTCACCTTAAAAGCAACTATTACTACCCCCATTGAAACAACATGAATATAAAATCTTAAGTGGAACAATTTCTCAACTCTACCCCGTATAAAAACATTAAATACTATTTGCACCAGTTTGAAGTCCACCCAGTATGAACCTCGAAACTGATCAATTACTATTCACTGACAAAACTATTTATAAAACCATATTTTCTCCTCGCCCTATACATATATGAATAGCAATAACAATTTCTTGAAATTACATCCAAATTCATAGTAAATGGCAAATCTCGCGATTTTGCTACCAAATGCATGAATTTTACATACCCAAGTCCTTTGGGGTTCTTTAGGTCCAAATTCCAATAATATAACTTAGTTCTAAGCGGTCCAACACCTTTACACCGTGGATGAGCGTACTCGATTATGGGCTCTAATGACCTATGAACAAATCGAATATGTAGAGTTTCAGATTTGAATTTATTTGAATCGCCAAAACTCAAGAGAGCGAGTTTGGTGATTGAAATCGAAACGAAAGAAAGTTACAGTATTCGTTAAACCTACCTTGGCACACAGATTGCGAGTTTCCACAGATTTTCAAATGGAAGCGTACGGAGTGGAGTGGAATGATTCAAAAATCCCTCTAGGAGGTTCAATCCCGGAAGGTTCACCAAAAATATCGGCAACAACTTCACAAACCCATCGGGAAATAATTATTTGTGGACCCAAAAACACTTCCCATTCAAGGATGACGTTAAAAATCATAAACGTTCTTGAGCCACTTTCTGAAAACCATCACTCCACACCCTGAACACCTGTCTCTCCCAAAACTATGTGAAAAAAAGAGAACCCTTCTGATTGGCTCTTCTGACTAGGACGATACTCTCAACCAATCAGATTTATCGACAGGTTCACTACACAACCAAGGTTGGCGCTAGTGCGTTCTCGCGATACGAATAAATTATGGTTTGAAGACCAATTAAATGCCAAGTGCACCTACAACCGTACCCCTTGGAGTTTATCAGATTAACCCACGACACACAATCATTAAAATCCAACAGGAATGAAATGGCATTCAGGAACAGTTATCCGATCTACCGTTGGCAACTCTGTGCCGGTAGCTGTGACAAACCTGGAAACGTCAAGTTCAATGAAGGAACTCAGAAAAATGACATTACCAAACAAACATCCAGATGAATTTCGAGGAAAATTCCAGCTGGTTGAATGATGAGGTAAGTCCCATAATCAATCTACCTGATCACGATAATATTGACAGTGATAAAGCAGAATATTCTGAACAGGATAACCTACAAATTGTTCACAACATAATTCTTTGTTTTAGGCCCCTCTCTGAGTACACCCAAGAAATAGTTGAAGTCGAAGGGCATATCACAGTTGGTTCGATGGAATAAAATGACCCATAGTCTGGCTAGTATCCGAATGATTCATGTATCTGCAAATGTATGAGCTCATATCGAAGAGATATCAAAGGGAAGGCATCACTATCGACAATCTCCAAGTACTTGCTAGCCCGAACAATAAACGTAATGACATTGTGCACTGCTTTGAATAGAATCGAATTTCAGCACCTTCTCTATTGTAGATTATCACTTGTTTTGCACTACCGGAGAAAGATCACCGGAACGAAGAAAGGAATATCTGGTTCTGACAATATCCTTTTTGAATGAATAAAATATCACGTATATACCGTGTGTCTTTAGGGTATGAGAGCGATAGGAAATCTAGTGAGAAAATGAAACGTAACATCTTGGTTCAGAAACCCTATTTTTTTTGTAGCTTACTAGAGTATTTTGGTTATAACGCTATATTTTCCTTTGGCACTTGCTTTAAAATAGTATATTTCTGCACTGGCAATTTTATAGTGTTTTGCTTTAAAATACTTTTTTCTCTGGTAAAATTTCAAGGAATATTTTATAATTCTTTTGGAATACCTTTCCTCATTAAATTTTTTTTACTTTTCTGGTACATAGAATCACCTCATCAAAACTTACTTGTTTCAAAACTCAACTGAATTTGAACATAACGTTTTGGGTGAGGTTTGTTTTGTTTGGTTTTGAATTTTGTTCATTTTTAATATTTTTTTTTAATTATTAAAATTAACTTATAAATTTAACCAAGTTGGATTCTATTTATTATCTTTTTTTTCACTGAACCTTCCTTTTATTTAATTTTTTTGTAGTGTCTTTTGACTCTTGATTAAAATTTGAAACATAAAACTTGAGGTTCAAAGGATATCCTTCGTTCTCCCCTTTTTGTACATATTTTGATTCCTATAATCTTCTTCGCATGATATATACCACGGAGGAAACCCATCTACGGAGACAGAAGGACTAGTAACCTGGGAGGTCTTACAGCACATCCATATCAGCACTGGTCCGTGAAGATCAACTGAATTCACGCCGATAAGGGGGTCTGAAACCAACTATAGAACCACCCACGACCATCTTCATCGTAACCGCTGAAACCAAGTTCCTCCTAGAACCGCTAAGACCAGCTTCAAGGAACTAGCCTTCATCTCTCACTCAAGAACTCCGAAGGTATATCAGTGGCACCAACAACTGGAGAAATCATAGTTGTAAATGTTCGGGTTTTGATCAGAGTCGAAAATACTGGTTTTTTTATGTAATTTCTCAATACTCTTATAGTATAATTGTCAACCTATTTTTTTTATTGTTCAGTCAATTCCATCTGGAATAAATTTGTTAAGTTGATTTATTGCATATTTATTTGCCTTTCCATACAAGCTAGGTAACATTTATTTAATTTTATTTATCTTTGACTTTTGTCTTTAGCAAGTCTGGCGCCCAACTCTTGAACTAGTCAAGTTAATTAATGTATAATTTTTTTAGTGGCCAAATTTGATTAACTAGGAAAAGTCATTAATTGAACCTCACTCACGGCCTAACCGTATCTATCTGAGCAGCCTATCGGCAAAGTGATTTTACCTTCTTAAATTTGAATCATATAATTTAAAATCTGAGGTTCAGAAGTAAGGGGTGTTGCAAGATTCATTTTTATATTTCGTATTTGTTTGTCACATTTTTCTATTAAACTGTTCCTATGATCTGTTTTTTGTATAACTACTCCCTCAAATTCCTTATTATTTGTTTGTATTCCATGACAATTATTAATGACTCTACTCTCTAAATTATTAATTAATTTTATCTTTTCTTCTACATTTTAGTTTTTCCTCTCTACATTTATTATTTTTAAATTAGTATCTTTATGTTGTTTTTCTACTTTTTTCTCAAGAGTATTTATTTCATTTTTAACTCTTCCTTGTTTACTATTCATATCTAATTTCATGTCTTTTATTCTCTCATCCTGCCTTTCTACATGATTATTTATAGTGGATACTTCTTGTGTTATTGCCACATAAAATTCCTCATTTTGCTGTCCTATTTTTGTTTCTATTTTTCCAACAATTCCTTTTTACTTTGTTAGTTTTCATTTTCCTATTTTTTTTCATATCTTTATATTTTCTTTCCATTTTCTCTCAATCTTTTTTCCATACTCGCTTGTTTTCTTTCAACTCTTTTATTTCATTTTTTAAACTTTCTTTCATTTCATTCTTTATATTTCTTATTTTTTCTTCCATTCTTTCCTCCATTCTTCCCATACTTTCTCTCATTCCATCATTCATTCTTTCTATTTGCTCTTTCATTTCATTTTTTATACTTCCCATATTTTCTTTTTTTTTTTTATTTTTTCTTTTTTATCTTTTTATTATTTTTCCTTTTCTTTCATTTCTTATTATTTCTTCCCTTTTTTTTTTTCTCCCATACTTTTCATGAATTCCATTATTTGTTGTAAGTCACTGTTTCTCTCTGTCCTTTCACTTTTCATTTCACTCTCTCTCACATTACTACTCACTCCTTGTTCCTGATCACCTCTCTCTCTACCTTCTGCACCTTCTTCCAAACCAACTTTCTTACCATCTCTTAAATCCATTTTTTATTCACCAATATTTAGCCTTACACGTTGAAATGCCAATTGCCCCTACGTTGCGATAAATATTGAGAAATGATATACTGCCCTTACTTGCCTTGAAATGATACATTGCCCTTACTTTGCCTTGAAATGATATATTGTCCTTACTCTACCTTGAAATGATATATTTCCTTTACTTGCCCTTACTCGCCTTTTTTGCCTTTTTTCGCCCCACGTTTTGTGCGCCACTTGTTATATATAATGATGATATAACAAATTATTTTGTTATTATTTCGCCCCACGTTTTGGGTGCCAATTGTTAATGTTGATAATTTAACAAATTATTTTGTTATTTATAAAATGAAAATAGCTAATAATTTTCGCTATTCTTTGTGAGCCAAATTGTTATGATAAAGATAAGTATTTTCGCCCTGTATAATTTTTTTTTTCAATGTAATAATAATTGCTAGCTAACGTCACTGTTCTCTCGTCACGTTGCTGCCAATTGTTATCACTTCCTTACCACAGTTAAGCACAGTTGGTACGCCTCTTGTCTCAGATAGCCGGTTCAGGCAATTGAGCAACTAGCCACTGCTTGATATGTCAAATTTCAATTCATTCAATGGTCATAAGTATGATTGTTGATCATTGTAGAAAACAAACGACAAAGTATCAAAAAGCAATTATTTCCTTTATTCAGGAAAACTTAATTATACCTGGCCTACGAAAGATAACTTACTCTGAGGTGAATCTACGAATATTCATGGATGATCATGAGAAAAGTTCATTGGTAGAATATACACAACTTCACTTTTACCTTGAACGTGAAAATTTCTTTAATAGTTCGAAATCAATTGAAATAAAGTTCTTCCAATGGAATAATGCGTTATTGGTGAAATTGTTCAGTTCTGAATGTGCACTATGGAAGGTTTATACCTGTCTGACACTGTCGCTGTTCAATACACACCAGGATTTGGATTCCCTTTCACTCCAATGCTATCAGGAACTCCAATACCAAATAGAAGGAACCATACAAATTCAGCAATCAGCTTTGGATACTTGTATATGGTGTACAAATAAGGTAATGTTGGTTTTCCGCTTATAATGTTGAAATTATTCAATTTTTCTTCCTTCCAAAAATATAACGTGGCATTTGTTTTAAATTTATTTTCGATCTCCCTTTTTGTGGCTTTGTTTGTTGTCACCTGGATACCATTTTTGTTCCTTCCCTCTGATTCGAATTTTTGAATTCGCGCACTAAATTGTCACATTTTCACTGTTTGGGTTTATTTGTCATAACTTAAAGATAAAACTATTTTTCCATTCTCATTAACTATGTACAAATTTCAGTAATAATTGCCTCTGACACTTTCTCGTTCTTATTCCCTCACAATTTCAAATTCTACATGTGACCATCTGTTTCCTGATTGGCTATTGTCATCAGAAAGTTTGCTGTTCTACCATTGGCTACTTTTAGTTAGCTACAATTTCATATACTGTATGTTTCAAATTTATAAATTTGTAGATCACATTTTATTCTGGAAAATTTTGTAAATCTAGACTTTTTGTTGTCTTTTGGAGAATTATGGGTTATAATCATTATGACAGTGTATGAAATTGATTTATTTAAGAATTTTCTTTTGAAACTAATATCTATTAAGTAATTATTTTTTTATGGGTTTTTTCCTTTCAATATATGTAACTGGTTTTTCATAACATAACAATATATATATATATATATATATATATATATATATATATATATATATATATATATATATATATATATATATTGTGTATAATGTATAGAACTTGAAATGGTCGACTTCCAGTATATTTTTGAGTTCATTACCCTTCGCATCTGACGAATGTAGCCCAGAAATGGTAAAATACAGAGAAGCTATGGTGATAATAATTATGTGAAGAGGCGAAAAACATAATTCCCCACAAAACTAGCATTCACGCAATATTGATATTATCCAATACTATCTACACGAAATCAATCAATCCCGATGGAAATATTCAAATGGAACCTTAATTCATTCATTTCATTGCTTATTCATGATAATTCGCATATTCATCAGATGGAAATTTATTATATATACTAAGACTTATTGGAATGAAATGGAAATCAAATGAATCCAACTCACTTATATCAAGCAATTACTGCAGTCATTCAGCACACGTTCTTGAAAATAGCTCCTAGAGAAAAAGTTACTGATGAGATGGAGATCATGACCGGTAAGAAATAACTTTCAAGAAAAGTAAATGAAATGTTATAATTTTGTCTTCATTTCCATATCGAAGAGGATCCTCTGAAGATTTTGATGAATTTTACCCCAATGATATTCAAATCCAAGAGCAAAACGGAATTTAGGATTTTCCATTCTGTCTATATATTCATCCATATAGGCTTCATTATTGCTGGATTTGCAGTAGGAATCTCTCATGGAGAAAACAAGGCTTTATTCATAATGGGTACCGTAATATTCCTACCTGTGAGTTCAAACAAAGATTTTTATGTAATTTTTTTTTCCTATTGAAGAATTTGATGTTTTGATGTTTATCGATTTTCTGTGAAGGAGTGTCAGAGAGATAGGCACAATACAATATTTCATAATAAAAAATGATTCCAAGTTCCTGAATTCCTTTAAGATTATTGATTATCGAATATAATCAATGGAGTGGCATTGTCGAATATTGAAACATACATTTAGAGTAGGGTAATAGATGAGTGGCAGAGAGGATTGATGCAGTCAAGAGAAGAACTAGTCAAAATGAAAACATCATTTTGATATGTCTCATAGGGAGAATGACAGAGTAGATATGAGCTTCAGAAGAGGTGAAAAATTCAATAAAAAAATTCAAGGGTACCAACTTATTTTTACAGATTTGAGTTTTGGTCTGTCTCATAAGAAGAACGACTGAGTAAATATGAATAGTTTATGCTGAGATTATCAATGTCACTTCTAGAAATCATTGAGTTAGGTTCTTTGAGAATATGTGTCATTTCGAGAAAAGTTCTCTTTTTTAAATTAGATTCATGTTCCAAGATATTCACATTATCATAATCTGGGTTATGGTTAAAAGCAATGGTGTGATGAGCTGATGAACACGTTTTTGTTTTAATTTCTGATATCGCTTTCATGGGAGGTAATTCTGTCTTTCAATTTCCTTTTGGTTTGGCCAATGTACCCCTTTTCACATTGAGAACACGAGATACAATTGACCAAATTCGAATTGTCTAATAGAGGATTTTTGTCTTTTAACTTTGAAAAAATATTGTTCAATACGATTTGGTTTTTGTAAGCAATTTTGATGTTAGGAATCTTGGAAAATAATTTGTTGAATTTATAACTTGAAGATTCTATATGTGGCAATGCAAGGTAAAAAGTTGGTTGTAAATTGTTATCATTTGGAATAATTATATAATTATTACTATTATTGTTTGGGTGATCAATATCAATGGACGACCTACTGAAAATCAATTTATAAACGAATTTCCGTGGGTACCCACTATTAATGGATAGTTGCAAAAGTTTTTGTGGATTGATAGTTCGTGATGAAGTGTGATTTGTTTCAATTGCTCTGTCTTTCAAACACAGAACCAGATTTATCTTTTGTCTGTGTCCATGATATGATTCGTAATGTAAGAATTTTCCTGGAGCACCTGGTTTGGTGTACCAGCTGGTAATTAGAGTATTGTCTGCCCTTCTGATTACTTCTGTATCTAAGAAGGGGACACTCTGTTCAATGTTTTCTTCTTCGATGGTGAATTGTAGTTTTTCATGGTAAGAGTTAAAAACAAGTAACAATTCTTGTAATTTGTCCTGAGGGGCACTTAATATAATGTCATCTACATATTTTTTTTAAAAAGGGATCTCAAATTGAATTTTGTTTGAACAATCTTCAATGAGATCATCCATTACATATTGAGCGATTATAGAGAAAACTGGGCTGCCCATTGGCATACCTAGACATTGTTTGTAAACTTTATTTTCAAAAATAAAAACTGTTGTGTCAAACAGAAAATCAATTAATTTTAGCGATAACTCTTCGGAAACATTGCAATGTGAGGAAATCTCATTCCAGTGTCTGGAGATACTATCTTTTGCCACTTCTACTGTGATGTTGTTGAACAAAGATACTACATCTAGACTTATAATCTTGTAATCAGAAGGAAGTTGAAACTCATTAATGAACGAGCGAAATTCGAAGGAGTCTTTGACAAAATAATTATTATTCGGATTGTATGATAGTGTGAGTATATTTTAGTATATTAGTATATTAGTAACCAATTGTGCTACCCCTCTGTTTTGGCTGTTAATGCCTGAAATGATAGGTCTGAGTTGAAGTGTTGGCTTATGAATTTTTGGTAATCCATAAGACTTGTTAATCGTTCCATTATACACTCTGAAAGTGGGGGCTTCTTCTTCAGAAATCATATTTTTTTTTTTCTAGTTCTGTGATCAATTTATCAGCTCTTTGTTGAATGGTACTTGAGGGATTTCCATTTATTGATTGGTAATAAGTAGCATCATTGAGAATGTTAGAAGAAAGTGAAGAGTATTGTTCTTGAGTTAGGATTGTCGTCACCTTCATTTTATCTGATTGAATAATTTTTAACTGTGGATTGTTTTTGAGAAAATGTTTGCACTTAATGTAAGTGTTGTATATTGAATTGTTACAAGAATCATTGGTGTGTACAAAATTAGTAATGATATTCGTAGTTTGAGTTAAAAAAAAATTTCTTTCATTCTTAGGAACAAATTGTGAAATTGAGTCCACATCTGCTAAAAAATTCGAAATATTGATATCTTTAGTTTTTGGTTCCATGCTAAACTTTGGTCCCAGAGCTAGAAAGTTCGGGATTTCTGAAGGAATTATTGTGTCTGTTCAATTTTTAATCCAAGTGGTTGGTGTTATTATTTTACAATTGTGAGATTGTTTAAGTTTATTGAGTTTGAGAATATTCATCTTCTTAATTTGGAAGAACTGTCGGTTATACGAAATAGACTGTCGTTTGTAAAAATCAATGGCAATGTCATATGGAATGAGATTATTAATATTGGATTTCGTAATGATCAACATTTTTTTCCAAATTACGAATGCAATCGTGAGTAATTTTGATCTCTAAATTTAATAGATTATTCCTCAACCTGTTATTGAATTGTGATGTGTGGTGGAGGGTCCTTCCAACGGCTGTTGCGGTCAGATCCACTACATTCTTGATACCATGAGTGATGTTGTGGGATGATATTGTTATTCTTGCAGTTCATGAGGAACGTACACCACTTACACCAATTGTCAACTCCATTAATACTTCAATTGTCATTCATCATTCACCACTTCCTCTTGAATCCAACATGACCTCCATAAGAGCCCATTTGGAATTCCAAAATGTTTTTGCACTTATGTTTAAGTAATCATCATCAATTCTGATCAAAGTTTTAACTATATATGACTATACCAAGAGTGTTGTTTGTTGTGACATGTTATTTTATAAATTGCGGCAAGTGAAAGGGATTTTTAACCTCACTTTCGTAAGTACACACATGCCGAATCGTTGTTCGAATCAATAATGTTCAATAATCATTCATTGTAGAGTTCCTGATGCAGAGACAATAGATGACTCGAAAGCTTGAATAGAAAAAAGAGTTCTTTTATTTTCCATCCCCTTGTTGACTGCATACCCGAATTTGAAAAGGATTCTTCTTCAACTTAGACAGTCGTCTAACCTTCACACCTTCTTATAGATATGGGTTTTTATCAAGACATCCGATCACAATATGGTTACACCACAATGAATAAACTTAAAACGATGGCGAATATCTATGCCAAACTTACCCCACATCACTCATGGTATCAAGAATGTAGTGGATCTGACCGCGACAGCCGTTGGGAGGACCCTCCACCACACATCACAATTCAATAACAGGTTAAGGAATAATCTATTGAATTTAGAGATCAAAATTACTCACGATTGCATTCGTAATTTGGAAAAAATGTTGATCATTACGAAATCCAATATTAATAATCTTATTCCATAAGACATTGCCATTGATTTTTACGAACGACAGCCTATTTCGTATAACCGACAGTTCTTCCAAATTGAGAAGATGAATATTCTCAATCTCAATAAACTTTCTCACAATTGTAAAATAATAACACCAACCACTTGGATTAAACATTTAACAGACACAATAATTCCTTCAGACATCTCGAACTTTCTAGCTCTGGGACCAAAGCTTAGCATGGAACCGAAAAATAATGATATCAATATTCCAAAATTGTTAGCAGATGTGTACTCTTCTAGCTCTGGGACCAAAGCTTAGCATGGAACGAAAATATTCTTTCAACTCAAACTACGAATATCATTACTAATTTTGTACACACCAATGATTCCTGTAACAATTCAATATACAACACTCACAATAAGTGCAAACATTTTCTCAAAAACAATCCACAGTGAAAAATTATTCAATCAGATAAAATGGAGGGGACGACAATCCTAACTCAAGAACAATACTCTTCACTTTCTTCTAACATTCTCAATGATGCTACTTATTACCAATCGATAAATGGAAATCCCTCAAGTACCATTCAACAATTTATCAGCTCTTTGTTGAATGGTACTTGAGGGATTTCCATTTATTGATTGGTAATAAGTAGCATCATTGAGAATGTTAGAAGAAAGTGAAGAGTATTGTTCTTGAGTTAGGATTGTCGTCACCTTCATTTTATCTGATTGAATAATTTTACTGTGGATTGTTGAAAAATGTTTCACTAATGTAAGTGTTGTATATTGAATGTTACAAAATCGATTGGTGTGTACAAAATAGTAATGATATTCGTAGTTTGAGTTAAAAAATTTCTTTCATTCTTAGGAACAAATTGAAATTGAGTCACATCTGCTAAAAATTCGAAATATTGATATCTTTGATTTTGGTTCCATGCTAAACTTTGGTCCCAGAGCTAGAAAGTTCGGATTTCTGAAGGAATTATTGTGTCTGTTCAATTTTAATCCAAGTGGTTGTGTTATTATTACAATTGTGAGATTGTTTAAGTTATTGAGTTTGAGAATATTCATCTTCTAATTTGGAAGAACTGTCGGTTATACGAAATAGACTGTCGTTTGTAAAAATCAATGGCAATGTCATATGGAATGAGATTATTAATATTGGATTTCGTAATGATCAACATTTTTTTCCAAATTACGAATGCAATCGTGAGTAATTTTGATCTCTAAATTTAATAGATTATTCCTCAACCTGTTATTGAATTGTGATGTGTGGTGGAGGGTCCTTCCAACGGCTGTTGCGGTCAGATCCACTACATTCTTGATACCATGAGTGATGTTGTGGGATGATATTGTTATTCTTGCAGTTCATGAGGAACGTACACCACTTACACCAATTGTCAACTCCATTAATACTTCAATTGTCATTCATCATTCACCACTTCCTCTTGAATCCAACATGACCTCCATAAGAGCCCATTTGGAATTCCAAAATGTTTTTGCACTTATGTTTAAGTAATCATCATCAATTCTGATCAAAGTTTTAACTATATATGACTATACCAAGAGTGTTGTTTGTTGTGACATGTTATTTTATAAATTGCGGCAAGTGAAAGGGATTTTTAACCTCACTTTCGTAAGTACACACATGCCGAATCGTTGTTCGAATCAATAATGTTCAATAATCATTCATTGTAGAGTTCCTGATGCAGAGACAATAGATGACTCGAAAGCTTGAATAGAAAAAAGAGTTCTTTTATTTTCCATCCCCTTGTTGACTGCATACCCGAATTTGAAAAGGATTCTTCTTCAACTTAGACAGTCGTCTAACCTTCACACCTTCTTATAGATATGGGTTTTTATCAAGACATCCGATCACAATATGGTTACACCACAATGAATAAACTTAAAACGATGGCGAATATCTATGCCAAACTTACCCCACATCACTCATGGTATCAAGAATGTAGTGGATCTGACCGCGACAGCCGTTGGGAGGACCCTCCACCACACATCACAATTCAATAACAGGTTAAGGAATAATCTATTGAATTTAGAGATCAAAATTACTCACGATTGCATTCGTAATTTGGAAAAAATGTTGATCATTACGAAATCCAATATTAATAATCTTATTCCATAAGACATTGCCATTGATTTTTACGAACGACAGCCTATTTCGTATAACCGACAGTTCTTCCAAATTGAGAAGATGAATATTCTCAATCTCAATAAACTTTCTCACAATTGTAAAATAATAACACCAACCACTTGGATTAAACATTTAACAGACACAATAATTCCTTCAGACATCTCGAACTTTCTAGCTCTGGGACCAAAGCTTAGCATGGAACCGAAAAATAATGATATCAATATTCCAAAATTGTTAGCAGATGTGTACTCAATTCCACAATTTGTTCCTAAGAATGAAAGAAATATTCTTTCAACTCAAACTACGAATATCATTACTAATTTTGTACACACCAATGATTCCTGTAACAATTCAATATACAACACTCACAATAAGTGCAAACATTTTCTCAAAAACAATCCACAGTGAAAAATTATTCAATCAGATAAAATGGAGGGGACGACAATCCTAACTCAAGAACAATACTCTTCACTTTCTTCTAACATTCTCAATGATGCTACTTATTACCAATCGATAAATGGAAATCCCTCAAGTACCATTCAACAAAAAGATGATGAATTGATCACAGAACTAGAAAAAAAGAATATGATTTCTAAAGAAGAAGCCCCTTCTTTTAGAGTGTATAATGGAATGATTAACAAGTTTTATGGATTACCAAAAATTCATTAACCAACACTTCAACTCAGACCTATCATTTCAGGCATTAACAGCCCAAACAGAGGCGTAGCACAATTGGTTACTAATATACTTACACTATCATGGAATTCGAATAATAATTATTCTGTCGAATTTTGCTCGTTTATTAATGAGTTTCAACTTCCTTTTGATTTTAAGATTATGAGTCTAGATGTAGTATCTTTGTTTAACAACATCACAGTAGAAGTGGCAGAAGATAGTATCTCCAGACACTGGAATGAGATTTCCTTACATTGCAATGGTTCCGAAGAGTTATTCTTAAAATTAATTGATTTTCTGTTTGACACAATAGTTTTTATTTTTGAAAATAAAATTTACAAACAATGTCTAGGTATGCCAATGGACAGCCCAGTTTCCCCTATAATCGCTCAATATGTAATGGATGATCTCATTGGGGATTGTTTAAACAAAATTCAATTTGAGAACCCTTTTCAAAAAAAAATATGTAGATGACATTATATTAAGTGCCCCTTAGGACAAATAACAAGAATTGTTACTCTTACCATGAAAAACTACCATTCACCATCGAAGAAGAAAACATCGAACAGAGTGCCCCCTTCTTAGATACAAAAGATACACTCAACCAGGTGCTTCAGGAAGATTATTACATTACGAATCATATCATCGACACAGAAAAAAGATAAATCTGGTTTTGTGCATGAAAGACAGAGTAATTGAAACAAGTCACACTTCATTACGAACTATCAATCTACAAAAACTCTTGCAACTATTCATTAATAGTGGGTATCCACGAAAACTTATTTATAAATAGATTTTCAGTAGGTCGTCCATTGGTATTATACCCAAACAATAATAGTAATAATGATAATATAATTAATTCAAATAATAACAATTTACAACCAACTTTTTACCTTACATTGCCACATATAGAATCTTTAAATTATAAATTCAACAAATTATTTTCCAAGATTCCTAACATCAAAATTACTTATTAAACAATATTATCGTATTAAACAATATTTTTCCAAAGTTAAAAGACGAAGATCCTCTATTAGACAATTCGAATTTGGTTAATTGTATACCGTGTTCTCAATGTGAAAAGAAGTACATTGGCCAAACCAAAAGGAAATTGAAAGACAGAAAAACCTCCCATAAAAGCGATATCAGAAAAAAAAAATGTGTTCATTAGCTCATCACACCATTGCTCCTAACCATAACCCAGATTATGATAATGTGAATATCTTGGAACATAAATCTAATTTAAAAAAGAGAACTTTTCTCGAAATGACACATATTTTCAAAGAACCTAATTCAATGAATTCTAGAACTGATATTGATAATCTCAGCATAATCTATTCATATTAACTCAGTCGTTCTTTTTATGAGACAGACCAAAATTCAATTCGGTAAACATAATATATATATATATATATATATATATATATATATATATATATATTGATATATATTGATTGATATATATAAAAGGGATCTTTATTTTGGGTATGCAGTCGTAGGGATGAAGTGAGTATACTCTTTTTTCTATTCGAGCGTTCGAGACTTCATTGACTCTTCATCAGGAACTCTACAATGATAAATCGAAATGTGTGAAAATTTATACATTTTCTTGAAAAAACATTTACTTACCAAAGTGAGGTTAACTTCGAGCAAAACTTGTAAATACATAGAAAACATATTAATGATGAACATACAACTAATGTTCAATGTATAAATAAAAATTGATGTAAAAAACACTTATGGATTGTACATTATAGGGAAGAGATTCATTTGACATAATGTTGACAAGATCGGGTGAAATTTCTGTCTGATAAAAATAATGATTGATATGAGGAATTGAAGTATTAACCATCTTTGGAAGGTAGTGTTGCCAATTTCATGATTTTGGCCAATAGTTATGAATTAGGGTGACAACTTGAAAAAATTAATGTAGAATAGATTGTGAAAAATGGTTAATAGTGTTATCTAAATGTAAAGGGAGACTCAATAAGTAGGAATAAATGATACTAAGGTGATCGATATCAGTTTTGGCATTCATTGAATTTGGTTCTTTGTATATGTAAGACATTTCCAAAAAAGTTCTTTTTTTTTTAAATTGGATTCATGATCCAATATGTTGACATTATCATAATCTGGTTTGTGATATTTTTCTAAAGTGTGTTGTGCTAGGGTGCAACTTGTTTTAAGGTTCTTAATATCACTTTTATGCGAGCAAATTCTATCTTTAAGTTTTTTTTTAGTTTGTCCGATATATTTTTTATTACATTGAGAACAAGGAATGCAATAGACTACATTCTTTTGTTCTAATATGGGGTCTTTGTTTATTAATTTAGAAAAAATATCATTGACAGTGAGTTGATTCTTGTAAGTTATTGTGATGGAGGGAAATTTATAATTTTTTTTTAACTTATGGTTTATAGTGTAAATATCAGGTAACGATAAGTATTTCGGTAATAGATTGTGATTGGAAGGGTTTGTGATAATCGAAGGTTCATCTGCTATGGAGGTTCTGCTGAAAATTAATTTATAAACCAAACGATTAGGATAATCATAAAAAAAATTGCACCCTAGCACAACACACCTCAGAAAAAGATCCCAAACCAGATTATGGTAATGTCAACATATTGGATCATAAATCCACTTGAAAAAAAACTTTTTTGGAAATGTACAAAGAACCAAATTCAATGAATGCTAAAACTGATATCGATAACCTTAGTATCATTCATTCCTACTCATTGAGTCTTCCTCCATATTTGGATAACACTATTAACCATTTTTCACAATCTCTTCTACAATAATTTTTTCAAGTTGTCACCCTAATTCATGACTATTGGCCCAAATCATAAAATTGGCAACACTACCTTTCAAAGATGGTTAATACTTCAATTCTTCATATCAATCATTATTTTTATTAGACAGAACTTTCACTTGATCTTGTCAACATTGTGTCAAATGAATCTCTACCTTATAATGTACAATCCATAAGTGTTTTTTACATCAATTTTTATTTATACATTGTACATTAGTTGTATGTTCAGATCGATGTTTGACGGTGAGTAGGTGTGAAATTGTGCTCCCACAAAAACGATCTAATATTTGAGAAATACAGCTAATTTAAGTGCGAAAAGTTGTACATCCACATTGTAAAGTATTGCCGATTCTTTCAGTGCATTGGAAATTTTGTGAAAATGGTGCTTACGCGAGAAACCAGTGAAGAAATCAGAAATGTAGTCAACAACGCGATAAGTAAGTGTTTAAAAAACCATCTATGATATGGAAAAGAAGCACTCGGAATTCGAAGAAATGAATGAAAATAAAATCAAGAATTTGTATGGCAAAATTGAATGCGTCACAACTCAAAACAATACGCTTGTCCAAAAATTAGATAATATGGATCAAGAAAACAGAATGAAAAATTTAAGAATTTTCAACTTGATGGAAGAACCGAAAGAAAATACTAAACTACGACTAGTACAACTCCTAAACGAAAAAATGAACATCGAATTGAATGATAATGACATTGATATATGCTATAGAGTGGGCAAACTAAATGAAAAGCCAAGAGGTATTTTCCTGAAAATGAAGAACATAGAAAGAAAACAAGAGATATATCATAAAAAAAATTACTTAAGGGCACTGGGATCGTGATACGAGAGGACCTCACAACCCTTAGGGTAGAACTGTTAGCCAAAACTGTGGAAAAAACCTCCCTTAGAAGTGTATGGACGGAAGCAGGCAAGATTCACGTTATTCTGAACAATAAGATAAACATAATAAAATCCAAAACTGACTTTTATGAAATATTTCTTGATACGCATGCTGTATAAATACCTATCATGTTATAGGGAGTATGAAGTTCGCTGGATGAACACATCAATAATTGTTACAAGTGTTACTTAACTTTTATTTATATTTTGTCTTATCAACCCTGTTCCATTAATTTTTTTTTTCTTTTTTCTTACAAACATTTTCTTTTCAGTAATCGATACTACATATAAATGATAGATTTTTTAGATATTCTGGACAGTCAAAAAGAAATTAAAACCTATGTTTTCAATGATTTTGAAGAATGGTGTAGGGGTGAAAATGAAGCTAAAGAAGTCACGTTGGGGATTGTGCATTTTAATATAAGGAGTTTGAGAAAACATTTTGATGAATTGTTAGTATACATAGCGGATAATCTAGAGAATTTGGACATCATTGTACTATCTGAAACGTGGAATATAGACCTGGTAAGCGAATTCAATATAGATAATTTCACTGCTCACTATAATGAATCGAAGGTGAATAAAAATGATGGTCTGATTATTTATATCAATAATAAACTAGTATCAAGTGTAACGATATGCAGTCTAACAGAAACGAAACTTATAAGAACTTCACTCATATATGAGAAAACTCTACAAGTTGGTATAACGGCTTCCTATCGACCCCCATCTATAGATATTTTAACCTATCAAAGGGATCTTCAGAACCACTTTCTTAACTTATCAAAAAACCCAATTGAGATTTTCATTGGCGAAATCAACATTAATTTACTTGAAAATTCGAACAACGTACAGAACTATTTAAATATAATGGATGAAAATGGATTTTTATCGTATATTAATGTCCCTACTAGATCATTTAAGGAATCCAATAGTATAATAGATCACATTTTCGTAAATAAAAAAAATAAATGTAAAAACATAAATATTGAATCGTCGGTTATACATACAAATTTGTCAGATCATTACACGACCGCACTTATCATACGAATACCGAACAAAAACGAACTCACAAAAACGAATACCTCAATTAATGACACGACAAACTTCTATGAGAGAATTGATTATAAAAAACTAGATTCCCTTCTGGAAAAAGAAACGTGGCAAGAAACCCACAATTGCAAAGAGATACAGACCGCATATAACAGCTTCGTTGGCAAACTTAAAACATATTTAAACAAATCAACCAAAATAATAAAAATACCATATAAAAAAAGAAAACTAAAACCCTGGATTACAAAGGGATTGGTAATATCAATACGTAAAAGAGATAAAATGAAAAAAATTATGCTAAAATACAAAACAGAACAATTAATAATAGAATACACGGTTTATAGAAACATACTAAACAATTTGATTAAACATACTAAGAACGAATACTATAAACAGAAACTCAATGCCACCGAAGGAAACTCGAAGCAAACGTGGAAAATAATAGATGAGATAACAAATAACAACAAGGATAAAAAGAATGTTGCAGATATTCCCATGAAACTGCCAAACGGAGAACTAGCGAACGAGAATAAAAAAAAAGCAAATATTTTAAATGAGTATTTCACATCTGTGGGCATGAAAATGGCAGAAAAAAATTTAAAAACCAGATGTTCCCGATACTTTTTAAAAGAACCGTTTGTCCATACTAGTTTATTTCTGCAGCCTGTTGAAAATAATGAACTGATTGGGATAATTTCTAAATTAAAAAATAACTGTTCACCAGGTCCAGATAAAATAACTACAAAAACAATCAAACAAATTCATAGACACATTCTTGAACCGCTCACAAACATAATAAATCTCGCATATAGTGAAGGAAAAATTCCTTCCCAATGGAATGAATCTACCGTAACTCCCGTTCACAAAACAGGGGATAGAGGTGATCCAGGAAATTATAGGCCAATATCTGTGATAGATAACTTCGCGAAAATATTCGAACAAAGTATTAAAAAGAGACTAATTGGATTTTTCAATACACATAATATAATAACCAACAGACAGTTTGGTTTTTTACAAAATTCCAATACAGAAAATGCTGTACTTGATTTCACAAAAAAAAGTGTTGATGCCCTGGATAGGTCGGAAAAATGCTTATCAATTTTTCTTGACCTGGCCAAGGCTTTCGACACAGTTTCTCACGACATACTACAAGATAAATTATTCAGGTATGGAGTAAGAGGCATACCACTGAGTATCTTGCGAGATTATCTATCACAGAGAAGACAAAGGGTCAAAGTGGGTGATCAGTTAAGTGAATGGTCTACAGTGACTCTTGGTGTGCCCCAAGGGACGGTGTTAGGGCCTATACTGTTTCTGGTGTATATCAACAGCATCACACACATAAAAAGTTTCAGGGTCACCTTGTCTCATATGCTGATGATACCGCCTTAGTTTTCACTAAAGATACTTGGTCAGAGGTTTTTACAGCAGCTGAAAAAGGAATGAAAGATATGAAATTATGGCTTGATCTCAACCTCTTAAGTTTGAATATTGGCAAAACAAAATTTATGACTATCTCACTACAAAATAATGATCAACCAGAAAATGAAACCCCTAAAATACACAAATTTTATTGTAATCAAGATCCATGTATATGCCCCAGGATTGAAAAAACCGACAAAATGAAATATTTAAGGGTTGTCTTAGACAAACACATTCGATGGGATGAACATGCCCTTTACATAGAAACCAAACCACTATTTGAAAGATATAGTAGACAAAAAAAATATGCTAACCATATACTACTCATTAATTTTGGGGAAGTACAAAAGCAACCTAGGTGTATACAAATAGTTCAAAATACTATTTTGAAGATAATATTTGAAAAAAAATAAGTTATTTTCTACTGAAAAACTCTACAAAGAATCTAATCTACTCGATGTAAGAAGCCTTTATACCTACTCATGCCTGATCTGGATGTTTTCCATAAAATGAATATGACACCCCAACCAAAAAACACCAGATCATGCGAAAATATGTCTGTGAATTTGCCATTGTTCAAGAAGAGTCATTCTCAAAGATTTGTACACTTCCATGGTCCAAAACTTTATAACTATCTGCCACTAGAATTTAAAGAAATTGAAAAATTAAACAAATTCAAATATTCCATAAAAAAATTCATACTCGCCAACAAAGAAAAAATTGATAATCTCTTTTAGAAAGTACAAAAAAAAAAAACTAATATCCAACCTAACACCTTTGGCTTCAATTTCTCCCCCATCAAGCGTCAACCATATTTCACACACAACCCCCTTTTGATGAGTGCTGCAAAGCACAACACAAGCACTCAAGTGTTTAGGTGTAGCAGGCTACTCAAATTGGGTTGAAAAGTTATATATTTAATAATACTCATTTGATATTGGTTGGTTGGTTGGTTGGTTTAAGGCTGAGCCAGAGATAGGGTTGGCACTTAGCTTCCCTTGACACTGCGACCAGCTGGGGTCTATTGTATCACTCTGTCGTCAGTGGTTCCTCATTCAAACAGGTTTGTGCCTTCAATTAGGTTTAGAAGCCTGTTGATAAGGTTCTTCGGATTCATGCCTGTTTCCGGGCTGATCTCTCCAAAGATTCTGTGTCGCCTACTACTTAAGGCGTCACAGTCGAAGATTGAAAGACAAGAGTTAGACCCGAGGCCTCCTCTTGTCTCTTGATGACAAGCCATTCTTCAGTATCTATCCCCATGTCCTGGGTTTTGATGAGCTGAAGATCTTTTTGGTTTCCATTTTACCAAATGGCTTTGGAATCCACTCTGTTTCCGGGAGTTTCTCAGTAGGTGTTCGACCATCTGCTGATCCCTCCTCGGTTGGGTTTACGGTTTCTGGTGCCGAGTGTGATTCAACTGGAATCTCCTCGACTTCCATACCCGCTATCGGTGTTGGGTCTTCTTCAACTGGAAGTTCCCCACATTTGATATTACTATGATTATATTCACTATGTTGTACATTGCCATCAATAAATAAATTGAATTGAATTGAAATCATTAATATGTTTTCCATGTATTCACAAGTTTTGCTCGAAGTTAACCTCACTTTCGTAAGTAAAATTTCTTTTAAGAAAATATATAAATTCTCACACATTTCAATTTATCAATGTAGAGTTCCTGATGAAGAGTCAATAAAGTCTCGAAAGCTCGAATAGAAAAAAAGTATACTCACTTCATCCCTACGAGCATACCCAAAATAAAGATCCCTTTTTGATTAATATAGACAGTCGTCCAACCTCAACTTCTATATATATATATATATGTATATATATATATATATATATATATATATATATCTATATATATTTATATATATATATATATATATATATATATATATATATATATATATATATATATATATATATATATATATATACATATATATATTTATATTTTTTATTTATAGTGTGGGAACTCATGATGGAATGAAACACGTATCTCCATAAAAGAAATATATTTTGAAAAATCCTCGGAAAGGTCGATTTTAATTTTTTTAAATATTTTTTTTTTAAATAAATTTTTTCAACTCCTTACAATCTTTTTCCCTGCAGATCAACCTCTTCAAAATTTGGTAATGAAAAGGAGAGTTGAGTTGTACTTTGTTTGAAAGGTTTTCATATATTTTTTTTTATTTGTCTCATGCTCATTCGAAATGAAAGCATTTGAAATAATAAAAAAAAATTTCGCAAAAATTTAGTTCAAAAGTCAGATGAGTTTCATTTCCAGAAATCAATTTTTTCCCAAAAATGTTTTACCCTCTTAGTACTGTTCTCTACAGATTGGCTTCATGTAAAATTTTATTCAGCAGAAATGGGTCGCGTTCTGTTGTGCTTGGAATAAATTTCAGTTTTGTATGCTTTAGCTGTAAAAATTCAGATAAAAATAACCTCATTTTGACACACCAATTAATGAAATGTTCAAAATGTGCTCCTTCTACTTCTCAACAATAACCCGGTCTATTATAAAATTAAGTTCTGACGTTTTCAAACATCTGTGGAGTAATCGCCCGCATTTCTACCGTTATTCTAACTTTCTAACTTTCAAGTCTTGTTCGTTGGCAGGTTCTGTTTGGTAGACCTTGTTTTTGATATGAAGAAAACATTTTGGTCCAATTATCCGATGTCCCAGAATGCCGGCCTAGACATTCACTTTTTCTGGTCTCCGATTATCTATCCAGTGAGGATTTTCTCGAAACCAGTATCTAAAATTCTGACGATTCATATGTCCATGAAGGGTAAAGGTGGAATCATCAGAAAACAATACACGGATCAGCAATAATTCATATTGATCTATTTTTCTCATAATTTTCTCAAAAAATTCAATCCTAAGGTTAGGATCATCTTCATATAACTCTTGTTTCGGATGTATTATGTGAGAATGTGGTTTGTTCGATTTGAACAGTTTTGTAATCATTGTATGACTAACATTGGTATTCCGTGCAATCTTCTTCTATCTCCAACAATGCATTTAATTTGGTATCTTTGTCAACGAAAGACTGCCCTTTTATGAGCAACTACTTTACATGACCTATTTCACGAAATTGTTTTCGATTTTGCTAACCGTTTCTTTTGAAATATAAGGCAATTCACGATACTTTTCACGAAACAAATCAACAACATCTGCCTGTGTTCTAGTCCTATCTTCATATCCAATCATCATCAGGTTGGTTATACAATGAGTTTGGGTTAAATAATGAATTTCAAAAATGACTAATACAATTTAAAAATATCACCATCAGCTATTCCCAATAAATTTTATTTTGTAAAGACCATATTTACTTTCTGCCATATTTTCTACCTGCGAAAACCCAAAGAAATAAATAAATAAATTTAGGTATCTTCAGTTTTAAAATGTCCCTTCTATACGTATGTCTAATTTATATATATATATATATATATATTCAATCATTGCTTATATTTTCAAATCCGTAAATGGGACATACGTATAGATTTACGACGTTTCAAAAACACAAAATGGCGAACAAGTAAGGTTCTAGTATCGGTGTACATTTTTTTTATTTATGAATGGAGCGCTATGAACAGAAATAAAGCTTGAATTTTTTAAAATTTTGAGTTAGGGATTGCGATATTTCATGAATTCTAAAGATGCAAATGCAACTAATTTTTTCAATAATTTTTAATTTTATATCTATTATAGATAAAACCGGATCCCATAACTGATATACATATGGATATAACAAACTAACTAATGAACAATTTTTCACATATCATTGTGACGTTGCTTCTAGGTCGTCTCAATAATTTCCAATAGTTCATATGTGATAGTTTTAAATATACTAACATGAATTATGTCCTCATTATCCGCTGAAAAGAAATATTTTCCTGTGTGAAATTCACGAATGTTTTTTCAGTCTTTATTTCTGGCTACCTGAGCTTCGTCTGAAAGCATCCCTAATGGCGAAATAAGGCTTTCAATGACCTTCGACCATGTTGAAGAATTTCATGAACAGTATATTTTGAAATGAAAAGCTTTGCTATATCAAAACAATACAAAACAATATTGCATACTGTTTAATTAAATTTGAATCAACTTAGGTTACTTCAGCTCGATCTGAATTGAAACACATAGTTTTATCTGAATAGAAAAACACAGTTTGGTCCCAACTAGAATCCGCACCACACAAATTGCGCTTGCCCAATCCTGGACGATCAACATTCCGGAGAAATTGGTTGAGTGGGTAAACAAAAAATGGTGTTCTTTGTCTGAGATATCAAATGGAAGCTGATCTAAAATATATATATATATATATATATATATATATATATATATATATATATATATATATATTATTATATATATATTATATATATATAAATAACCACGTTGTCAGACCATTACAATTACTGTACCGCCTGTAATATATATATATATATACAAAAATTAACAGGAGGGGACTATAAAAAGCCGCACTGTACATATATATATATATATATATATATATATATATATATATATATATTACTGTGCGGCTTTTTATAGTCCCCTCCTGTTAATTTTTGAACGGTTCAACATAGAAAAATGGGACACAAACTGTTTTGAATGATATCACCGATACTACTTTTTGAAATCGATGGCATTGTATTTGCTTGATAGATGGCGCGGGTGAGCACATTAACTCAAAAATTTCAAATAGCATGATGCTTCAAGTGGCACATTGTTGAACAGATAATTCAATTCTTTTTGCAACCATCCAATTTTTTTTTAATTTCGTGTAAATGTGTTTTCATAATGTGCATTTGAAATGTCAAGTATATGTGCGGATCTGAATGGTACCCTCACCCCGATAAATTTTGAACGGTTTGATGTGAAACAATGAGATATAAAATACATTGAATGTTATTATCGGTCCTACGTTTTGAGTGAAGATACATTACAATTACTCGACAGAGGGCGCTGGGCACATCTTGGAAATTTCGAAGGCATAGAGGTCGAGTTGTATAATTTTTGTTTCAATTTTGATTGTTCAACAGAATCACAATAACGAGTGCGGCATTTTATAGTCTCCCCCTCCCTGTTAACTTTTTAACGGTTCGACATAAAATAACAAGATCAAAACTATTTTGAATGATATCACCGAAACCACTCTCCAAAGTAGATGCCATCGTGATTGCTCGATAGATGGCGCGGGAGAGAACATCAACTTGAAAATTTCAAATAGCATAGAGGTCAAGTGGTAGATCGTTGAAAAGATAATTGAATTTTATTTTCAACCATATATTTTTTTTAATTTCTTATTTTTTTTTTCAGAATATGCATTTGAAATTTTGTTATACTTGACATTTCAAATGCATATTGTGAAAAAATGTGTTGATGAAATAAAAAAAACTAGATGGTTGGAAAGACAATTGAGTTATGTATTCATCGATGTGTCACTTAACCCCCCATGCCATTTGAAATTCTCAAGTTGAGGTGCCCCTTCGTGCCATCCATCGAGCAATCACAATGTCTTTCATTTCAAAAAGTGGTATCGGTGATTGGGATATTCCATAAACATAGCAAGCGGCCATTTTTGACCAACAAATGATTTTTTTTTCACTTCTGGTTTCGCCGGAAGTGATACCAACTTTCGATTTTTTAATAGAACACCCTGTAGTTCATTACATTTCTTAAATCTGCATTATTTTTTGAATCCAATGATACCACATAAGTGACATTCCAATCGTCAATAATTTTTAATAATTCAATTTTCAGTTTTCCATTTGAGTGTGCCATGATGGTTACAATGTATTTCAATTCACCCGTCTAATGCTAGAAAAATCTAAATCCCGTCAAAAATACTAAATTGCGTTTTTTATGAGCGAATGAAGTTCATCGTAATTGATTTTGGGGTAAAACTCAATTTTTTCAAATGGAACCATATTGGTACCGTCGTACCATTTATAAGTACTATTAATAAGGAATTTATTCATACCTGCTAATAAAATGTGCGATGAATTCAATCAAAATTACAGCTTAAAGAAAATGAGATAATACAATTACTTTGTTCTAATTCAATGCTAAGAAGTTACTAAGGTGGCTTCGAAATACAAAAAATGAACACAAAACATTACAACAATTATTCGAAATGCTGTCCATAACGTCGATGCACTTCAAAACTTGCATAGCTTCGGATCCCTGTTGAAGGTAATCAGCTACTGAGGAGGCTTTGAAAACAATGAAATTATTCATTCAGATTGTCAAATAAATAGGTATTGGTTTACCGGTGTTTTTATTGTGTATTGGAAAAGTCTTTACATTTGTTGTTATTTTTATTCAAAATGCCCCACATTCATACAAGGGATGGAAAAGTGAACATGTTAATTATTTATGGGTAATGTAGAAAAAATGCCGTTGCGGCTAGGAACCTTTATGCCCACCGATATCCTGATAGACAATGTCCAACGAGAAATTATTTTAATCGTCTTGAAAATCAATTCCGAAGAGAGCCTAACCATGATCCCGAAGAAAACGTTATCATTGACGAAGGAACAGAAATTGGGTTTGAATTGGAAATTAGTCACCAAACGGTGAGCCAAATCTTGCACAAACATAATTATAAATCTTTCAAATATCAATTGCACCAGCACCTGTACCAAAATGATTATGAACGTAGGATGGAATATTGCAATTGGATCTTGCAGAATAATGTGCAGCCAAACAATGCTTTTTTGGGAAAGATTTAATTTTCGGACGAGTCTAGGTTTACAAATATGGGATTATTTAACCGACAAAATACAAGGTATTGCAGGTCACAAGAAAATCAAAATTAATTGAGGGAGGGTAACTTTCGAATGTGGTTCGGTTTCAATGTTTGGCTTGGAATACTCGGTCGTAGAATCATTGGTCCAATAATATTTGAAGTACGCTTGACTGGAGATAGATATTGAGGATTTCTGCACAATGAAATTGAGGACAGGTTGACTGAATTACCTGTCCATCTACGACAGGGAATGTATTTCCAACAAGATGGAGCTCCTTGCCATAATTCAAGAATAGTAACTGATTACCTTCAACAGGCATTCCAAGAAAACTTAATTGTGACAAATGGTCCTGTGCGATGGCCTCCAAGGTCACCTGATTTGACACCTCTTGATTTCTTTGTTGTCTATGCAACCGCCGTTACAACATGCGAAGACCCGGAGTTGCGAGTAAGACGCGCAATTAATAATATAACGGCCCAGCAATTAGCGAACGTTCTTCAAGAAACAGCTTTGCGAGTTCAGAAGTACATTGACGTCAATTTCGAATAATTGTTGTAATGTTTTCTGTTCATTTTTTGAATTTCAAAGCCACCCTAGTAACTTCTTAGCATTCTTTTATTCTTTTAGCTGTAATTTTGATTGTATTTATCGCACATTTTATCAGCAGGTATGAATAAATCATAAATGGTACACGGTACCAATATGGTTCCATTTGAGAAAATTGAGTTTTACCCCAAAATCGATTACGATGAACTTTATTTGCTCATAAAAAACGCAATTCAGTATTTTTGACGGGATTTCGATTTTTCTAGCATTCGACGGGTGAATTGGAATGAATCGGAACCATCATGGCACACTTGAATGGAAAACTAAAAATTGAATCATCAAAAATATTGACGTTTGAAATGTCACTTATGTGGTATCATTGGATTCAGAAAATTATGCAGATTTCAGAAATGTAATAATATACACGGTGTTCGCATCAAAAACTGTATCTTGACACAAATTTTATAACTTTAGTTTCATTTCCAAGGCACTTTATAGTTTTTTTTCTTTGTCAAAAACGGCAAAAGTTTATTAGGCAATTTTTGTTTCCGAATTTAACTACACCATTGGATTGGTAGTCGTTAGGAATGGAAACCATCAAAATTTCATGAAAAAATATTGGTTAACAACGAAGTTACAACAACTTTGGAAACAAAGTATTTGATTATAATTTTTATTTAGATTATAGACATATTTGAGATCTGGCAACACTGTCGATACAAAGAAGAATACCAGTGAATTTGTACACCGGAAATCCGAAGTCAATAGCTCATTCCGTTCTACAGTTATAACTCCTGGAAGTATGGTAATGTGAGCGATTTGTGGTGTACTAAATCACAGCCTACTATTGATTTAGTACAATACCTATGCCTAATGTATTAGTTCAGCTTTCCTCAAATTATTGATGCCTTCTCTAAAAGCTTGTTTAAGTTAAGTTTTGCGGAATTTAAAAGTAAAATTTTGATACTTTAAAACTTGATTCGTTTCTTTTCGTTTTTATTGGCTATGGAAGACGCATAACTTAAAAATGAATTTTTAATTTTCTGTTATTTTCGAATGCTCTCATAACCTGAACTTAAATGAATTATTTTAAGGGAATATGATTTACAAATCCAGTGGCGTAGTCAGATTTTTATTACAAAATCACTCCCACCACAAATCGCTCACATTACCATACTTTCAGGAGTTATAATTGTAGAACTGAATGAGCTATTGACTTCGGATTTTTGCTGTACAAATTCACTGGTGTTCTACTCTGTATCGACAGTGTTACCAGATCTTAAATATGTCTATAATCTAAATAAAAATTATAATCAAATACTTTGTTTCCAAAATTCAAGTGGTTGTACTTCGTTGCTAACCAATATTTTTTCATGAAATTCATATGGTTTTCATTTATAACGACTAGGAATCCAGTGGTGTAGTCAAATTTCGAAACAAAAATTGCCTAATAAACTTCCGCCGTTTTCGACGAAGAAAAAAAAACCATAGAGTGCCTTGGAAATAGAACTAAAGTTATGAAAATTTCTGTCAAGATACAGTTTTTGATGCTTGATATTCGAAAAATTTTGTTTTGAGAATGTCTGAAAAATGCGTATTCTACAGGGGTGGTTCCATTTCAAATGGGTCACACTGTATATATATATATTTCATGTCGTACCATTATTGCCATCTCGAAAACGGTAAATGATACAAAGTTGGTTGAATTGGAGAAAAGTTGTCTATTTCAGTAAACAATTGAACCATGTTTCCAAATCGGAAATATCACGAACCGTTTTCAAAATTTACAGGAAAAACCAAAATGGTCCGTTTTCTTTTCTTCGCGCTGGTGCCTCTATTTTTGGGCATATGGAAATGTGTTTGAGAAACTTTCATCTCTGTTTTTGATTTGCTTCGATATGCTGTTCTCGATTTTCAATACGACGTTGCGTTCTTCGGGGGCCACCATCCACTCGTTTTTTTCAAATACGGTCCTGTATTTTTTTAATGAATTCAAGTAGATCTCATCTTACCGAGTTCATATATTATATTACCTTGTTCTTGTTTCTACATTTCCGCCCATAACTTCCATCATCAAAGTACGAACAATGAAAATTCCAATATTAATCTTCGACTGATTTTGCTTTTGCATTCGCAGGCGAAGGGCGACATGCCACTTTGGAATTACACATTAAACTTAAAACTATTAAAAATAAGGAAAAAAAACTATAAAAATAACAAAGAACAACAATTGATATCTCAAATACACATTTGTTTAGTAATCGCTGCCGACGTCTACTAAGGTGTTCAAAATGACCCTCGATTCCTGAAACATATTATCGCTCTAAAAATGGTATGTTTGTGGCAATTTTGAAGCATTTGGGGAGTTATAGTCATGCATGCTTGTCTTATTGAATCTTTCAACTCTACCACATTCTTAAAAGTTGAACTGAACACTTCGTCCTTGATGAAACCTCATATCGAATAATCAAGAAGAGTGAGATCGGGTGAATTGAATTACACATTAAACTTAAAACTATTTAAAATAAGGAAAAAAAACTATGAAAATAACAAAGAACAACAATTGATATCTCAAATACACATTTGTTTAGTAATCGCTGCCGACGTCTACTAAAGTGTTCAAAATTCCTGAAACATATTTTCGCTCTAAAAATGGTATGTTTGTGGCAATTTTTAAGCATTTGGGGAGTTATAGCCATGCATGCTTGTCTTATTGAATCTTTCAACTCTTCCACATTCTTAAAAGTTGAACTGAACACTTCGTCTTTGATGAAACCTCATATAGAATAATCAAGAAGAGTGAGATCGGGTGAACGCGGTGGCCATTTAATAGGAACGTTGTTTCCTATCCATCTTCCTGGCATGGTCCTATCGAGAAATGATTAACAAATTCGTGTGGGATGCGGTGGTAGTCCGTCATGTTGGGAATATTCATTAGGACATTCAGAGGCAGATCTTCCAAAACGTCGTCTAGAACCTCCGATAGGAACTCAAGATAAGACTCCCTGGTCAATGGAGTATCGAAAAAGTAGGATCCAATGATTTTGGTATCCAAAACACCAACCTTGACATTGATGCCGAAACTCTCTAGAAAATTTGTGGCTCTATGTAAATTATCATTCTCCTGGCGCCAGTGATAATGAATATTCCTGTTGAACCATCCATCACGTGTGAACCGACATTCGTCGCACCAAAACTTGTTACTACAAATTTTATCATTTTGTCGAAAATTTCTCAGTGCAGTCCATGTGCGAAATTCTGCCCTTTCATTGTAGTCTGTTAAACGCAACTGATGTACTTTTATCACTATCTAGGGCTTGAATTTATGTTTCTTCAAAATTGTTTGTTGTTGACGAATGCGAAATACCACTATTTCCAGCTATCTCTCTGAGGGATACTTCCTCATTCTGATTTTTTTTGTATTCCACGAATCCTGATTCAAATTATCATTATACTATGTGCAACATGAAACTTTAAAAAAACTTAACTTGAACGTCGAGTTCATTATCACCACCATTTCCAGTAATAGGGCAACTTGTATGCTTAGATTTCACAAATGAACCTTGCTCTCTTAAATTCTTTTCAATAGGTTGAGAAATTCTGACATTAGGCTGACGTCGTTCGGGATACATTTCTTGATACATAGCCAGAGATGAGGTGCTATTCTCAAACACTCAGACTATTCTCAAACACTTACACTGTCCATCATTAGAAAACTCCATAGTTTTTGGTTGAGATTCAAATTCGTTATTTTGTAATCTGTCCTTCACTTTCTTTCATTCCATGGCTCACTACATACTTCATGAAGTTTGAAACTTTCCGTTTTCAATTGAAATAGGTTCGTTTGGGAATACGTACAGGACTCAGATACAGACAAAAGAATCACCTATCTACCTAAGAATTGATACACAAGAAAAATGCTTCTCGGCTCTTTGACATAAAAAAATGTTTAAAGTAAATGTATCAATCGTTGTTCCTTGTTATTCCTCTAATTTTTTCTTTTCGTCACATTGGATTTGATCTCGATTTGATTTCGAATTTGAGTATTCATTCGGAGTAGATCCATTTCAAATTTTATCCTCGCAACTTCCAAATACGAATAAAAATAAAATCAGGACCGTATTCCGGAAGGGGGGATTTTCATTGTTCGGATTTTGATGATGGAATTCATGGGCAGAAATATAGAAACAAAAATTGGGTTAGATACATATCTGAGCTCGGTAAGATAAGAACTACTTGAATTCATTTAAAAATATACAGGTCCGTATTCGAAAAAAAATTGTTGAGGGTGGCCCCCGAGGATTGAAAATCGAAGCACAGCACATCGAAGCAAATTCGAAACAGAGAATGAACTTTTTTCAACCCATTTCCATATTCCCAAAAATAGAGGCGCCAGCGCAAATAAAAGAAAACGGGCCATTTTGGTTTTCCCGTATATTTTGAAAACGGTTCCTAATATTTTGGATATGGAAACATCTTTTCATTGTTCACTAAAATAGGCAATTTTTCTCTAATTCAACCAACTTCGTATCATTTACCGTTTTTGAGATGCCAATAGTGGTACGACATAAAAAATACGGACTGTATAATGAAAAAACTCCTATTCAAGAACTCTGAAGACATTAATGACTCAGATAGATCTACTTTATTTTCATTGTGTATAATGTATGGAACTTGAAATATTATGGGCCGAATTTCGTACTATTTCTTGGGTAGCCCAGAAATAATAACATACAGAGAAGCTGTGGTGATAATAATCATGTGAAGAAGGTGAAGAACAAAATCCCCTACAAACAATTGCATCCAAGCATTATTGATATTATCCAGTAAACCCACGCTTAATTACTATCTTCACGAAATCAATCAATAGCGATGGAAATATTCAAATGGAAACTTAATCAATTCGAAATGCATTCTGAACCCATTGAATTGTTTACATTCCATTGTTTATTCATGATATTAGCATATTCTCAGATGGAGATCATAATATGCGTATTGTGGGGAATGTATTATTCATACTTAGACTTGAAATGAAATGAAAATCAAATGGACTCACTTATATCAGGCAGTTGCATTCAGCACACGTTCTTGATAATAGCTCCTAGAAAAAAGTAACCGATGAGAAATGGAGATCATGACCGGTAGGAAATAACTTCCAAGAAAAGCAAATGAAATGTTATAATTCTGTTTTCATTTTCATATCGAAGAGGATCCTTTGAAGATTTTGATGAATTTCACCCCAATGATATTCAAATCCAAGAGCAAAACTAGATTCAGGATTTGTCATTCTATCTTTATATTCATCCATATAGGCTTCATTATTGCTGGATTTGCAGAAGGGATCTCTCACGTAGAAAACAAGGCTGCATTTCTGATGGGTACCGTAATATTCTACCTGTAAGTTCAAACTAAATTTTTTAGTAAATTTTTTTGCATTTATTTTATTGTTTGTAATGAAAATTTCATGTTTTGATGTGTATCAATTTTCTTGACGAGTGTCAGAGAGGTAGGCATAGTACCATATTTCAAGTCCCTGAATTTCTCCAAGATTATTGATTATCAAAGATAATCCACGAAGTTACATTGTCGAATATGAAAACATCAATTTGGAGTAGGGTTATAGATGAGTGGCAGAGGGGATGGATGCAGTCAATATCAAACCAAGTCAAGATAAAAACATTTGTCAAAACCATGACACACCTTCCTAAAACTAGGAAACATCTATGTATAGACCATATCAAGTTATCGCACTCCCTTGTTATACGTGTGGACCAAATTATTTGATTATGTGACACAACAGTAACTATGAAACACGTTTTTCAAATTTTTTCAAAGTTCCAAGAAGCAAGAATATAATTTCAAATACCAAAACAACTATATCAAACCCTTTGTAAAAATTGCAATGTTGAAAATCATATGTCATCCCAGACGAATACTTATATGTTTCTATTCAATCTGAATATACTGATCATATAATGTGATGTAACGTAACGCTATCAACCCCAGTGGTTGATGCGCCTCTTTGAAAAATTAAATAAAAAATCAAAATTGTACTCAAATAACATGTTTGAATGAATATTGCTTGAAATAACAGTCCAATATTGATTTCCAAATCTCATCCTTGGGAGATATTCTACATATCAAATTTTTCCAGGAGAGTAATCCAATAAACAAAATTGTTTATAACATTTCTCTTAGAACACATCATTTTCATTTTGAAAATATGAGGGACATTTGCAAGTCGAATTGCAAAAAATTATATGATTTTCTGAAGAAAGTTCAACACCTACAATATTTTTCTTCTTACTCCTATAACGGAGGGAGAATCGGGATCAAATTCAATTTCAAATTTTTTCATGATTTCGTTCGAGTTAAATCCAACCTTTTCTTTCCATGACTTCATTGATGACTTTCATGCCACGGATATTATATTTGCAGTTCTTAGTTGAGGAGAGTTGGGGTTTTAGACGTAACCCTATGCAAAAAAATTGTATTCGCTTTAATCTTGAGGTTATTTAGACATGATCCTGCGTTGATGAAATCACGATGTATAATTTCCAACCAGTTGAATACAAAAAATGATATTTTCCATTTCTGACTATTTTATCGGTTTCTGTCAACCACTCCACTATTGAAACAATTTAATTTTCAGCTTGCTCAAACGTAATCCCAGAATTATAATTATTGAAAGTCTCAATACCTCAAATGATATATGACGATCTGAACTAGAAGCCTCATTGCAATGACATTCGAATTCAATTAATACTATGAAAATATCAGGAACAGGCCCTGCATACTTTATTTTTCTTGGTTGAGATGTTGTTACCAAGTCCATGAAGGCTATACTCGGTGTGAATAATTTATAAATACTCACTGGCGATTTTCATCAAACGGCAGATAAGAACAGTCCTCCCAGCGTATAGATCTTATAGATTTTTTGAGAGCTGGAATCGTTCAAATTGTGTACCTATCCAATCTAGTTGAGAATACTATGCCAATAATTAAATCACTTCTAAAAACAAACTAAACAAACTATATTAATCAAAAAATTACTTCGTTACAAGAAATGAATACGCTGTTTGGTATGACATTCTAATCCATACAAACTCAGTACTTCATAGTACTAATTACTGTTCCAAATAATGTAATACCACCTGGCTAATAATTGTTCTACAACTGACAGTAGTGGTACCATTTTCCCTATGAAAAACTGAGATTTCAAGAATCTATGGATTACAAAAATGACTTCATGATGATCCACAATTTTCAAATAAAATAATCTATCCAAATATGTTATAGAATGAATTCAACAACAGTGTACATAATATTTTTTAATTTAATATAAAAAACATAAAAAAAATTTTTGGATGAACAAGTATCATTTCAAGTCATCAATACATGATATGACCAATTCAAAATAATCTTTAAACTTTTATATGCACTGGGTATAGTATATTTGATTCAACAAAATATAAAACCGTGTAATAATACTAGATAAAGGTTCATAATAATACCCATATGTGAAACTCTCACGGAATGTTTTAAAAAAAATATAACTTTTATTTTTAATCGGTTATTTCCATTAGAGCTATATAACAGTCGAACATCCGAAGTTACTATACTTTAGGTATACAAAACCATAAAATGAGCAGTCTCAAATAAATAAATAGCTTTTTCATAGATATTTCCAATTTTGAGAACATACGTCGAAACTTGAATATACCTTCCAAATAAGTAACATTTGAGAATCAATCTGTTATCAAAACAGAATATATAATCAAAAGCTTATCCTCTGACCACTGTATTTAAATCTGGATTACACCTGCACATTTATTCATCTAACGAAACTTATACTCTTAATATTATTTTTTTTATGTTTGATATCTCTTCTCCACAAACACTCCACAAACTCTCACATCATTCAAACTGCCTTCCAAGAATCCATCTCCAAATACCCTCATTCCCACCAAGGACTGCGGCAGCTTACATTTGCGGAGGAGGCAACAGCTTCACCATATACCTTTCCACAAAAATGCAGCATCTTCACCAGGAGAAACGACAGCCATACTGGAATCACTCAGAATGTGTAGAGGAGATTCCAGAAATAACTTATGATCACATACTTTCTAAGTGCAATTTATGGACTGAAACAGTCATATCCATCTCATTCAAATATCCTATCAATTGAAGAATTTCTTCACCAATTACAGTGCAAAGGGAAAAATATTGTATTCTTATGAGTACCTTTCCACGTAGGGATTAGAGGAAATGAAGAAGCTGACGCCCCAGCCTGTGGAGCAGTTTCAGATGAGGACACAACTTTTCATAGTAAGTTTTAATCCTCGGACCACAAGTCATCAATTCAGAATTTCATTATTTGCACCTGGCAATCAACCAGGACTGAAACTACAACCAAACTCAAAGAAATCAAAGGACTACTAGTCAATGGGAAATTATTACTACCCACGAGTAGGAGAGACCAAGTCATTATCAACCTCCTCCGAATATGACATGCACTCCTAACTCACCAACATATCCTACAAGGATCCTTTCCCCATCTGTAGTAACTGCACTACCCAACTCGCAGTAAAACACCTCTTGATGGAGTGTCCATTATATAATGAAGGAATCAATCAATCTAGGCGACATCAAAACAATCCTCAACACTAATCTACAGAAAGTGCCGAAATGCCTTAAAGACATTAACATATATTATAAAATTTCTTTTTTTTCAATTTGTGTTTTGTCTCTTCCTGTTGATAATCCATTGCGGTTGATGCGGGGTTAGTTTTGTTGGAATAAAAAAAAAATTCTCTTCTATAATTAATTTTACAGCTTTGGTACCGATCTTATCTAACGTGCACTGAATCTATTTTCTAACCCTGTCCTCATCATAATACGTTTTTCTTTTTACTGAAATTTCTGGTTTTTCTCAGAAATGCGGCTTCCGAAATGATAACTTTAACTATTTACGTTGATTACTATTTTCGTGTTGAACTGAGCTTTGGTAATTTGTATTGACTGTACAATGCAAGTTATTGACAGAGTCGATAATAGTAATTGAAACAACTACATAACTAATAAACTCGAACGGATGTGGTGATGAAACTCTATGACTGATCTGGTCTAAGTACCCGGTCTGATTTGAATGCCCCGAATCAATATTTCAAACCCCTTTCACATTACTTCGCGGTCTCCTGGGGTTTTCAAGCGTTAGTTATTAGTCTCCTTCGTAGCAGTTAGTGGTGAAAACTTTATGTCGTTGATTTATGAGGTTCGATTTTCCCGGATGAGTAGAAACAAGACTTCTTATGTTGATATTTTCATCTCCCTAATTCATTACATCCTATTTTTCCATCAGCAGTTCATAGGGAGCACACAGTTGATGATGATAATATTTTCTTAAAAAAAAATATTTTAGACAGGTTATTTGTTCTCAGCAAATGTTTATTTTCCTTTTTATGCATCAAAATGGGAGTCGTGAACATGTTTTTCACTTTCACTCGCTGAAATGAATCTTGGAAATTCATGAAGTAATCCTAATCAGTTTTATCTCCCACGCAGGATGGGATCATTTGTATTTATTACTTAATGGACTTTCTTTAACCCCATTATAGCTTTCTCATCTGCATTGCTCATTTGTTTCTCAGCAATTATTTATTGCACTTCTCATGCATCAAAATGAGTTTTCAATTTTTAGAGGGAGACGTGAACATGTTTTTCACTTTCACTTGCTGTAATAATTCTTAGAAATTCATGAGGTAATCCCTAATCAGTTTTCTCTCCCACGCAGGAAAGGATCATATGTGTTGAAGGTTCATATTTATAACTAAATGGTTTTTTTTCTTTGACCCTATGTTATAGCTATTCTTGTCTGCATTTTCACCTCTTTTTCAGAATTGATTATTCGTTAAAATAACTGCGCATATTTGAGCTGGCCATATTTTAATTCAGCTCAAGCTTATGAATTATTTGTGGTTCGCCCCCTCATAAGATATAAGGAAGAATATCCTAATAAGATATAAGGAAGAATATCCATTCGAAAAATCCTAGTGTTTGAGTAATAACGAATTTGAATCAATTGACTCTATTCGGAATTGGATTGATACTCATTTGGAAGATTCGAAATTTTGAGTAATTTGGAATTGGGCTGGCAAAGCCATTTAGCTAATTTTTTTTTTTTTTTTTATGTTCTGGTTCCCACGAAAAGGGATATCCTGTAATGTTCAGAGAACATCATGGGAACCTAGGGAAAGAAGGTAGGAGTTGGTGTTCTTCTTAAATTTCTGAAGGTTGTATGCCTCGGGGAACACCTCCCTAGGCAATGAGTTCCAAAGCCTCGCTGTTCGTTGGATGAACGAGTCTTTGGAAAGTGATGTTCTGCAGGTTTCCAAAGTGACCACGAAGGGGTGTGATGACTGAACTTGACGGGTTAATCTCGAAGAGACTGCCAAAGCAGGAACGATTGTTGATATTTCAGAAGAGCATCGCCCATGAAAATATCTATAAAATAGAGACAAATCGCCAACTTTTCTACGGTGTTCCAGACAAGTGAGCGAGTTTGTAAGCGAGGCATCACCGACGAGACGAATTGCCCTTTTTTGGACAGAATCCAATAGCCTCAGGATATGTTTAGGTGCCGCACTCCAAATATGGGAACAGTATTCCAGGACAGGTCGGATCTGTGCCTTATAGATCATAAGCAGCTGACTGGGGTGAAATAGCTCTTGGCACGAAACAGAAAACCAATTTTATGGGATGCACTTTTGGCAATGGACCTCACGTGATTTTCCCAGGAAAGGTTATTGCTGATAGTAATACCAAGCATCGATATGGATGGCTTCAGTGGTATGGTTACTCCTGACAAAGTTATGTTAGGCACAGTGAGATCGGCTTTTCTAGAGAAAAGACATGCTTGTGTTTTGTTTGCATTGAATTCTACCAAGTTATTAGATCCCCATTCGAGAATTGTTGCCAAGTCCATATTTATGTTATTAACATTTCTTCCTCGTTCATTTCTGGTTTCACGGGCTGATATAGGGGCCCTGGAAGAGAAAGCGGTATGGAGGGTACTATCATCGGCAAAGCTGTGTACTGGACATGAAGTTGCTTTCAACAGGTCGTTGATGTGAAGTAGAAATAGTATTGGTGCGAGAATGGATCCTTGCGGAACACCAGCATTTATGAGTAGAGTGTCAGATGAAACTCCATCGACCACTACATGGAGAGACCTGTTTGAGAGAAAACTAGCAAGCAGAGAACATAGCTGAGGGGGCAAGCCATAAGACGGAAGCTTGGCGAGGAGTCCCTGGTGCCAAACTCGATCGAACGCCTTGGAGATATCTAATGCCACAGCTAAAGTTTCTCCATGCTTTTCAATAGATAGCTGCCATATATGTGAGACGTAAGCGAGCAGGTCACCAGTTGATCTCTGATGGCGGAAGCCATATTGCCTATCGTTGACAATTCCTGAGTCTTCCAGATATTTCATGAGCTCGATGTTGATGGCTTTTTCCATGACCTTTGAAATAATAGATAGCAGTGCGATAGGTCTGTAGTTGCTAGGTAGGGCCTTTTTGCCTTTTTTAGGGACTGGCTGTACTCTTGCAATTTTCCAATTGGACGGAAATACCCCAAATTGTAAGAGTGGTTGAACAACTTGCAAAGAACAGGTGTTAGTTCGGGGGCACATTTCTTGAGAACAATCGGCGGGATTCCGTCAGATCCACAGGCTTTGTTGGTGTTGAGACCCAGCAAAATCTTTCTGATAGTACGTTGGCGAAAGGTGATCTCGGGCATGTGACTGTCAATAGGTGTAATGTTCGGGGGTTGTTTTCACGATGAATCCAGAGTGGAATTTCCAGCAAATAGGTGCGCAAAGATATCGGCTTTTTCCTGGGCAGTCGTTGCTAGTGTTCTAATGTGTGCTAATGAAATCTAACTCGATGAGGGAGGTGTGAACTGTCTCAGAACTACGAACCGACTGCCTTTCACGATCAAGTTCATGGATATTCTCACTGTATTATGTAACATCTGCGCAACAGTTGTCGAACAATTAGGCATGACCCTTTTGAAGCCACTACGAGTATAGAATGAGTCCAGTGAGTTTTGTTATTTCCTATCTATGATATATTTGTTCACAATTCTTCTTCCCAACCACAGATATATTCATTACTTACAAGCGTAGGAGATCAAAGGAATGAAAAAGGGTATTTCTAGTTCTTAATATCAACAATGTAGTTCTTATTCTCTAGTTCTTATTGTCAACAATATTTTCTGTAACCTAATTATTCCTTAAGAAAATCTTTTGTAACTCATTATAAAATCGCATTTCGTGACGATAAGTTATCTTTTTCTGAATAGATTCCGGTGTTAACAACTAACTTTCGTGAAATATTATATCCTAATTTCTGTTTATTATCGAATACATATCGCTTGGGTTACTTTTTCAGCCTGCTTGCATCTCCGACCGGAAGTACACTCCTAAATGGCCCATTCAATTCATTTAGATAGTTGTCCGTTGAAATCCATTTCAAGAAAAAAACATATGTTTCGCCTGCCTTCATCGAATTCTTGAGAAGACATATTTTTGTTCCGAGCTAATAACTGGCGATTTGTTACAGATAAATGGAATAATCACTCACTGAAAAAAGGTGTAATGTGTAAAGTATTATTTGAAACAGGATTGGAATATGAGAATAACACCTCATAGGTTGAGATACTCTGGAGTCCTATATGAGATTCACATGATAGAAACTTTAATAAAATTTTAACAAATCATGCACTGAATTCCCCAATCCACCATCAGAAATATGTGTTATTGTGTATTTTCTAACACAAAATCAAAAATGAATGAATCTCACAATAAACCAATCGAACAACAATTTACAAAGTGTATTTTTTTTATTTGAAATATGAGAAGAAAATGGAAACCACTCTTTCTAGCCCAAAATAAGTTATCTTCGCATGTCTACCTCCCTAACAAATTCAGGTTATATTTGTTCAGAAACTGTCAAGTATTTGCGAAGATAGCCAAAAATATTCACGAAGTTTCAGGTCGATCGCATCAAAAAAATGTATCGCAAATAGAAGCATTAGACATGTTATAGCGGACTGTGATATAATATGCCAATGAGACATTTGGAATACAATTCTGAAGGATATGGTTCACGTACCAGCTGGATTATAGCTTGGAATATTCTTCATAGATAAGAAAACTGGAGGATAGAGATTGTAGATTGTATGGGGGTCGATATGGCTATTCAGCCTCCCTATACCTCGACATATAAGATCTTTTATACACTACCCTTTATCTATTTGAGACCCAGGATTCCGAGACTCCTCACGAAGTTCATCAGTTTCTCGACAGCTAGGTTCCTGATGTCTGGAGGCATTATCGAAACCACTTCGAGGAACTCAAGCCTTCTGTAAATCAGTGCTTGGCAGTCGCAGAACAGGTGTTCTGCAGTTTGAGTGAAGTTTTTGCAGTAACGGCACAATTTCACCGTCTGAGGTGATACCTCAGAGGACAATGTCCAGTGAGCAGTCCCGTTACCAGTTTCAAGTCTCTCTTGCCCTACTCGAGAAGCTGTTTAGCTTTCCTTGGCGATAGGCTCGGCGGCACCATTTTCGCTTGTCTTTATCCTAGAACCTCATTCCAGCGATTTTTAATCTTGTCAGTTCCCTAGCGAAGAAACTCTTCCTTAATGTGGGCTTTGAAGAGACCACAGAAGGGTTCTGGGCCAAAAATCAAGGGTATTTGATTCCCTTGGAAAAAGTTGGCTGAATTCCATTCAGAGTTGGAGCTTTCAGTTCGTACTTTCGCGTTTATGTGAATGGAACCAGCACTGTTTTGCTAGGATTCACATCAATTCCCTCCTTTACGCACCAGTTTTGATTATATTTAGAGCTGTCTGCATGCGATTGGATATTATCCTGTCATGTTTGCGCCTAATAGTGACGACCAGCTCATCAGCGTAACCTTGAGTCGTGATTTCAGAGTCATGTAGCTTCACATTCAGATTATCCACAGTCAGTGACCACAGCGAAATCGATAGGACCCCACCTTGGGGGCAATCTTTTACCTTCCCAAGTGAAGCCACAATGATTCTGTTTCTTAGCGTTGCAGTTATCCATCTGATCAGTGAGGTATTGATATTCCTTAACTCCAGTGATCTAGTGATGGAGTCATGTGAGATATTATCGAAGGCACCATCTGTATCTATGAATGCATATAGAGCCATTTCTTTGGCCAGGTATGTCTTCTCAATGCTTTCAATTCAGCAATGAAGAGCATTAATCGTGGATTTGCCTGCTTGATAGGTGAACAGTTTTTTGTGAAGCGGTCTGTCCAAGAGGATTTCACTTCCTATATAACAGTCTATGATTTTCTCCATTGTTTTCAGGAGAAAGGAGGTGAGGCTGATGGGGCGATAAGACTTTGGTTTGTCTGTCAGACTTCTTCCAGTCTTTGGTATGAACACCACTGCAGCGTCTCTCCAGGCTTTTGGTATGTAACCGAAAATGAAACTTGCCTTGAACTACTTTTTTAAGAGGGGATCTATTATCTCAAGGTCATATTTCAGTAAGCTGAGCACTTTGCAGTTCGGCTTTAATAACCTTGGACCCCGGAAAATGTGTCTGGATGAGAACACTTATGCTTTCCTTCTGATTTTCTGCATATTCATCGTTCGGATTTTTGATCCGTTGGTATGTTCTTCAGATATAACTTTCTGGGGTCGTTGGGCTGGGGCTAGTTCCGTTATCCCCTTGCACATTTGCCTTCACTCAATAGATAAGAGGCTATATTTAACGCCCCCACTTCGGCGTCTCCACGCAAGCAAGGCCATTTCCTGACATATATATTCTTCAATTATTTCTTTATTCCATTTGAGCATGTGAGTAATTGAACTTCAATGAAGTAATGAATAGTATGATGTGAGTTATTTGGAATTCTCACGGTACCCGTCATCTTGTCCAAATCTCTTTATGAAATTGCACACAATGATTTAGTCGACGTTTAGGTGAATTATACTGGACACAATGTGGATTAAACGCAGTATGCAACTGCCCCAATGTCGAAGATTGTATTATTCGCATGATGTAAATCACAGATGAAAAATACTGCGAATTTCATAATAACTTCTAATATAATAAAATTAATTCAAATTATTGTCCGATACTGGATAACTTCAAAAATACAATTACAAAACTTCTCGTTTCGGATGAACATATGTTGGTTTTCAAATATAATACCTATCAGATCTTCAATATACTCCATTTTGATATATCACTTTCCGTTAATTATATTCGTGTACAAATAAAATTATTATGAAATTATAACTATCTACAAGGTTGGAGTTCACCTTTTCGTTGATGTACGTCCAGATATTATATGTCAATTTACGCTAGATTGACCAGGCGTCATGATCCGAGTATATCATCCGTTAGATGTTTTTCGCAGTATCAGAGCTTGAAAAAAACAATTGTGATAATTAGTTGTCTGTCCAAGCTTCTTGGTCCTGATTTTGAATTTGGATGTTGTAGAACTCATAGTCGATACATCATGAGAATTTATATGTTGAATATTACCACTCACAGTTTGAGACAGATGGTACATATTAAATATGTGAGATAATATTTGAAAAATATATGACTTACAATTTTCTGTTTTCTCTGTTCAGTGAATCCTTGCCGCTTCTACATATTCAACTTCAAAATTACCCTAAAATTTGTAGCTCCGAATACCACCAATCAACTATCGAACACTGCAGTATTCCTTCTCCAGCAGCGTCTTTTGCAAATGTCAATTATCTAATACTACAATCGAAATCCAAATACCATCCAGTAATCGATAAAAATACCATTGTTCAGCTTCAGTATGATTTCTCCAATCATTCGACAAGTACCAGAACCAACTCAATATTTTTGTGTCATTTGTCAAACATATTATATTCTACAAAGATCGATGCCCACAACCAATCTCCAAAGTATAATTGCAACTCTGGAAAAAAAATGTATATATTGTTTGCATGTCTCATCTGAAACTCATGTAGCTGAAGGAGCGAATTTGCTACCAAATATGAATCAATTGAATTGAAGTGCATGGTAATTTATGATAATGATGTAATTTTTCTAGATATGCTCTTGCATGTCATCGACGGTTCAACATATATAACACATTTTGCTGATCTCTACCTAGGAATAAATATAAGTATAAACAATGCATTTTATAATTATATACCGAAGCTTTGAGATTTTCTGAAAGGTTTTGTTCAAGCATTACCTCCGTTCATATTGCTATCAAGAGCCTTCTAAAATAGCAGAAATAGGTAGCCCTCAAATATGAGGGCTACAAGTTATCGTTGGAGAAATGGTGAGCGAAAGTTAGCTCTATATGTTTGCGCTTCTCCAAAATGGCTGAAAAAATTATCGTAAGTAGTAGAAATAGATATTTTGGGTGGAACACTTGTAATGAAATAAATAAATATATAATGCTATGAGATAGGTAATTTTTTGTGTGATATATATTTATAAAAAAAAATTGTTCTATTATTTCACAATAATTTACTGGGAGTGAAATGCAACGGCTAATTTTCCTGATTGGAATGGGTTGAAAGAAGTGTGATCATAGCCTGGAGTTAATTCGTGAGACATAATTCGAGTACTCAATTTCGGTGGATGAAGTTCACTCCAGATCAACTGAGGCATACTCAGTCCTTGCACTCATAACCAGTTTTCCATTTGTTCCAGTCTTGTTCTGTGTGTCTCGCAGTCATCATCTATGGTTACGAAATAATTCAAAATGGCCAAACTATCATTGAATATGGGTATTCCATAGATTCAGGAGGAAGGGAAATGAAGAAAACGATCATGAATGACATCCGGAAAATAAAATGCTTTCTCTTCGTTTCATTGGTCATGGTCCTTCTGGGATGTTTATTATCGACCCCTCTCCATGAAGACGAAGATTTCATATTTCAAAACATCTTAATGAGGAAGTGGTTTGGAGGAATCGAATTCATCGGCTTGATCATCAGCATGCTTTATTGTGGAATCACTTGTTACTATTTAACGAGTTCCGTGTTACTCATGGCTCACGCAGTTTACAATGTTACATTCCAATTTCAACTACTGAGAAAAAATCTGGAAAGGGAGTCTGAGAAATTCAATGATTCCAATATCATCTACGAGGAACAGCGCCAACGGAAGATACACGAATTCCTCACAAGATTTGTAAGATATCACCTCAAAATAAAGAAGTAAGTGATGTTAGACTGGATTGAGAAATCAAATAACTATCTGAATGAAAATGAAAATTTTCACTTTCAGATTTTTTTTTTGAGTTATGGTCCTCAATATCTATCAGATGTAGTTCAATTGAATGGAAGCTTGTGAAAATGTTCCGAAAACAATGTTTTGGGCTCTTTAGGGGACAATTTCCCGGTTCCCAAAAGTGCCCCAGTACGCCCTTAAGAGAGTTCAGAGACATAGAGGTTCGCCAAAATCATAGTAAAACTTGATTGAAATGGGTATCACTTTATCGACTAGTCTGATTAAGAGACCCTCTCGGTCACAGAGAGTCATACGATTATTCATTTTTTACCTATAACTGTTCTGGAGATTTCTTAATAAAATATCGTCCTTTGTAGATTGAAGAAAGCCTATTCATCAAGTTTCTGCATTCAGAGAAAAATGGTTGAATTTACCTATGAATGCAGCCATAAAATATTATTCCATAAATATATATTTATTTCAAATAGGTATTTATTTAAAATAATATTTTATTTTATTAAACATAAAAACAATGCTTATATGAACATTGCTATCTCTCGAATATGCATAATATAAGGGCGCAGACGCCATCAGTAACTCTTGGGGTGCTCCGGAGCACTGAAGAGCTCGGGAGTACTTCTTGGGATTACTAAGCACTAAGCCTTTTAGTAAAATGCTCTAAGCACTAATCACTGGTTGGTTGGTTGGGCTGCATAACGATTACGAGCACAAAAGTGCTTTGAGTGATTTCTCGAGCACTGAGCACAGTGCTTCGAGACAGCTCTGTCTTAGTTATCTTCAGATTGAGCTTTTTCGAAATGTTTTTTTTTCAAAGATCTAGGAATCATTAATGAAAATAACGTTGTTTCCAATTGTTGAATTTCATTTGTAAAAATGCATTCCATATTGAAAAGTTTATTGATACGTCTTCAAAATATCAATCGAATACTTCCACAACTGAATTGGAACTCACGTTATTCCAATTTTCCAATAATAATAATAGATAATAACAGAGTCGACTGATTCCATTTTTCAGAGCTATTTGAGGATCTAGTATTTTGATTAAAACAATTGATGTGAAACAGATCAACATTAATCAAAAATATAATTAATATATATTTTATATATATATATATATATATATATATATAAATATATATATATATATTGTTATGTTTTGATAATTTCAATTTTATTATTATTATTACAAATAACAGATATATTTTTGCACCTCGTTGGGCGACACTTGTAATGTTTTGATGAATTGAATATTAATAGTTGTTCTTATAAAATGAATGAAGCTAATAGTTTTTGTTATTCTTTGTGAACCAAATTGATATGATATAGATAGATATTTTTGCCCTGTATAATAATTTGTATGTGGTAATAATAATTGCCAACGAACGTCACTGTTCTCTCGTCACGTAGCTGACAATTGTTATTCCTTTTCTCACCACAGCTAGCACAGTTGGTACGCCCTTATCTCAGATAGCCGGTTCAAAGCAATTTAGCCACTACTTGATATGTCAAACTCAAGTTATTCAATGGTTGTAGGTATGTTTGTTGATCATTGTGAAAGAACAAACAACAAAATATCAAAAACCAATTATCTCCTTTATTCAGGAAGACTTAAAATACCTGGCCTACGAGAAATAACTTATACTAGGGTGAATCAAACAAATATTCACGGATAAAAATCATAAATCAGATCATGGATAGATAAACAAAACCTCACTTTTTCCGTGAGAGTGACGTTTTCTGTTATTGTTCAAAATAGGGTGACATAAAGTTCTTCGAATGTGAAATTCGTTATTGTGAAATAGTTCAGGACCGGAAATGCACTATTAAAGTTTATTTACCTGTTGGAGATGTCGGTGTTTCAAGATATACCCTGAAACTGGATACCTTGTCACTACAAGCGCTATCAGGAACTCCAATACCATAAATCAGGAACCAAACAGATGCGGAAATCAGCTTTGGAGACGTGGAAATGATATATAATTATGGTAATACTGGTTTATCTCTTCAAATGTTGGAATTCTTTCAATTTTTGTTCTCTCAGAAATCTTGCGTCCATTCCCTTCTAATTTTATTTTCAATCTCCTCGTTGGCTTTGTTTTTTGTTGCCTCGATTCAAGTTTCCCCTTTTCCTGTTTTTAAATTGTCACATTTTACTGTTTAGGTTTATCTTACTCAATTTATATATCCAACTATTTTTCCATACTTATTACTATTTACAAATTCTAATAATAATTGTTTATGATATCAACCAATTGCTATTCCCTCACAATTTCCAATTTTTACCTATGACCATCTATTCTCTGATTGGCTATTATCATGAAGACGTTTGCTGTTCTACCGTTGGTTACTTTAAGTTATCTCCAATTTCATATACTGTATGTTTCAAATTTACAAATGTGTTGATCACCTTTTATTCATGCATATTTTGTAAATTTAGACTTTTTGTTGGCTTTTTTCCAATTATGGTTTATGATCATTATGACAGTGTATGAAATTGATTGTGTTATATTATTTTGACATTTTTTTCTATCCATATTATACAAAGGCTTATGAATAAATAGAACTTCAAAGTTATTCAAAAAAAAAATCTCTTGGAACTAATAACTATTTAGTAATTATTCTTTTTTGTTTTTTTGTTTTTTTATTTTAAACCTTTAACTGGCATAACATAACATAACAATATATATAAATATATATATATATATATATATATATATATATATATATATATAAATATATATATATACATATATGAGTATATTTCGGGGATTCGATCTTGAAGAGAGTACACTCTTTTCTGCTATCCGAGCTTTTGCAAATCTTTATTTGCTTTTTCGAGGGCAACAAAGTGAAAATATGGACATTAAAATATTAAACTGATAATAGACTGTGCAATTTGAGATTTTCTTTGAACATCAAAGCTCAGGAACATATTATATAATCAGAAAAGTAGAAAAAAAACTTGAAAAATGTTGTGAAATGAAAATTCAGGATGACTGCAATCATTTATTATGGATGTCAAATAAAATGAAGTATATACAGTGGTGTATTAATTCAGGTATTTTGAAATGAAGAATGTTTTGTTGGTGAAAGAAGGTACGAGTAAATTTTCTTATTCATATTATCAGATTGTACTTTTTTTCAGTCATTTCTAAAAAAAGTCTTTTATTCAAATTTTCTCAACATGTAAGATTTTGGCACATGTTTCGTTAAGGAATAGAGGTTTTCTATTGAAGTTCTACAATTGCTTTTATGTAATGCTATTCGTTAGTTCAAACTATTTTTTGTTTTGCCCAAATATTCTTTATTACAATTTGAACAAGGAATTTCATAAACCACGTTGGACTTTCCGGTGATATGATCTCTTTATTTCTATTTGGTATACAAGTTTTCAAATGGTTCTATTTTTTTTTGTGCCATTTTCAAGTTTTTTTCATGTTTGAATACATTTAAAATTTCACCAGGAATGTAAGGTATCTACGAATATGTAATATTATGTAAATATTCATTTTGATGGGTTTCTGTTTGAATGACATCAGGAGTAGTATTATATTGTTTTTTTCAAAATTTTAAGAATATGAATTATTGGAGAATATTTTATATAATAATTTTATATTTTTCTCTCTTAATGTTGAATGTGATATTTCCTCAATTCTATGTTTAAGTCATAATACTAGATCGAATTTTTTATTTTGTTTGGGTGACTGGGAAGGTAGTTCATGTATCTTTCTGAACTAGTGGGTTTTAAGTACCAATCCAGTATTATCGTATTATCTTTTTTTTGTCAGAGGAGAGGGAATCTTGCATAGACACCGGTCTTTCCGGTGTGCCGGATTCTTATCGACTAGAAACCTCTCCTCTTTTCGTCCCGTTCCCCACACCGGAATCCGCTTTCGCATTACTTCAGTGTGAGGGCTGTCGTTTCCTTCAGGGAATTCTGCTTTCTCTTTCCTTGCTTTCTATCATTGCTCTTACAGTTCTATATGTTTGTTTCCACGTTTCCTCAGATTCCATCAATCCCTCCATCATGTTTTGGGCGTCGAATATCCTATTTTTTGAGTCTTCGTACTGTCTCCTCGTGTCAGCCCATCTGGGGCATAGGAACAAGGTATGGGATGCATCGTCAACTGCTTGGCAGTATACACAATCACTCGACTCTGCTCTCCTCCGTTCAAAAAGGTATCTCCTAAGGCATTCGTGACCTGTCAATGCTTGTGTGAGGAAGTAGTCGACTTCTCCAAATGGTCTGTCAAGCCATCTTTGTATGTCCTGGATGAGGCTCCAGGTCCAGCGCCCATACTTTGCCTGATTCCACTTTTCTTGCCAGCGTGTCATCAAATTAACTCTAGCCGTGTCTCCGGGTACTCGGTTGTATTTTTCATTTCTTTCTTGGATTTGGAGTTCTATAGGAGGGATTCCAGCGATTACTCCCACTCCCTCGTTTGATACGGTTGGATAAGCACTGCACACCCGTAGGCACATCTGCCGTTGAACTTTCATTAGTCTCTGTGTTGATTCTTTATTTGCGGTGACTGTATGCTGGCGCAGCATAGAGCAGCTGCGAATGGACAACGCTGGCAAGAAGAAGCCCCCAACATTTGGCATGAGACTGCCGAGAGCTGATGCTGTCTTTTCGACTTTATCGATCGTTTTGTTCATATGTTCCGCAAATGTCAGTTTCGTATCCAGCCAGACCCCCAGATATTTTATAGCCCTGCAAGGTTTGACCTCCTTTCCTTGAACATTGAAAATTATCGGTCCTATTTTTCTTCTCGTTGTGAGGAGGACAGCCTCGGTTTTCTGTGGAGCTAACTGCAGTTGATGCCCATCCATAAAATTTGACACCTTCTGCAGACCCGTGTTTGCTATATTCATTAGAGTCTCTTCATTTCTGGCCGTCACCAACATTATGACGTCATCAGCAAATCCGATCAACCTTATACCCTCCGGTTGTTCCATTCTCAGTAGTCCATCGTACATGATGTTCCACAGGGTCGGTCCTAGTACTGATCCCTGCGGGACGCCACTACTTATTTCTATGGTCTTTGACATGCCCTCTGCTTCCAGAATAAGTGTTCTTTCCGACAGATAGGAGGCTATGATGCCTATCAGGTTCTCCTCTATATCTCTCCTCCTCAACTCGTCTAGAATTATTTGCCATGAGGCACTGTTGAAGGCATTCTTAACATCTAATGTTATGGCCGCACAGAGCCTCATATGTGATGCCGTGTATGCTGCTGCTTCTCTGACTATTTCTAGTACTTCTCTTATGGCACCTACTGTCTGGCGGCCTTCCCTGAAGCCGAACTGCTTCTCTGACAGACCGTCAGTGCGCTGTAGCTCTTCCTTCAACCTTATGAGTATAAGATATCCGTACAATTTCCCCTGCACGTCTAGTAGACATATTGGTCTATAGGAAGAGGGGTTGTCCAGAGGTTTCTTCTCTTCTCTTAGTAGAACTGATTTCGTGCACTTCCATGCTTTTGGGAAGTTGGCTCTAGCTGCTAGGTTATTGTATATTGCCAATGTATACTCCGGTCTTTCACCACCTACTAGTTTGATGATTTCGGGTGGTATACACCCAGGTCCCGGTGCTTTGTTATTTTTGAGCTTTTCACATGCCGTTTGCAGCTCTTCTATTGTAAAATTTAAAAATCTATTCCTATTATCACAGTCAAATATCACTTGCTGATGAAGGAGAAAGAGATGGTTTACCACTTCTTCCATTGTTCCCATCGTCAGCATCGGTTTGGGTGGAAACCCACAATTCTTTTCATGACTATCTTGTAGGCATCCCCCCAGATATCACAGTCTATGTTGGTGATGAGTGCTTTCCAGCTAGCTCTCTTAGCTGCTTCAATTTCATTCCTGAGTTTTTTCTTCTCCTCCTGGTACTCCTCCCAGAGCAGTTGGCGTGTTCGAGCTGGGTCCCTCTTCACGTTTCGCGTATATGCCCTCCTCTTCCTTACGCATTCTTTGCGGGAACTTGCTATATGCTTGTTCCACCAGTATACTGGTTGTTTCTTTCCCATAGGCCGTTTCTTGGGCATGGCTTCGTCAGATAGCTTGACAAGGGAGCTGAAGAAGCCCTCAGGCGTGATGTTGTTTTCTCCTTGTTCGATCCCATCCAAGGCCTGAATGAGTTTGGGGCGGTCGAGTTCCTTCACCTGCCAACCTTTGTTTTCCCGTGTTGGTATCAACGGTTTCTCTTCACTGATATCGAAAATGGTATGATTATGGTCACTGAGGGATTCTCCGTCGCTAACTTCCCAATTTGTGATTTTAGCTCGAAGATCTTCTGTAGTTATAGTCCAGCCTTTGGAAGGAGGGCTTTTTCCCTTGGTTCGCGATAATAAAATTGTTTGCAGCCATCCACTCTGTGATGATTTGACCTCTTCCGTCTGTAAGATGCATGCCCCATTGTGGTGACTTTGCGTTGAAGTCACCCGCAACTATGGCCTTTTCTCTGTTCATTCTGATGTTCCCTTCGATTTGATGTAGGGTTTCCTGGAGGTCTTGTACGTCGTCATTGCCTGAGGTGTAGCAGCTGTATATACTGAATGTTGGTGTTGTTATGTAGCTGAAGCCCCTACCATCACCTTGCTTTTCCAGAGTTATCTTTTGGTCCATTATCTTTATCGCGCAGTCTTTATTCTCATCGAATACCCAGTCCTATTCCTAATCGCGTTACGGTTGGGTTCGCTGATGAGGAGTACTTCCGCTCCTTTGTCATTTGCAGTTGCGAGCGCCAAGTCATGCGCCGGCCGACTTCTATTCGTATTTATTTGTAGTACTTTCATTGGAGTCGTCTGTGTTCGGTGGTTTAATTTTTTCTCCGTTTTGAATCCTCGAGCACCTAGGATTTCCCGATTGGTGTCCTTCTTGCTTACAATGTACACAGTAGGCCCTATTTCTATTTCTTAGACATAGCCTCTCCCTATCTGGTCCCTTATATTCCGCTTTGACGTGTCCGTGTTGCCAGCAACGGTAGCATTTCAGTTCTTTTTTTCGTTCCATCACTCTGCATTCCGTCCAGCCAATTTTTATTTTTATCAGCCGGATTAGGTTTTTGAGATCTACTTCTGAAAGTATCACCGTCACGTTCTGTTCGCCTCCGTAGGCTGGCCGCAGTGTTATCACTTCAAAATTTCCTAGGGCGACCGAAGAAGACTTAGAGATGGCATCTTTCACCTCCACCTCCGTCACAGCTTCGTCTATGCCTTTCACATGAACCACTCGTTTATTAAGTAGGAGTGATGTCTTCGCTTCTGGAATTTTGTTTTCGATCTCTCTTCTGAGAATTTCCGCCTTGTTGGCCCCATTTTGGATGGCAAGTAGCAGGTCTCTATTTCCGGTTTTTATTACTTCCTTGACATCAACACCTAGATGAATGAAGTTTATTGCTTGTCGGACTGTTTTTAGTAGCTCTGCGTAGGTTTTGCCTTTCCTCTGAATCAGGATTGCTTCGTGTTTTGGCTTTATTGTTTTTTTTTGTCTGACCCTCGTTTCCGTTGACGCTATTCAGCCGTCCCCTACTTGTTGTTGTGGTCGGAACTACCTTCGGAGGTTGTTTGCTATTCCTTTCCAAACCGTACATTGTGATCTGTACTTCGGAGTCTGCAAAGATATATTCCAATATCCTGGTGAACATTATTTCCCCTATTCCATCCAGTTCTGGTAAAGCCAGGGCCGTCTTTTTTTGTCTTACCATATGGCTTTTTATTTTTTCCATTGCCTGAAACAGGGTCTCATCTTCGACTTCTACTCGCTCCCCTTCGTCGCCGGTTATTGGGTAGTGTATACTTCTGGCTATATGCTTCACGTTTCCGTCGTTATCTGGGAAGCCTAGTGAGTGTATCATGATGGCTACTTCACCTTTCCGCTTGCCTTGTTTCTTGAGGCCGTCCTTCCCACCGAGCTTGTTGATGGCTGTTTGATGACGTTTTTGAAGTTTGAGTTGCAGGGTAGTGCAACATCGTGATCTTGCGGAGCTTCCCAGATATTTCTGTTTTGCACCTCCATTTTCGGAATGACTCCGATGGCCCAGTCGTCTTCTGTTACTTTTTGGAAATTTTCGAAGGTTTTATTTTTTGTTAGGAGGCGTTTCCTCTTTAGTTTTTTTGTAACGGTTTGGCATTCATCGCACTGTACCATGATATCAATTTCCTTTATATCTCTCTCTTATTTCAGTTTAGCTATTTCTCTACGTAGCTCTTGAGCCTCGGCGGCCGTGTCTTGCACATCGCTGTCTCCACTGTCGTCGACTACTTGTTTTAACCAGTTTGCCATCACCTTGCTCTGTAGTTGTTCGGCGTAGAGGTTGATCCTGCTAGCTGTGTCCTTCACTTCCTGCTTGGGTTTGTACAAGTCTCTGATCACTAGATCCAGTCGCTTGATCTGATTTATCAGTTTTTCTAAGGTCATTTGAAAGATTTTTCTTTCTGTTTGGGTTCTGTCTTCTGCCCTTTTCCTCTTACTTGTATCTTCCTTTCGTAGGTCGCGGGATCCCTCCCTGTTGAGAGAGGAGGTTCTCGTCTTGGGTGGAGTCCTTCGGATGGAATCCATTCTTTTGAAAGGGTCTGGACCTCTCTCAACTTCATCATTTCTCTTCTCCTCATTTTTTCCTGAGTCTATTTGTTTTTTTTCCTGATCTGCCATTCTATTCCCACGAATAGGGAGGACCTATCTGTCCAGCGTGACAGTGCGCCCTCACCACGCTAGGGCTAAAGTCCCCTGGATGTCGCCAAGTGTCCAGGGCATCGCTCAAGACACATCCGACCCTGTGCCATTCATCCCCTCGGCGCGATGGTGCTACCTTAGGATTAGGCTTCCATTCTCGTCTGCCCCGACCCTGCTCTCCACTGGGGTTGGTTACCCAGTCTCGTGCAGGGTTGCTCGGGTTACCGGGGTCCACCACTGGGAAGTGAGAATTGGGATTTGGTAGGAGAGGCTGGGTGACATCAACAGGATGCAATGTCATATATTTCGCTTCACTACCCCTTTTGGACCCCCAGGTAGCTTTAGCTGATGTTCTGATTGAAAGAGTATCTAAGAAGGGTACAGAGCTATTATGTTCTTTCTCAACCGAGAATTGTATGAAAGGATTATAGGAAAATAAACTGAATATTATTTTTATGTTATATCATCTGTTGGTACTGCACATATAATGTCATCAACACATTTTTTGAGAAAAGGGAGTCTAAATTGTAATTTTGGAATATTTGCATCTAACAAATCGTCTATCACATACTGTGCTAGAATGGGTGATAGAGTAGCTCCCATTGGAGTTCCATGTATTTGTTTATAATATGTATTATCAAACACAGAAAAATTTGCATTGAAAATTAATTCTATAAGTTCTATGTTCTGTTGCTAATGCTTATCAATACTAGATTCGATTGAAATTGGTGGAATGTTATTAGAAAGTGAAACTACATCTAGACTTATTATGATGAAACCTCCAGGTAGCTTTAGCTTGATTTGATTTATGAAGTCTGAAAATTCGAAAAAGTCCTTTACATAATATTCATTGTCAATATTATAGGAAACAGTTGAGATATTTGTGACTAACTGTGATATTTTGCTATTAGGAGCATCGATGGAAAAAATTATTGGTTTCAAACTTAGGCTTGGTTTATGAGTTTTTGGAGAACCATAAAATTTTAGAGTTATGGAATTATACCTAGTGAATTATTTTTCATTAAAAAGACTTATAATGAATATTATGTGAAGGACTCTTTCGAATGATCAGACTTCATACATCAAATCAAGCTACCTGAAGGTTTTGTCATAATAAATCTAGATGTAGATTCACTTTTCAATAACATTCCACTAAATTTAATCAAATCTAGTATTGATAAACATCCATAATGAATTACCAAAATCTATTTTCATAGAAATTATAGAATTAATTTTTGATACAACTTTTTTTGTGTTTGATAATATATATTATGAACAAATACATGGAACTACTCCATCACCCATTCTAGCACAGTATGTAATGGACGATTTGTTAGATGCAAGTATTCCAGAATTACAATTTAGACTACCTTTTCTCAAAAAATAAATGTTGATGATATTATATGTGCAGGACCAACAGATCATATAAATAATATTCAATCTATTTCCGATAGCTATGATCCTTTCATACAATTTACGGTTGAGAAAGAACATAATAACTCTGTACCCTTCTTAGATACTATTTCAATCAGAACATCAGATAATACTATAATAATGGATTGGTACTTAAAACCCACTAGTTCAGGAAGATACATGAACTATCTTTCCAGTCACCAGAAAAAAAAATCTAGTATTATGTCTTGAACATAGAATTGAGAAAATATCACATTCAACATTAAGAGAGAAAAAATCTATACAAGTGTAGAAAGGGCAAACTAATTAGTTCACCTCGATAAGTTATTGCGTTCACCAAATTATATTTCCTATAGAAAAATGATTCAATTTGTCAATAACTTGTCGTTTTTTGAATTTGCCTATCAAATTTTTTTTTTTTTAATTTAAAAGATACTTTTCTATATAGTTTTTGCTTGACGTTTCGGGGACTATATCTGCCTCTGTTCTCAAAATCTTCTTAATCTCCTTTGATTGTTTTAATGATTCGGATTTTTTCTCGCAGTCTTTTTCGTTGATTTTTGGTGATCAAATTTCCATCACGGCTTCTCCAAAATTTATTTTGTCCGACCCTTTTCATTTTTCTTTTTCCGTAGCAACCTTCACCCTCTCTCATTCTAAACCATGATACTTATTTTATATACAGCTTATATTTCTATACATAATATTGTTGTTAAAACTTCTTACCTAACAATTCTTTGTTCTCAAACTTCATATTTATATGATTTTTCATGAAAAATAGTTGGACATGTCTCTGTCATGTTTCCTTGTGATTCAAGATTAGCATACAGGATGTTCTATCTTGTAGATTATTTTTGGCTATTTGAATTCTAATATTTCATTTGTGAGTTTTGATTTGTATACGTTTACAGGTTGCGCAAATGAAATAGATTGTTGGAAATATACTGATGATGATAGAAAAGCTCCACTGCTAAACTCTTGGATCATCTGCGTTGACTTTGAGATGGCCGAGAGATTCAGAAATTCTAAGTACACAGAAAAATTGTAAAAACAATCATAGCAGGTATCCATATGTGATGTATAGATACCAATATATCAAATTCTATTCTTTTCATCTTCAACCTATATTTCATATCATAACAATATATAATATATATATATATAATATATATATATATATATATATATATATATATATATATATATATATATATATATATATATATATATATATATATATATATATATATATATATATATTATATAGTCCTCAACCAGTTGGAGAAAGCAACAAGTCCGTTTAATTATCAGCTGTAGTTCAAACTCAATGTTGTTGAGCATAGAGAAGCTGTACAGTGCCTCACAATTAGATGGTGCCAAGCGTTCTCTCCGTTTCTCCATCATATTTTGGCTTTCGATTCTTTAATTATTCTTGATACTCTCCGTTACCCTGATTTGGAACGCTGGGCTCCTTCCACGCTTCATGCTGCGGTATATTCGGATCCATATGAATCGCTATAAAACGAACATCCATCCTAGTAGAGTGGAGTTGAAGCAAATAACTAACGTTATTATCAAACAGTGGAATTATCTTATATTGTCATAATAGATTAATTAATACAATTGAATACGTTTTTGAATCTGTTGTCTTCAGTATCAGCATATGAATATTCTCATGGAAATAATTTTACAAACAATGCCATTATGGGAACCTCATAATTGATCAAATCAGCTGATTTACAATCATTTTGTTGCTACAACTTTTGTCCCAATATATTATATACTTCTCTCGTTGTTTTTATACCTACAACCACTAAAGGGATGGGGAGACGATTGGCTTAAACTAGCAGTGCATTGGTCACAATCATCAAAATGTAAAAATCTATTACCTGATGAGGATATATTACACCACAATTAGCTGTGCTTGCAAACTGATGAAATCAATAAATTTTGTTTTATATTATACTCATCCAAAATTGACTTCAGTCACACCACAAGGAAAATATGCATTGTCAACAGATTCACTTGCATTTCTTATTCAACCCTTTTCCTTCAGAAATTCCTCAATATATTTTTTTCTGACCATTTTTTTCTTAGTATGTAGGTTTATGAAGAGAATATCAATAAAAAAAAGGAACCTTGATAAATCCATCAATAACCTTCTCTTAGGAATCCAATGTATATTGAAATTCCAAATTCGACTTGTTAAAAGTTTATGGAACAGAAGCCAAAACCAAATATTCCATTATACCATAGCACGAAATGAAAACATCATTCCACAACTCCAATTCTACACTTCAAAAACAAACCGGTAATGATCTGACAGTCGGTCAGTCAGTATCCAAAATATCTCCCAATTACATTCCATTCAAGGATATGGATATCATAATCAAATTGACAATTATACATATGGGTCCTGTGAATTGAGAAGCAACCGTCAGTCGATGAATTTAATGAAAATTACAAAAACATAAAAAATATAGGGTATTTTATTTGCAATTACAGACTGCTGAATTTTTTTTTTCCATGTTTTGAATTATTGTGGAAGATACTTGATCAAAATCCATAGTGAAGTAAATAAAAGACACTCACTTCACTTAATGATTCTCACCAAACTAGGTTCACAATACCTCGACACGTATTTTGCTATACAATAGCTTTTTCAAGTGGAAATTTTACTGAATCATTCTCACTTGAGAAAGCTATCGTATAGCGAAACACGTGTCGTGGTTTTGTGAACCCAGTATAGTGAAAATCATTGAGTGAAGTGAGTGAGTGTATTTTATTCATTTCATTTCCATGTTCATCGATCCCATCAAACCAATTCGCAATATATCTCATCAGAAGAAGTATTAAATCCATTGACACTCGCTAATTGACAAATGGAATTATGGAATTGGAAGTTGAAGTCACAAAATTCTGTAAGATTCAATGGTCTTGTACATGTAGCGTTATCAACTTTTATAGGTAATAATTCAATAATAATTTCTATATACCCGAATTTCAGTAATATAAATAAAATTGTTAGTAAGGTGAGAAGAAATGTATCCACGATACATATCTTCCCTGAAAATTAGGTTCTGAGATATCCTCATCCATCCCAACTCTCCTGAAGATATTCAGTGATTATTGTAGTAGAGTCCTGAAATGTGCAGGATCACCAAAAGTCTAATAAACGTTCAATGAAAAAACTTTAAAATTAGCCCGTCGATCAACAAAACTGGGCAACTCATAAATTTTCAGATTGAATCTACAGGTATGATTTCGAAAGATTCTTTTATCATCGAATACAACCAAATTTATTCCAAAGCTCCTACTTAGTAAAACATTGGGAGATTCCATCAGCCAATGGGATTTTGAGTTCCTCCGACGAAAAAACAGACGGAAAACAGAATGTTTCATTGATTATATTCGATCAGCTTATTTGGTACCATCATAAGAAGTTCCTATAATATGTTTAGATGCAAATATTTTTATGGATTTTTTTTTCAGGACGATTGATGAATTATTTCGAGGGTTTTCAGTAGTTATCCCATTACTATCAAGCACCGGGGTTATAGCGGTTGCTACAGTGGTTTATTTCATCAAAGCAGTAAGTATACATCGATGCGCTCATTTCTGATTACCATGTAGACATCATATGTGAATATCGTGAAATCACTTCAGATCATGCAAAATGAAAAACTAAGATGGGTGAACTTTCTTCACGCATATCTTCTGGTCTCGAAATGTTTTTCGTTTTTTTTTTTTCGAACACTTGAGAATATCGTTACGAAAACGAATACACGATGAGAAATCCCAGTATTCCTTGAAACCAATGTCTAGGATTCCGGGAATTTCTACCACGTGATTGATGACAATATAAAGCAGAAGCAGAAACGGAAGTTAGTTTATATCCAAGGTGACGTTAAACAGAGAAAAAATAACCACGAACCCAGATTCGTAACAAATGGTGTCAGAAATGTACACAAATGTAACAATTGATGGAGACAAAAAATACCCTGAGACGTTATTGATGGAATGGATTGAATGGAGTTTATACCATGCTGAGAACGACCGACTTCTCAAAGAAGTGGAAAATAAATAATAAAAGAAATATATATTCGAAAAAATCGAAAGAAGTTAACAGAAATGGGATGCTATGTAACAGTCGACATCAGGAACACCTTCTTTGGGGCAGGGAGGTGTAGAAAATACTTCAAAAGGAGACCTCATACGAAAATGAAAATAATTCTCAATGAAGGTATTATTCTTTAGAAACTGAAAATTGGTCATCTTTTTATGATATAGAGGACTTCAATGAAGCATTTGATCATTTTTATAATATTTTCTCATCACATTTTGACGTGCATTTTCCCAAACGTGTATGCTACCTGTACGATAAGAAAAATTGTTGGATGGATGGTAGTGTAGTATCTTCGAGTCGTAACCTGAAGGATTTATTAGTTCTGAAGATATGCGATAACCGTTTAACATCAGTTTACAATGAAGCTAAAAAAAAAGCACTGCGCTCTATTGAATGCAAAAAAAAGAGTAACTATCAGGAACTCATAGTGAATTCCGATGATGTTGTACGTTCTTCATGGAATGTCGTGAGGGAACTGACAAATAAAAAAAAGAAGCCTGATGAAATTGTCATTGGAAAAGATGAAGGCATCGTCATGAGTGACGCAAAAACTGCAGTCAAAAAATTTTATGATTTTTTTGTTGAAAGTCTTATCAATTTGATGAAAGATATTCCATTAGTTAATCTCACATATTCTAATGATATTAAAGTGAAAACTATGTTTTTCTAACTATTATCTGAGGAAGAACTATTGAAAATTGGTAATACAAAAATGAAAAATGAAAAGTCGGCAGGAGAAAATGACATTCCAGCATTTCTTCTGGGAAGAATAATGCGAATTATATCTGAGCCTATCACATATTCAGTAAATAAATCATTTGAAACTGGTTGTTTTTCCCTGAATATGAAATCTGGAAAAGTGTTACCCCTGTTTGAAAAAAATTATCCCACCCAAATGGGGAATTATAGGGCTGTTACAGTACCAAATAGTTTCTCAAAGGTATTTGAGAATGTTTTTCTAGACAGACTCATGTCTTTTTTGGAACAATTTGACATCATCACAAGTAAACAGCATGGATTTCAGTTGAAAAGATCAACGTCAACCGCTATGTTTTTATTTTATAAACAAATTGTTGATTATGTAGATGCAGGCGAATGTCCTGCTGCAGTTTTTTGTGATCTCAGCAGGGCATTTGACTGTGTCAATAATGAAAAACTATTGGCTAAATTGGAAATGTATGGCTTGAGGGGTGCATCCTTATCTTGGATATCATCTTTTCTACAACACCGCAAACAATTCGTTTCTTTAGAAGCTCTCTCGAAAAATAGAGTTCAACAATTCAAATCAGAGAATTTGATATTAGAGAGGGGGGTACCACAGGGATCAATTTTGGGCCCTGTGCTTTCTATACTATATGTTAATCAACTGGATCATTTTATAGGCGATACACATTACGCTGCATATGCTGATGATTTCTCATTCATTATCTCGGCATCAGAAACACCTGCACTTGAGAACAAATGCTCAGAATAGATGACCAAAATTTTGGATTATTTTAACGATAAAAATTTGCTTTTCAACACTTATGAAACAGAAGTTATCAGAATTCATCATAGCCAGAAGAGAGTTGATGATTTGGTCTTCAGCATTGCCAATAGTCCGGTGTATGGTATTCACAATTTGATTAGATTCCTAGGCATCAATCTTGATGAGAATCTTAATTGGAAAGAACACTGTGAAAAAATGACAACTAAGTTATCTTCCTTGAAATGTATTTTCAGTAATTTGAGAGATGTTCTGGAAACAATTGATTTGTATTATGCACAAGTAGATTCAAGACTGCGGTACGGTATCTGTTTCTGGGGAAATGCTACTGACCGGATGTTTTCATTGCTCAAAAGGGCATTATTAGATGCATTGCCAAAGTCCCATGTAGAGTATCATGCAGATAATTGTTTATCAAATACAATATTTTGCCTTTAACATGCCTATTTGTATATGAGTTATGTATTTATGTGTTTCAAAATGAAAAACATTTTTACTCAATGAACACTTCCATAATTATTCCACTCGACAAAGAGGACATTCTCAGGTACCATTCTGAAGAAATGAAATATCATATAGGTCACCTGATCATATGGGTTTGGAAGTTCTCAATAAGTTACCAGACTACGTAAAAACTAGTAAATCATTGATTGACTTTAAAACCAAATTGAAAACATTCCTAATTGATAACTGTTTTCACAATATAAATGAATTCTTTTCGAGCACTGTTTGATAGTATTTGTATGATTTTTCTCTGTCTTTCCCACTATATTATATCATATCACTGTGTATAAAACCTGTAAACTGTAAATAGTGTAAATAATGTCTTCCTCTACTTCTCTATCAACTGTTGTATATACTTTATAAAATGACATTACCAATACAATGTAAATTGTCCTATGGAATTAAATGAATGATGATGATGAAAGAATGTGTTCTGTGAAACTACGGATAGCCATAACTACGTTCTGGTTCATCTAAGAAAATCGTTGTAGCTTGATTTGAAAAAAAAATTGAGTGCCGTTTTGGGATAGTACAGCCATGTGAAACAGTACCCAGTACTCACACGAGCTCTCGTTAGAACAAAACAATACACCCTGTCGGAAATGGTTATTTATTTCCAATTGGAATAACGGTCTGGAAAGTTAACATTATAGCAGTATGTGAGACAGTTGAGTCGATACCAGACTGCAACACGAACGTATATCTGGATGAGAGAGGCATTTCTGATGGATAACTGAGAACCATCGAAAAATTCTTGAATCATTTGACACATGTACATAACCTTCTGCATCAACGGCAAAAAAACACGATCTATGGCGTAAACGCTACATATATGAACATCCCCACTCTACAGGACTGCTTAACACTATCGACAAACTATACCATTAATGTAAACGAATTACACGAGGCGCTGAAGAATGCCAACGAACTGACTACAAAAAGTTCAAGAAATGTCAGGGGAATACAACCTGCAAAATGATTGCAAAAGCAAGAGGATAATTGGTCAGATTACACGGTCAAGGGTGCAACCAGTCGGTAATAAATGAGAAAGAGGCCGTCTATGAAGATAGGAGGAGAGCGCTCAAGGAACGGATAGCCAGGGCAAAAAAAGGAGAGTGGAATGAGCTCTGCGACAGGGTCGAGGACGACCCGTGGTGACCGGGGTGTAGACTAGTTATGAACGACCTACAGCGCCTCCAAAAACCGTACGACATGGATCACTAGACTGGGATAAGCAAGATCAGGAAACTTTTTCCAGAGACTGATCAGCAAGGCTATAACGCTGATGACATTGACGAGGATGCCCCCTGTCACGCTAGAGGAAATAAAAATCGCTGTTTCGAAGATTGAAAACGAAAAAGCACCCGGACCAGTCGGGATAGCGGCAGAAATAATATGTATTCGAAAAAATCAAAAGAAGTCAACGGAAATGGGATGCTATAAGACAGTCGACATCAGGAACCTCATAGTAGTAGAGGTAATGTGCGAGTCTCTGAATTCAGGAGTCTGTAAACCCTCTGTTCCTTTGTTTTTCCACAAAAAAATCCACCCAGTTTGCTTGTCTGGACACGACCTCCGATGAAACTTGTGCCTACTGGCTCATTTCATCGTGCCTGAATTTGGCAAACAACCAACTCCTGTAAATCTGGTATAAATTATTATAATCAACCAAGAACAATGGATTAAAGGCGCAAAATACCTGGAAATGGCAAGGGAACAAAAAAAAGTAGAAGAGAAAAGATTTCAGACACTTTGTACCGGGCCCGTCCAGAGGAAACGAGGAAGGTTCATTCGGTAGCCTGGAAGCTAACACTCTCAGACGTCTATAAAAGATTCCTCCCCACCAAAAATAAATGGTTGTGTTGGAATAGGTTAGGTGAATAAAACATCTTCAATTCACAACATGAGTCAGGTCCAGTGCTTCTCCTTTTTATCTCAAAGATCCACTGGTTTCCAGTGTTCAAATATAAGCGTCTTCATTATTTTATTCCCAATGATAAAAAAACTAACTAAGCGATATTGAAGGAAATCAATGGAAACAACCAATGAACAACATAACCATGTTCAAAGTCCTCGATCATTTTTCTCCACAAAATTTCAAATGAATATTTCTGATTGAAACCCTATCAGGTCAATTCATCATATGAACGAGTATCGAATGTACATCAAATCTATCAAAAATAACCTCGGAATATGGAGATAATACACACATTGAAATCACGATTGAATTCTTGCAAATAATACAACACTTATAATAACACTAATAATAAGTGGAATTTGCACATCAACTGGCTTTTTCTAACATCAAAATCGACTGAATAGTACTATTCGCATGGAATTTCCACCCACCACTTGTTTTCCAAGATCAGTTGATTACATACAATTCACATATAATCAAACTACAAAAAAACGACCATAAGTATGAAACAAACCCCTTATCGAAATCGGTAGGGTATGGGCAATAAAACTTTCAAGTGGAATGATTAATCAGCAATGAACTCAAAAGTGACTGCTATTGATCTTTCACAGTATCCCTTACATTACTGATTTTAATTAGCGTTTTTTCATATTTATGGGTGGTTCTTGGTGGGTTCCTGATTAAATTATCTATCATGTTGGTATTCTGCGTGACTTTATTGAAAAATTAATTAGAGTTTGAACGATGATAAGAACAGAATGAAATTTTTGTTAACAAATATTTGTAAGGAATATTTCATAGTTTTGATTAAAAATATTGTCAAAATGTTTATCAAATTAAAATTGATACATTATGATATCCACCTGTCTGTGACAAAAACAATAACACATACAACATAATTTAAAACCGTATCAAATATTTGTCAAAAAATTGTTCTTATCTATATCACTTTGATCTTAGCCAGTAAGGCCGAGAAGAATAATTTGAGTATAATGGGAATAATTGGAGCACATTTTGCAATGTATATATTAACATGCTTATTGGCTTTGTGCGAAGTACCTGGTGGTGGCAGTCAAATCGATCGCAGTATTCGCCATGGTAGAAATGTGAAACATATCGGGACTGTCAAATTTATCTATATCTCTATCTCACGTCAATTTCATTGTCTTATTTTTCCGCTATTTATGAGGTCAAGGAGAGAATGAGTCCCAATAATTGTTATGTTGTGAACTGCACAAGTAATAGAAAAAATAGTAAATTTTACAATTTTCCAAAATCGGCCTGCAAATTTGAGCAAAGAGAGAAATATAGGATGACCGCTGTAAAAAGAAAAAACTAAGTGACATAATAACGATTTCACTACATATGATATATGATTATATGTAGTGATAACTAGCGCAGCGCGAAATTCAAATAGCGTAGTTTAGAAAACTTCGATCATCAATATCAGAACGTTGCTCATTAGATAGCAAATGCTGCATGGATTTGTTCTATGGTTTTTCTGATATTTGATGCAAAAATATGTTGCTTTGGACATTTTGCGATTGGGGAAATTGAATTAGAGCTTCAAAATGGTATATTAATGATTGCTGGTTTCGGTTTTCAATATTCATTGATATTTGACATCTGAAAAATATGAAGTTGATTGGACAATTCTTGAGTGATTGGAGCAAATTGGTGTACTCCTTTAAAAAAATTATGCTGAATTAATGCAATTACATACTCGCAGGGGTATTAATAAATGAAGCGCAATTTAGGTACATTTCAAGATGTTTTGTGTGAATGTTATTGAAGATTGCCTTATTATATGAGTTCGTATTGAATAACTTTGGCCGTTAACTCTCAGTTCCTCAACATTTCTCACATGTTAACTCATAAATAATATAAATACATTCAAATATCGACAATGTTACACATTTCTTCTTTTTCAAATTTTTCACTTGATTTTTATTACCTATTATCTATCTGTGGAATATTTCACAGGTCCCGAAATTTGCGGTCTCTAGACGGCGCCACTGTCGTGCACACAACGTTTAGCGTGAAAACGTATAGCGTTTTTCATGTATAATCCAATTGGAATAAAGATAGACGAAAGGAAAACGTGTGAATGCGGTGATTAGTTCAATTTCAGCAATATATGTATCAGTTATTTGTGTTATCGTATTAGATAATTTTAATGGATTTTGGGGTTGATATATGACTGCTGTTTGACTGATATTACTGTATTTAATGAATCTAGTACAAAAGTGTCATTGATAATATGCAAATTTTTGATACTCATATTTTATTGGACAGAAGGTTTGCCTGGAATTCCTATTGAAGAACTGTGTGTTTTGAAAGAGTGCTGAAACAGTTCATGGTTTTGGTATGGATTGAGTGAGTGTTCTGAAATAAATAGGGGGAAATATGAATTTGATGATATGCAAATTTTGTACAATTAGATCTAGTTGATGATGAATAACTTGAGATATTCCTTTATGGATGAGATACCTGCTTCAAGGAAGATAGTAGAAGAAATAGTTTGATAATATGTAAATTGTATACAATTGGGAGTCATGACTGAAATTATAAACTTTATGCTTGGTGGACACGGAAAAATAGTGATGGGTGGGTATTAGATGCGAGGAGTGGTAGAATCAGTTGATTTTGATGTTGAAAATAGCCAGATGATGTGCAAATTCCACTTATGGTGCTCATTTGTCTGAATGCTGAATGATTTCAAAGGGATCATTTGTGACTTGATTAGTGTATTATTTGGAACTGACGAGGTGAGGTTTGATAGATTTGATGTATATTATATGTTCAAAACAGATGTATTCATTTGATATTTTGTGGGGTAAATTTACTAAGGACTTTGAACTCGGGTATGTTGTTTTTGGACATTTTTAACGGTTTTTTTCGATATCACTTGGATTGTTTTCATAATTGAAAATGAAACAATGAAGATGCTAATATTGGAACAAAGAAGATACATTGGAAACTGGTGGGTGTTTTAGATAACTTCTCGGAGCCAAAAAACTGACTGGTAAGCAAACTGAAAGGAATAACGCTCCCAATACACCAACACAACCCCAATTCAACATTTCCTTTGTAGCAGAGAATGCAAAACTATTTCGAAAAGCCACCAACCTATCAATCGCCCCCAAGTCAACAGGATCAACAGGCGCTACGAAGGAACAACTCAAAACTATCAATCAGGAAATTGAAAAATGAAAACCAAATCGAACAATGGGAGTAAAATTAACTGCTGTTCCTTAAAATGAATGATTGTAATTTCCAAAATTTTTTATGCAGAATTTTTTCTTGTTTCCCTCTTCTTGATTCATAAATCCAATCATGGATCGGTATACGAGATATTGTCTATATGAACCTATAAAAATGATCTTAGATAATAACTCAACGGAATCAATGAATATATTAAAAAACATATAAGTGAATTTTCTATTTATAATAATATATGTGTGATGCTCGGCAGTGAGTAGGTGTAATTTTGAGTGCTCCTCCTAAACAATAAACAAACATCAAGAAATAGATTGAATAAAATTCTGAAAATTGGTATATTACATGATACGGGTGTGTTATATCTACTAGTGAAATTATAATTTGAAAAAATGGTGCTTACAAGAGAAATAACGGAAGAAATAAAAAATGCCGTTAACAACGCTGTTAATAAATGTCTCAAAGACCAAACATTTATAAAAACAATCGCTGATAGTGTATCCGAGGCGGTCGGAGAAACGATGGACAAAAAACTAATACAGCTAGAAGAAAATATAAATGATTTGAAACACGAGCTATATGAAATAAAAAATGTTCATGAACACAAATTGAACATACTGGGCGATACAATCGAGAGTATGAAGGATGAAAAAGAGACCATGGAAAGGAAATGCGATTTTCTGGAACAAAAAGCCAAAAAGAAAAACATAAGAATATTAAATTATCAAGAAAAAGCCAAAGAAGATATTTAATCCGATATTATTACACTCCTCAACACAGAGATGGACATAAACCTGTGAAACAACGACATAGAACTTTGTCACAGAATTGAAAGAAAACAAGAGGAAACGGAGAAGGTTAGAGGGGAATTTGTGTGGTTCAAAAACTACGAAACTAGACAAGAGATTTATCATAAGAAAAAAACACTAAATATAATATAATATAATATGATAATATAATAAATTTATTCATCATACAAATTCACAATTATGAGGTATATACATACAAAATAATATCATCGATGAATAAAATTAAGAGAAACCACAGGAGGGCAAGCCATCGTGCGTGGCATAGAATATAGCATTTTTGAATATGAGTAGCTGTATAAATCTTAAGCATTACTCAACACTTATATCCAAAATTGACTTTACATTGTAAAGTTTGAATAATGCTTTGATAGCCGTAGTAATTTTGAAATATTTACACTATCATCTATATACATATAGGTTTAGAATTTCATGCTAAGTTTTCTATTAATAATGAATAGTTCCTCTCTCTTGCGTTCTACGAACTGGTATAATCATACGAGAAGATCTCACTAATCTGAGAGCCGATTTGCTATCCGAAGCAATTGAAAAAACTACCATAATAGACGTCTGGACTGAAGCTGGCAAAATGTATGTCAAAAACAATAATAGAATCTTCATCATAAGATCCAGAGAAGAATTCAAGAAAATCTTTGAAAACCAATCTATTTCATAAAGTATTGAATTTAATCGGGAGCATTGCAAATATTTGTAGAATATCTTTTAGCATATAAATTTGCTTGTAATTTGTTGAATTCTCATTTTGATTTTATTTTTATCTCCATTTTCTATACCCAAAGTTCTGTTTCACTGAAACATGTTAGAATTTCTCGATACATCGGATGGCCGGAATGAAATAAAAACAAAAATTTACAGTGATATCGAAACTGCTATAGATGACATGGGAAATGGGGAGAAGCAGGGTAAAATAGGTATTATTCACTTCAATATAGGTAGCATTAGAAAGCACTTTGATGAACTCCTCATTCATGTTGAGACAAAAAGAGAAAATATAGATATTGTGGTTTTATCTGAATCGTGGAATATTAACCAGGTGAGTGACTATGAAATACCAAATTATACACTTTATTACAATCAATCTAAATATAACCAAAATGATGGAGTAATTGTATATGTAAAAGACACAATTTCAACCAGAACAAAGATCTACGATTTGACTGAAACAAAATCATTACGAATAACTGTTAGAAATGAAACGGAAGAGTTTGGCATCACTGCATCTTACAGACCTCCATCTACAGATACACAGGAATATCTGGATGGACTGGAAAACTATGTCATGTTTACAAAAAAAATAAAATCGAAGTCTTTATAGGCGATATAAATATTAATCTCCTGGACAAAAACTCAAATGAAACGAAAAAAGTTGAGAGGTGTCAAGGGACACCCGGATGGAACGGAGTTCCTTTCGATTAATCAGTGAAGGAATTGTAATAATTTTTTTTTCAAGTTATAATAATATTTTTTTTATTATTAACAAATATAATGTAATATAAACTCAAACAGTAGGCTAAATCTCAGTACATACGCATTGATATTGTAATATTAAAATATAATTTGCTTTCAAATTTATTAAAGTTATGACGCGTACACTTGCTAAACACACAATAATGGAGAGATTATTACGCGTATGACTAGGTTAGCACAATAGTAAAGAGAGGTTATAATGCGTACTTGCTAAAAATACATAATCATTTATTATTGTCTGTATAAAATCTCTACTTACCTAACTCCATCAGCAATATCCGGAACTTGTGCAGAAACACTGTCAGGATTCATTATTGTTATTATTTATTATGTACAAAAAACCTGTATACACTCAACAAGAATAATCGTCGCGACACCACACTGTTCAATGCGAAATAGAAAGACAAAACGAAAATAACTGGCTTGCTTTCTATGAGAGAGAGAGAGAGAGAGAGACAAACAGAAAAACACGCGCACGCCGCACGGCTTACCACTATAGCAAAAAGTGTCGTTACAACTTTTGGTCTTAATTTATATCGTCTAGCCCCCTTTCGCAACGCGCGATAAGGAACTTCGTTCCAATAAATACATAAACTCATTAATTGAATATAGCTCTATCTCATATATAAATGAACCGACCAGAATAACTGAACAATCACAAAGTATCATAGATCACATTTTTGTAAAAAAACAAAACAGCATGCAAAATGTCCTCATTACCTCAGCAATAATTGAAACAGATCTATTAGACCACTACACTACTTTCTTAACAATAATACGTACACAAAAAAAAGAATGTATAAAGATGTTTAAGAAAATTAACTTTGAAATTTTAAAATCATATTTGAATGGAGAAAAATGGGAAAATACTCTCACTTTTAATCAGCCTCAGATAGCATTCAACCACTTTATTGGAAGACTGAACGGCCATATAGCAACATCTACGAAAGAATACCGTCCCAATGAAGTGAAAAATAAATTGAAACCATGGATCACAAACGGTCTTATAATATCAATGAAAAAACGTGATTATTTAAAAAAGAAGTTAATTAGTAGATATACAGATGAATCAAAAAAAGAATATAACCTATACAGAAATAAATTAATAAAATCGACAAAAATTCAATATTTTAGAGAAAAATTAGAGATGTTAGATGGAAATTGTGAAGAAACCTGGAAATTGATAAATGAGATTTCAAATAATCACAAGAGCAAAAAATCAATTGCAAATATAGACGTCAAAAACATGGAAGGAAAAATAATGATTGACAATTGTTCAAAATCAAATGCATTTAATAAGTACCCACCCCATAAATATTGGCAAAAATATGGCAAATCAAATTGACAATAGCATAGAGCCTTCACCAAACTTTCAAAATGGTGGCAGAATATAGAGGAAAGTTCCATAATTACATCGAAAATGTAGTCTCAACCAGTGAGCTGACATTCTGGCAAGGTTGTATAGATAGTTCTAGGTGTAAGTAAGTTATTATTGTTTATATTTATTATATTGATGACTATTTTGTTGATGCTGCATTCATAATTTGGATATCATAGAAGTTATCAAAGCGCTACCAACCCCCTTTCAAGGCCCAGTAGGTAATATAATCCTGATATATAGTGGAGGTACCTAGTTCAAGATCTCGGAGGTTTATTCCTCATAATAAATCTTATTTAAGAACTTCAAGCTAGTTTTTAAAATTTTGTAAAAGTGTAGTCAAGTTTCGTAGATAACCAAATGATGAAGAGGATGGTAGTTTATTCATGGTGAATATTTGAAGAATTTTTGAAAGCACATGTTTATCGACGGTGAATTTTTTCGTGAATGTTCTCAATTTCCTCTTTATTGAGTAAAATATTACTAAATGGAGTTTCAATTTTGGGTAAACAGATTATTTTTCTTACAGAATCCACTGAAATTCAAGTAAGTTGGAAATATATTTTTTGGGGAAACTTTTATTAAGCTTTTGGAGATTAAATTTTTTGTGGATTGAAAATGATTGAATCAGTTGTGATTTCATTGGGCACTTGATTTGGAAATGCATTGAAGTGCATGAGACTGGGAGTTTTCTTTCATATCCAGATTATTTCATGAATTATCTTTGTGAGGATGAATCAGAATTCAAAATTCAAATGAGGTATTTTTTAGTGCTTTGATTATAATTTTTTTCTGAAAATAAGGATTTAAATTGAATTTTATTCGATTTGTCCTTCAGGAAAATTAATAAAAAAAACAATTGTCAGTTGGCCCCTGATTTGGAAATTTATATAAGAACCACATTGAAATTAAAACAGTTTTCCTTGGGTTAGTAAAAAGCAAATTTCTGGTTGAAAAATACAAACATGGATTCATTCTTTTTTTAAATTTTTTTTTTTTAATTTTTGTCTAGGAAAATGGGATGTGCTTGACAAACTGACTAACATTCGTTCTATATCTTATTATTGATTCCATATGATTTTTGGCAGTGAGAAATTCGAGAATTGTGTGAATTATCCCGGGAGATTTGGTAGCAGAATCAACAAAGTGCCATGAAAACATACCTCTGGAAACATATTATTCTGTATAATGCATGAATTATGATGAATCTTGAATGATGAATGTGTTGCATTGTTTTTGGAGACTCGAAATGTTCACATATAGTTCTTGACATTTTTTTGTCTGATAAATGTAGTTTTAGACTAAAACTCCTTTCAATTCAACAACAAACTTCACACACGAACAACAGGTTTAGCCATGGCATCTTACCTGTTCCCGCTCTCAGCAGAAATTGTCATGTTTTATATTGAGAAATAAAGCTTTAATAATCCCTATCTCACCTCAAAATTCAATTTCTGTTATTCATAGGTGGAAGATAGAATAGTTTTGTTCAATGGGTCGGAACATAATTCAACAGAATTCGTGTAGAGTTTATCAACTCACCCTTCAGTTGAATTTACTTATGACTAAGAATGGAATCACCATATCATAAATGTATCAATGAAAAATTAACCAGATAAATTTCAATTCGGCATTTCTAGAAAACCTTCAGCTACATTATGATCACAATAATATTGTTTTAATTGTTGAAGTTTTCTTCGAAGCATATCCCTGCAACAATTCACTGTTTTCATTTCAGGGAATCTATCCTTCGCACAACTTCAGGATGGTTTATTTCACGTTTATGGCTGGTATGGTACTCATCGCACTATCCTATTTTGGGCAAATTTTATCAGATGAGGTAATGTGTAGAAGAAACTCATATATGCATGCTTTTGGATTATTTGTGACGTTCTTCGTGATATTTTTTCATTGTGCTGCTTGTTTCGTACTTTTTTAGCTCATTATATTACATTATGAGGTGCAATTTATAGTTTTTCATCATGTTCAAATTATTGCAGATGTTAAGATTCAACAAGGTGGATATTTCCACTGTGGAATGTCGCTATAAAAAATTGGCATTTCATTGTGAGACTGTATACTTACAACTGAATCGAAATCAATTTGTATGTAGCTGATTGCCACAACCTGTGAGTCATTACCATGACATGTTCATCTACTCATTCAATAGCAATTATGAAATGTTTTTTTTCATCAGTTCTAAAGAATAATCTCCATAGAAAATAATGTTCATCCGATGATATCGCTCGCTGATCAGAATATTATATCATTATTAATTTGAATGTTGTCGTGAGAACATTTCGTTCTGACTTTTGACAATTCGTTCAAGACCATATTTCGGTTAATTCATCATGAACACCACCCTTGAAGTTAATAATAATACAGAAATTATGGGGTAAGTCTAGTTATCCGCCCCATAATAAATTACTTAAAAAACCAGAAAAAAAGAGTGGCATTTCAAGGAAGTTTATTTGTGACAATTTTTCACTCCGATATGAAAGAGGAGCTAAATACTGAACTGATTTGATTCATCTTTTGTTTTAGTCTAGCAGATTATATGACCAACTAAACATCTGTGATTGGATAAACTGGAATCAAAGTAATAGGAGGCATCTTCTTATAATTCTACCAGCGATAGCAGAACCAATTACATTATCGTGTCCTGGCCTGGTGGATGTGGATCTTCGATTGCTTTTATTTGTATGTATATATTGAATGCTTCACCCCTCAAATGATTGAATTATCATTATTTCAGGTGTGCAGAGGTATTTATACCGTTTTCACTGCTCTGATGAATATGCACAATTAATTCATGAATTTTCACTAAAGATTTACGACATAATCGACGTAGCACCAGCCTACGAAAAAAAATGCTGCACGTAAGATGAAAAGGAGATCCCACCAAAATCAGAAATAAGAATTCTTTGGAAACGTTATATTTCTCTTCAAATATTCCATCTTCAGTACAAAAATCATATGGAATTGTCTCTGGGAAGTTATCTGCTCCTGATGGAACACCAATGCATTATTTTGATATAAAAAAAAGTACATTTCCATGAGTGAGAGGTGTGTTATGATTTTGGCTAAAAAATATTGTAAACGATTGGAATTTATTGGAAACAAAATACTTCTTGTAAATGAAAAATTACTTCAAATGATCGTACAATTTCTCAAAGATGATTATGAGGCTGTGAAATAGATACAGATTTTTTTTTGCGAAATAATACTTTTCGAAATATCTTTCATTTTAAGTAAAACCGAATATCAATGAACTTACTAGCCCCTTCTGGGAACTTCTTCCATATTTATTGAAACAAAATATTGAGGATACATTATAGAAGGCATATTTGAAAAAATAGAATATCCTGAGCACTCACTTCTTCTGCAGGTGCCATCTCCATTTAATGAAGGTTGGCGACAATTTCGGCATACTTATTGCGGTCCTGAGTGGTACAAATTGAAGATGATGTGTTCATACCGGTCCAGTCGCGTATGTTTTTTAACCATGAATGTTGTCTGCGTCCAGGACCACGTTTTCCTTCGATTTTTCCTTATTAATTTCAGTATATTATACTTGTTATTACGGTATATGTGGCCCAGATAAGCGGTTTTTCTTCGCTTCATTGTTGTAAGTAACTCTCTCTCCCTTCCCATATGTCTAAGCACTTCATCGTTAGGTATATGTTGAGTCCATGATATTTTGAGTAGTCTGCGGAAGATCCACATTTCAAACGCCTCGATTCTGTTCATGATGTCCACTTTTAATGTCCATGCTTCTGCTCCATACAAGAGAACTGAATGCACATATGCCTTCACAAAACGGTATCTCAAGTTCAAGTTCAGGGTTGCGTTACATAATAGGTTTTTCATCTTCAGAAATATGGCTCTAGCTTGTTCTATACGTCATCTTACTTCGACGTCAGGGTCTACATTTGTCGTTTTGTTGCTGCCAAGATATTTTAATTTCTCTACTTTCTCTATTGCGGTGTCGTAGATGTTTATGTTCAGTTGTGGGTTTGGAAATCTTGTTATGGCCATTACTTTCGTTTTTGTTACATTAATTTTCATGCCTAATTGATCTCCCACTTCTACAACTTTATTGAGTAGGCGTTGGAGGGCTTCTGGATTGTCTGCAATCATAATCGTGTCGTCTTCATAACGTATGTTGTTCAATGTCCTGCCGTTAATTTTTATTTCATCCTTGTCATCGCCTATGGCTTGGTTGAATATGTGCTCAGAGTACATATTAAACAGTATTGGTGACAGAACACAACCTTGTCGTACTCCCTTTTCTATACACACCGGTTCCGATGTCGTCTAACCGTTGCTTCTTGGTTCCAATGAAGATTTTCAATAAACTCGATGTCTTGTTTGTCTACCCCTTCTTCCTGTAGTAATGTCGGAAGGACGGTGTGATTAACTCGGTCGAAGGCTTCCTCGTAGTCCATGAAACAGACATATTCCTCTTTCCTCATGTCTCGGCATTTCTGGAAGAGTATTAATGAGCTGGCTAGTGCCTTGTTCCTAGACCTTCACGAAATCCAAATTGGGTATCGCTTTGATCGGCGTCACATTTGTGGTAGAGTCTAGCTTGTATAATTTTGAGTAGGATCTTGAGCAGTTGGCTCATCAAGCTTATCAGTCTGAAGTCATTACATTTCTTGGCTTTTGATTTTTTAGGGAGGGGAATAAATACGGAGGTAAGCCAGTCTCTTGGGATATTACCTGTTGAATGCAATTTTTGTAGTAACTGAGACAATGGTAGCAAATTCTCTTCTTCTAACAATTTTATCATTTCTATGTGGATTTCGTCCGGTCCCGTTGCCTTTCCGTTTTTACTCAATTGAAGGAGTGTTTCAAGATTGTTTTATTTGGAGTATTATGTCATTTGTGTCCTATCAGAAGATTGTAGTAACTGAGACAATGCACTCACTACAACTTGGAATTTTCAACAAAATTGAATGAGTGAAATTTCAAACAAGAACTATGACTATTTTGCGGCTTCATTTTCAGCAAGCACTCCACCCTGCAGTACTGTACGGGTGAGGAATAATTCGAACCTAGGTTGAAAGGCCGAATTATAGCTATTAATTATCATACACGGGTTGGAGTGCAGTTTCAAGATCAAATTGGTTGCACAGAATGGTTTTGAGAAGGTTTGAGGACCGACACTGGGTTCGGCGATCATTCGGGAATGACCATGGGTTGTAGTAGAGATCGTGGTGACCCAATGTTGTTGGTGGGTTGGAAGGTCAGATATTTCCTGGATGACTGACACTGGTCAACGATTAGTCATGTTGTATGAGGGATGGATCGAGGGCAGGAAAAAAAGCGTAATTATCCTGTGACAGGCCGTCGGAGGAGGTAGCCGCTAACAATTAGCCGAAAAATTATGATCAGCTATCTTGGAAAAAATCGTGCCATCTCTTACTACCAGCCAGTAGCTATTTTTATCCGCATTGGTCAGCCGCTAGCCATTAGCCGTAAGTGAATAGCCAACTGAATGGCGATCATCTTGAAAAATGGCTACTCATAGTCCCCGTCATAGACTTCACAGATCCGCCATTATTGGAAGGTCAAAATAGCTCAGCGGTTAGAGCGGTAGACTGAAAATCTAACGGGCACTGGTTTGAATCCAGGTTTTGACACAAAATTGGTAATTGATAGAGATTTGATACATGTTTGTTTTCCCTTCCGAATTCAGCATTTGTTGGCACACCCTCATGATACTTGTCTATCTCTATCAACCATGAATTTTGTGAGGGCAAGCGTGTGGGAAATTTTTCCTGCCTTTGATACAAACTCAATGTATTGGAATCCAGAACGGAATCCTCTGGGTCAACATATATTTGCTAGACCGAATGTTTACTCAAGCCATTGTCTGAGATTCACGGAAAGTTTCACGGTTCGAACAATCTATTGCGTCAATCAAATCTTGGAATTCAATTCGTCACATAGTCGTCGGATGTCGGCGAACTTTCGATGAATATTTATATTAGTGAAATGTTTATTTAACCGCATGAGTCGCAAAAACAGCTGCCATGAACTGCGTGAGAATGCGAGAATATGAAGATTCACAGAGACAAAAAGTTCCAAATATTCTGCATAACTGAACTATTCAACCGAATATACAGAGAGAATACAAAAAATGGCTGGGTAAGCATTTATTTGAGATTTTTGCGAAAATGTCATTAGTAAGGTTATGTCGTCTGCGGAGTAAACACGGAAAGTGGAGCAGTTTTGCCAGAGATTCAGAACAGATAATTAATTTTTATGAAAAAAATAAAAACGTCACAAAAAATCTAACAGTTAAATTTCAGAACGACATCCCCCCGAAAGATAATTCAAATGAACTGAGTGAATATTCTAAATAGCTTCTTTTACGCCGATGTACCGTATGATGATGGACGACGAGTGGCAGATTCTTTCGAATATGGCGAACTCTTGGTATCATCGACTCGAAGAGGACGACGGCTTCTTTTCATCAGAGACTTTCCGAAAGCCATTGAAAATAACAAGCTCAAGGTGGAGATGAATGACACCATCAACACGGTAATGACATGGCAGAATATCTCAGCGATGACGTAACCACTACCACCGTTGGATCATGAAATAAATAGACTTTTCGTGGTCTCATGTGTTATTATAACCATCATGATTTCAGCTTTGGTAAAATTTATTTTCAAAACTATGAAGAGAAACTTGGAGTCTTCGTGTGACTTGAAAATATATCAATAGTCTCTAACCTGATTATTATTTCTATACACAGACGACGGTGGTCACGTATCGTACACCCTGTGACGAACATCACGAGAGAAAGAGAGAGAGAGAGAGAGAGAGAAAAAAAGTGTCCTCTTTTTTTCTGAGGGTTTCCACCCCATTTTTCTTTTTGCTTTTTTCTATGAATTTTGATGGTTCTTTTCACTAATCTCACATCGACGGTGCTCGATTTCATAGTCAAGGTTTTTGAAATCGAGGTTATCCAAAAAGGTGGTCTCCTTCATTGAATTTATATTGCTGGCGAGGAATTCCGTATAATTGGAATGTGCTTCGGTATAGTGATGTCGGCGAAATTCAAGTTTAGACATTCGTTAAGCCAAGATTGACTATTCAGGCACAAACGGATATTTTGAATATGGACATGGTTGAATATGGTGGGATCGGCATACACGACATCTCGTACATTCATTTGGAAAAATAATGAAGACAATGTCTTCATTCGTTCAATGTTAGTGCTTGTCTTTACCGACCATAGTTTCCGTTGAACATTTTGCGTAATGGACGGTAGTTCGTTCAGTTCAATATATGCCTACCCATTTGAATAGCCTTCATCATTTACTTTTTATTTCAACATTCGAGAAAATGTAATTGGCTTTGAATTCGAAGCTATCGATCACAACTCTGGCCGTAGTCATTCCCACCGCATTATTAACGGTCTCCCTCAAAATGACGTAATCATTCATCAGATAATCGTTGGAACATTGGGATTGAGCTTGTTCGGTATGATAAGTCTGGATAATTCCATCCGGCCATGTACAAATGTTGAGAATCCATAGATTCGTAACATAGTAGAGCTCGAACAGCGCTCATGATTTCCGGATCTCGAACCGATTCAATTTTCATTGCGATCTCGCTATAAGTGAAAGAGTTGAATGAAGAAGCGCCGACATTGGGGGCCAATGTGACTATACATTCGTATTCATTCATTTCAAATCCACCTTCAATTAGTAACAGAGATTGTTGATGGCAGAAAACGAGTCCAGTTGATTGATGCAGAATTTCATGATATCATCGCAATTGAACGCCTTCATGAACGGAGTATTTGTTCTGTATTTGGCTCCATGAATGAACTCGTCAAATTCCGGAAAAAGGTACAAATGGAAAATGGGTGCTAAGACGGTTGACGCATCATCGCCGCTGTTGCATCTGGATCAAATCAAAACCGAGAGAACAAAGAAGCCAGTACCCTGATGTTGTTGATGCCATGCTGCAATATGAAAGGTAGATATAGTAAATTCGAAGGATTTTTGTATATCACGTAACTGAGATAAGAATATATGGCAAATTCGTAGATCGTGTGTGCAAGCGGGTCCCCATCGATGGCTCCCGCAGAAATAATGCAGTCGAAACATAGTGTCGACATCTTCATAATGTTCACAGGTAGATCGGAAGAATGTTTCTGACTTGGTTGAAGCACCGTCCAAAAAAAATCCCTATGTTACACCTATGCTGTCGAGTTCAGCAAATGGAATGGCAGAGTATTCACTGTAAATTGGGCACTTCAGACTTCGGCGTATTGTTGTTGATTTTGAGAGGGAATGCGGCCTCGCAAGCTGCGAAAGATAGAACCATCTCTTTCAGAAACGCTTCTATTTCGACAATTCCATAACCCCCTTGGAAATTCAATAGTACGCAACACGTTGCTTATATCGTAATATCGGAATATTCGTCATATTAAATTTCTGTAGTATAGTAGAAGTGAAAAGACCAAGCGGCCAACTAATATTCTTTTTGACATTCAATTCGATGGGCGTTCGAAGACAAAGGACAAACACATGATTGTGACTTATCACTCTACGCAACAGCGATATGATAAATGACGATCTAAACACTGTGAAAGCATTCAAATAGAGTTTTTTTTCTATCAAACTACTTATGCAGATATTAATAATTACAAACAGGGATTAGCGCAAGTGATTTTATTCTGATATTGATGATTGTTGTATGGAATCTTGACTTTTCCCAGATGTCTGATCAATTCCAGCATCTGTTTCAAATTATCGAACGAATAGAAATAGTCCACTTCATCTTTGGTTTTCCTAGAAGCTACCTAATATGTACTGCTGTTTCGAAATACATCCATGTTGACGATGGGACATTTGTTCTTTCGGGGACCGCTAGATGGCAGCGTAATTCGCATGAAGACACCTAAAAAATGATAATAATTGGTTGGCATACCGTAAGAAATCGACGTCATCAGCGCTCTATCAGGTAGCTCTATTGGTGGATTTCAATTTTTGTCATGAAGAGTCCGTAGCCACCTTTGGCACCCTTTCTCACGTACAATATCTTGTCTATGTATTCCATAGCTTTTGGATGACGTTTATCATCTTCAAATTCCTTTTGGACATTCTTAGTATACACGACCGTTTTGGCAATGGCTGATGCGCCGCCACTTAGTGCGCCTGGAGAGCAGAGACAAGCGACGTTGGGTGGAAGGAGACTGGACGGAGCATGTCCATACCGTGATTCCTTCCAGCTTTCATGGCTCCGGTGACGAGAAGAGCATTTGCACTTTCAACAAATGCTGAATCTCTAGCTTTGACTCATTTTCAGGCCTGATCTTCGAACGATTTATTGACCTTGTGTCTCTATTCGAGCGATTTATTCTTTGAGCATGCAATGTCGTGAGGTTTGTAAGCAACGTCCAATGAATTGATACCGGGATCGCCCCGTGCCAGCCGCTCTTGTAACCTGAAATGAAATATTTTAGTGGCTCTTGTTACAAGCTTTCATTGCATGTAATAATCTGAACATATAATGTACTTCAAATTTGTCATGTAATTGGAATGACGTTTTATTTTCAATGAATAATTCAAGATGGCTTCTTTTGATGAAATATTCAGAACTGTTGGAAAGTTTCGACTATATTCAATTCTTTTATTATCATGAAAGATTGCTTGGATACAGACTAGGGTTTCTCCATTTCTTCATTTCAAAGGTTATTATTCCTCACTGTATTACTTATTTCGACTTGTTATTGTGCCAAGTCGAAGGAAATTCCAACAGATTCGAATTGGTATCTCGAATGGAATAGTAGAATCAAGCCTGAAAAACAACTCTTATCCAAATGAGCAAAGATGGAGCAACAATATTATTTGATCGTACTCAAGTGCGGACGTGCCTATCTGTCCTCTGAGTAATCTATCGTTAGAATTTCAATATCGAGGCATTCATGTTGAGATGATAGTGCTTTTCTGTTGAAAAAAGTGATAAAACATACCCAAGACAAAAACTCAGTGAACCGAAAAACTGTCTCATTAATTGACAACGATTTACTATAGCGCAAATGATCACTTCTGTTTGCACTCTGAACCGGTTCAGTAAAAATGCCGGAAATAAAAAAATCGAATGAAGAAATTCACGAAGAGATTTTGAGAAACAGAAACGAAATAAAAAACTGCGTCAAAGCAAGTGGAGCCCGACTATTGCTGAAGGTTGAAGAGGTGAAAAATACAGCCGCTGAATTGAAAAGGGAAAATAAAAACTCAAAGAGAAAGAAAAGTATCTGAAAAGAGGGCAGAATAAAAATAATATTGTGGTGTATGGTCTGACCAAAAAAAAAGAGGAGATTAATCCCCAGAATTTGTATGCTGCAATAAAAGAGTAACTCGACATGAAGTTGCACGAAAGTGGGTTCAAAGACTGCTACCCACTTGAAAGATCAAATAACTGTCCTATAAAAATAGAATTCTCATCTACCCGGAAGAAAAAAATAGTTTCGCAGAACTGCAAAAAGCTGAAGGGAAAAATATCTCCATCTCCCACGACTTAATTCAAAAACAACGGAACGACAATAAAATACTCAGGAAACACTTGTTCCTTGCCAAACAAGAGGAGAAATACGAAAACTGCATCATAAGAGGAAACAGGCTTTATGTAGATGGAACAGCATACGAAGTCAACGATTTATTGGATAGAGCCTGCCAGGAGGAAGTGCTTTTCGAGAAACCTCAGAGTGCGCCCGCTACTCCAACCTTGGTAATAAGAATAAACACTATAGATGAGTTTACAGAAGGAGCTGAGGAAGTTCCGATTGCCACCAAAATCGAAAACATAAAGAAAACGCCGATCGATCAGAAAAAGCCGATGAAAACCCGCTCTACATCTTCAACCACTAAATAGGTATACTTTTCACCCACATTATTCTCCACATTCATTTCATACCAAGACACAATAATATTCGGTGCATCATAAAAAATCTTGATGAATTCAAAATATTCTTAGACAGCATAAATTCAGGTATCGATTGCGTTGTTTTAACGGAGACATGGATCATACAAAACCCCGAGTTGTACAACATTGAAGGATGTGACTTGGTGTATATCCATGGCAATCTGAATCAGAATGATGGTGTTGTATTATACATAAGTGGATAAGCTATGCCGATACGGGGCCACCCTCAAGTGGCCACGAATCGGCATGGGTTTTGGCGGATGCACCGGGTTTTGGGGAACGCCACTGGTTTGGGGGCCGCCATTGGGTTAGCATCGTCGGTGAGGATGATGGTGGTCATAGGCGGTTCGTTGTGGGAGGGGTTTAGGAAAAAATGCTGGTTGTAGGTTTATGAGTTGGTGGGTGTGTGTGGGGGCAGGGCAAAATATGTGGGAGTGGTGTGTGATTGGTTGCAATGGTGGCAGCCATGTTGTGGCAGGGAGAGTTGTGATAGGTCGTGTCAGTGGTGATAGGCGTCGACTATCCAATAGCCGAGCAGCAACAGCAGCAGCCATTTTGAAATGGGAGTGGGTTGGGTCTCACAGGCCGTTAGTTACATTTGTCGACCACCATCCAATAGCTGCATTCATCAACCGCATTGGTCGACCGTCAACCAATAGCCTTTTTGTTCAATCAAGGAAGTGAATGGCGGCCATTTTGGAAAGCGGAAGGAGTCACCAGTGTTGAGAAATCCCCCGATAAAACGGCCATGACACAACCAACAAGTCGATGCAAATCTGAGCAGCCGTTTCAACATCAGCAGTTTCGTTATCAGTTGTTTATTTAAGCGACCGGATATCGGCATTCTTTGAAAGAGTGTGTTCATTGCGGTTTGTTTACATGAACTCAGATAAAGATGCAGGTGTTCATCTTGATCTGTGGGAATTCGCAGTGAACGAGCAATTCTTAGAAATGATGAAGACGAAATTCTGAGAATTAGATCGTTCGATCCGTGGGATAGTTTTGTATGTTCAAGGCCAAATTATTGCATCATATTGAGCCAGTTCTGAGAATTTTGTCGAGTAATCAGTTTCAAAATTGCGCAGTGGAGAATTGGTGTACGTGACCGATCCCCACCGCCAGGTTCATTCTTCAGCTGTCCTCTGAACTGTAAACATCGTTCTGTACAGTGCTCTCTCTCGCTCTCTGATTTTGTGTGTTTGTGTGTGCATATACCAAACCAAACATTTAAAAAACGTAAATTAATTTTTTTGTTTTACTTTTTTTTCATATGTCAAAAGAACATTTCTTCATATATCGGGGGCGTAGATTTTTCAATTTGTTAACGAGGGATTTTTTCAAATAGGTGGTATTTTTTCACCCTTTATTTTTTCAAAGAGCAATCTTTTTTCTTTGAAAAATTTCAAGTGATCGTTTATTTATTATAGATTAATCTTGCAGAAATAAACGCTGATCATACCTATCAGAACGCACTCAAAAAGTCACACTCCATGGCAACATATCAGAATCCCAGACAGTAACTCGTGGAGTTCCACAAGGGTCGGTTCTCGGCCCAATTCTCTTCTTGCTATATATCAACGATTTAGCTTGCATTGATATATCTGCAAATATAACTCAATTTGCAGATGATACTACATTATTTTGGCACAGCAATAATGAGATGCAACTGCAGCAAAGAATTAGCCAAGATATAAAAAAAATAAAAGAATGGTGTGATGCTAACCTTTTATCATTCAACATCGCTAAGACTAGCATTATCACACTCAAGTGCTCCTCGCTGGAAATTTACCTAGGTACTCAATTAATCGAAAACAAGGGGTCTGCAAAATTTTTAGGATTACAAATAGACAAAAACTTGGTTTTTGCAAATCATATAACTGATCTTTGTGAGAAATTTTCCTCAGGTTGCTTTGCTGTATCAGCAAATGAATTGGGCACTATGTCGGCCAAAAAGGTGTACTTTGCTCTGATTGATTCCCATTCACGCTATGGTATATGTTTTTGGGGAACATCTTGCCAATATTCATTTGATAGGGTATTTGTACTGCAAAAAAGAGGAGTTAGAAATATTTGCAAGGCAGGATTCAGGGACTCCTGTAGGTCCTTATTCGAAAAACACAATATCCTGACCTTGCCTTGCATTCTTATTATGGAAATGGTATGCCTAATGCAAAAAAAATACAAAAATGAAATTTCTACTATATTTCGACGTCATACTAGGAATATGTTCAATATATGTTTACCAATTCCAATTTCTTCAAAAATCAAGAGATCGTTCATTTACTACGGCAAGAAAATATTTATTCACTTGTCAAATGATATTAAAGGTGAACCATGTTCTACTAAATTCAGAAAATCAGTAAAAAAGTTCTTGATATCGAAGGCCTATTATTCATTAGACGAATTCTACTCAGATAGGAATATCAGCATAAAATCTTAAATTATTTTAAATTGTGACTATTAATAATATGTTTTATATGTTTTTATATATTTTATATGTATGTTTCTTATGTAAATTAAAAATTTTTGTGACTACGAATGTGATAACGTGATTGTGACGCTATATGTATACTTTTTTCCTATTTACATTGTTATTCATATATTCACATATTTACCTTTGAGTACTCGCTTTGTAAACAAAAAATTAATTTTTCCGACAATAAAGCATATTTTGAATTTGATTTGATTTGTTGCGGGCAGTAGCTACAGGGAAATCGTGGCTCTATCAACATTGCCGCTGAACAAGCCTATGCTAATTGAGAAATTTAGAGAGGTTGAAAAGAAGTAAGGGGACACAATAGTAGCCGATTTGGAAACCAAATCAGTCTTTCTACCTAGGAGGGTTTCCGAGGTGTTTCAGCCGAAAATCGACGAGATCAAACCTCGAGACTATTCAATAATCGTGAAGCCATCCACTACGAAGGCACCTGCCTTCGAAATCATCCACAACTAAGTTCACCCATCCATAATCATCATCATCATCATCATCATCATCAAAAACCAAGACCATCCACCACAACGGCGACAACTGGGATGGCTGTATTCAATTTCATCAAATGAAGGTGAGAGAGAGAGAGAGAGAAAAAATATATATCTGTATTTTGTTTGTGAAAAAGCATTGATTTCTCTCGTTTCTTTGAACTACCATGAATTCTGAGCAAATTGCCGCCCACAGCGATAAGATGAATATTGAATACAGGGAGGCTCAAAAACTTCTCGAACAAAAATCAAGTCCAATGGAACGCGAAACATGGCTTAAACAGTTAACTTCAGTATTCGGCTTTGTACACATCAAAATTTCTGCCAACCGTTCCATTGGAATATTGAAAAAATTGAAAACAAATTCGGGAAATTTAAATACTTGTTATTATATAAAGAATCTGAGAAGCCGAGTCATTTGGGAAGATATGATATCGACGTTCCGGGGACGAGTTCGTACACGGATATTCATAAATTTGACACATAAAGATACCATTAAATTTTTCAAAGACGCCTTCTGCCTTTTCAAACGTAGAATCAATTACATGTTGTGCTAATTTCCCATGCTAAAGGTTACTACTTGTTTTTGCGGGAATTTGTCAAAATGGGCTTAGACGAAAAAAAACTCGATTTAAAATATCCCAATACTAAAAACCAAGTGATTGATAGGGGAACAGATTCACAGGGGTCGTTCGAAGAAATTGTTGTAGATAAATTGGGCAAAAGTTTATATTCTCCAACATGGCCACTCGATCGGACACCAAGCTTCGGTGGACTCGTATCATCTATTCGGCTTCGTCCTGGTCGAGAATGAAGTTCACTCCGTGTTAGTCAACTCGAACCCATTTGCAATCTTCCCAAACTGTTTGCGTAACTTTGCAATAGTCTCCACACAAGTATTCCACATCGTTGTTCTGATCGGGAGGATATCGGGGAAGGGGGCTCCAAAAGAAGTCATCCGAAAGGGTTGCCAATTGTTCGGTGAACAGGCTCCATTGGTAGGTGCTGAACGATATTATCGTGGACTGGTACAAAGGACCCAGATGGCTACCAAAACTTCTCGCAGGTGACAATCCAATTTTCAGCACATAGCCAGTCATGGAGAAGGAGGTTTCCAATGTGTAGTGGTCCTCCAATTTTGGTGCCGTTTCGAAACTCTCCAACATGTCATCGAGCTATTGATTATAATTTTCAGGTGATAGCGGTGGAATGGGGCTGGCGTACGATATGGTTGACATATCGCTCGAACAATAACCGCTGTGTTGACTCATGGTCCACTACCACCCACGCCAAACATGTCACAGCTTGTCACCGCCACCGCCGCTGCTTAACTATTGTGAGCGTTATCGAAACCGAGCCATTTAATGAATAGTTTTTTCCTCGTATTTTCAATACTTTTTCCACCAGACAGATGTCGAAATCCGCGGTTCTTTAGAATTCCTGTTCGTAAAAGGCCCCCTTAAAGGGCGTACCGTATATGTCTTCATGTCCGTATTTGCATAACCCATTTGGATACGAGGGATTTTCAATAATTGCGTCGTCCAATTGGAAATGCGAACAATGTCTCCCACAATTTTCGCGGTTCAATGCATTTTCTCCAACGATTCGCTCGATAAATTCGATGTAGAATACGCCTCTCGTTCTGTTTGTTCACCTCATTCGGTTAGAATTTGATTGTTGTATGTTCGGTGCCATTGTAGTTTTTCGTGATTTCCGGCAGTATGTCTATCCATTCGTATGTACCGTTCAAACTAAAATATTTGTACAATTGCGACTTTAACGTTCTGATTACACGATCGGCTATGGCGACTTTCATCACCGTGAACGTAATATAGTAATTGATATCGCGTTTTTCAAATAAACTTTGAAATTTTGCATTGAAAAATTCCGTACCTTGATCGGTTTGTAGATTTTTTGGACACCGTTCTATATGATTCAATATATCATTGAAAGTTTTGGTTATTTCCTCAACGGTTTTGGATTTTAGCGGACGAGTACACATAAATTTGGAAAAAAGTCAATGACGACCATTATTATTTCAAAATCCTCATTTCCTGAGGAAAACTCCCTCAAGTCCATTCGCCATAGATCGTCCAAGCCTTCAATTGCCGTAGGTCTTCAAAAATAATTTCTTCCAGCCGCTTCATGGAGTTCTGCAACGACTCATGCTTTCGACATATTCAACGAGAATGTTCGATATCGTACGAATACATTGTATTTATTCTTTCTTTGATTCAAAATAGGTGCTTGGACAATTCCGTCATTTTACCCTTCAAAAAATTGCATTCGTTTCGAATCGAGTTTCATATTGGCAGCCATTTTCTTGATGGTATCCGATGTTGCCGTGTCTTGTACAGATGCTCGAGTCGAAATTTCTTTATAATGTTCACGAAGTGTTTTCTTCGTTTGCAGAATGAAATAGTTCATGTATTTTACCGAGGTTTCAGCCGATGTGGCAACGTCGCGTTGCAGTTGAGACGTTAATTCAGACCCAGTGGTGTCCACGTATTTTTTGGTAGCCGCATCACTTTCAAACGTGGGATCTTTTGAATGACATATTTTCAAGTTATACATGTGGATATCGCCTTCAAGGGTGCACGGTAGAGAGATAACTATCGCATAAAACACAAATCATGCTGACAACTGGCCGACATACGGAAGATCAATGGCCGATTACAGAAACACTATCTCAACCTCAAAAAAATATCCTATGAACATTTCTCACTTGTTTCCAATAGTTTAATAGAGAGATAGCTGGCGAATCGTCAATTTCAAATACAAAAAAACCTAAAAATAATGACAATTCATATTTCAGTCCTGACGACTGAAAATATTACCACAACACTAGCAAGTTACTCCATTACTGAGCTCATGAAAAAATTTCCATCGCCGAAGTTAAGTTTCTATTAACCCAACCACTTCAGGAGAAGTTCTATCAGCTTAAAAAAACCATCTCGGAAGACGCTTTCGTAATAAATACTCTAGTCATCAAAGAAACATCGGACATACTGCTCGAACCTTTGGTTGCTCTCATAAACTCAAACGGCATTTTTCCCGACCTATTTGAAATCTCAAGAGTTATGCTCTTACTATAAAAAAATACAGTGGAACTCTGAACAACTTTCGTCCAAGTTCAATAATCAATACGTTCTATGAAATAATAAGAATCTTATATAAAGACAGAAAGACGATAATTATGTAATATTTTGAATCTAATAACTTCCCCAACACTCGATTTGATTTCCGCCAAAACAAATTTACAATAAATGCATTTCTGAAGATCGGGGAAGATATTGTCGACGGCCTTGAGAACAGGCAACATTCAATTATCTCCATGTGTGACTTGTCCAAGGCTTTCGACTGTGACTCTCACGACCTGTTGTTAGAAAAGTTATCATATGTTGACATCCTACTCAACAAACAGACAACAAAATTCAAAATACAACATCTGAACTCAGCATATTGGAACATGGATTTTTACAGGGCTCGTTCCTTTGAGTCTAACTTTCTATTATTTATATAAACAACATCTGTCAGCCCATGCTATAGGACAATTCCACCATTCCTTTTGCTGACGATACATCACACATTTTGAAAGCCCCAAAATTATAGCTGACAAATCGAATAACTTTGCTAGAAATTAGTTCTCTACTGATTTCCTACAACTCAATGATGAATAAACGCGACAGATAATTTTCAGTAACAATAAGTACACCTCAGGAGCACACTCCAAGATTCTTGGAATTACAATTGATAACACCCTCAGTTGTTACTATCATAGTTAATTAAAAAAAAACACTGCCTAAAAAGTGAACTTCAAAAAAGATGGAAACAAGATGGCCAGAAAATATGGTCAGAAAATTATGTTTCAAGAGGTTAACTATTGAACTTAATAGGTACTCTGAACAACCTCATGAAGTCGAAGGCATCTGCTTAACTTTAACAATGACAATATATTATTGTTAACCTCTTAACGTTATTCTCTAGTCATTTTGTTTCCATCTTTTTTAAAGTTCACTATTAACGCAGTCGTTTTTTTTATACTTTCCAGTTGGTATTATGAGATGGTTATAATCCAAAGTCATTAGGCCATTCGTTAAAGCCGAGATTGAGTGTACTCAATTAGGTTTCAATTGAAATATTCAGGTGATAGGGTATCAAAAATGCAACGAAAACGAAATAGTAACCGAAACTGAAATAAACCAACTAACGAGCAAATCAATCAATTACTGATGTACCGAGCTATACGTTGTTATAACTGTTTCCCAATATGGCGTCTGCTTTGCGCCATATTGAATTTTGTCACAATATGGCGTGTGGTTGTCGCCATATTGAATTTTGATTATTACTGTCATGTCTTCATTCACAATATAGCGCCTGGGTATCGCCATAATGAATCTTGATCACTGTCACGTATTTAGTAACACTCGAAATATTGAGAAAATTCGATTGACGTGAAAATCATCAAAATCGCCCCACGCGTTTGGTCTCGAGACCGCCACGAAGAAACAAACATACATAGGCTGATAAACACATTACACTCCTTTGTGTCGCGCAGTCGAGTATAAACAGAACAGCGAGCTTTCTAGCGCAATATAACTCATAAAAAAATTGATATATGTTGTAGGTATTGAATTATTCAAGCAAATATATTTTGTCGATGAAAAAAAATTGTATTTTGCGCATAAAATAATTTTTTAAAATCGTAGCAAAGCGCTTCCGACCCTTAGATCATCATCAGTGCGTACTCATCAGGTTCACAAGAAGCCAAAAAGACCATAAAATATCTCATGATCAATGAGTGTTGTATAAGTTTACGTAACACACATGTCAAAATACATATTCTAGGCCAGGATGAAAAGTGATATTACATTTTCATTATCTTTTAAAAAACCATTGTTCAGGTATGATAGCTGGACCCAAGTGACAAGCTTCTTGTCACTTCTCCTTCTCATGGTAAAATTCAGTGGTGTCATCTTGTTGCTCTGCTTGAAGTCAATGTTCAATGTACTGTTTCATAGTAATATTTGTGGTTATGTGATTAACAGATTAATAATGAATCCAGAAAATAGTCGAATGATCTTTCTTTCATTTAAAAAGAAACCATGAATATACCTAGCCTGCGAAATCTATCTCAATTTCAATATTTTGATCAACCAGTGAAATGGAGATGTCAAAACCTTTGCTTATGCGCAATAAAGTAACTGATAAATATAAGTTTGCGGGTTATACTCAGTTTTTGAGCATGAATAAGAAATAATGTTCAAATGAGTGGACGAAAGTCGTCAAACGTACCCGAAAGCAGTGTCTGACACGAATACGCTCACCTTGTTTAGTTTTGGTTTGAAATGTACCTGTTATTCGTCTCTCTTGAGTATTCTCGTGAATCCTGGCGTATCCTGTGGCTATTGGAGTTTGCAGCTTCATTGTGGCTGTATTCTGAAGGTGAGTGGTTTTTCTTGGTAGTTTCTACGCCTATTGGTATCGGACATGTTTTAGATTGTCAAATGGTTGATTTGCTTTCGTTCTTGGTGTATTTTCGTATTTATTGAATAGCAAAATTTGTTTCCTGCTTTCTTCCAAACATAATTTTTATCTTTCCCAAAACCTCGTTATTTTTCTTCCTGGCAACCTTTACTTTTTGTTTTTTCCAACAAATTCTGGGTTTTTACTCACATTCTGGGACACTTTTCCTTATTTTGAACTATGCTATGGATTTTATATACAATTTACATTTCTATAGCTCACCTAATATATACAGAGTCAGAATTCAAAATTTTCTCAGAAAATTTGCCGTTATTGCAGAAAATACGGACTTCCATCACAAGAATGTCGAAATCGGAAACGAGCATTCAATAACCGAAATGGAAATCAAAATGCGAGTAACTCCAATACACCAAATCAGATCCATTTGAAGTAGAATCTGTCCCAGATCAGCGTCGTACCTACAGATTCTTGAATCAATCTGACGTAGTAATACCGAGTCAAACTCTGAAATAAACCAAAATACCGACTCTATAACAAATCCAATTTTCACTCCCAATTCAAAAGCCAATGTCAACCCTCAAATCAATCCTAAGTTTAACAAAAAATCCTATCAATATATTGTTAACGAATGGTATCACCTCGTACATAAAAATCAGATGTCAAAATGTATATTTTTGATTTCTTATTGACAACGGTACAAATGTTTTATTACTGAAAAGTGATAGGTTGAGACGAAATGAATATTTTTTCAACCCCAATGAAATATTTACAATAAATGGTATTAGCACGAATTCTCCCATTCCTACAGAAGGAACTCTCAAACTCGATTTCCAAGAGAACAAACAAAACTTTTCAATGAAATTCAATATTGTAAAACGAAATTCAAATTTTTTTTCATGGAATCAAAGGAAATGGTTTTCCTCCGACAGGAATCAGCAGAAATAAACTTCAATTGAAAATAATATCGGTACCTTCTTCAATTCAAATGCATGTCGGAACAAAACTAATACCTGAAATTAATCACATTCCTTTAATTTTACCCCCAAGATCAGAAACCCTGATACAAGTCGATTGATGGAAGGGATCTGCCTAGAAATGTAACTTTATGATGGCATATATCTAGCAAAGTCTAAGTAGAGAATAAAAAATCTATCACAACTATCCTGAATACCGTTGACAAATCTATGAAAATACACAATACTGGTATATTCTTTTCTGAAATATAATATTTCTCCTCAAGGTCATGAAATCCATGATTGTTTCAAAATATTAGAAGAAAATTTGAGACCAGAAGAAATCGGTATTAGAATCAAATATAATGACATGTTTTATGAACCCAGTGACACTCTTCCATGTACAAATGCTATAGAATATGAAATGCATATATCTGACCCAACACCAATTTCTACAAAAATTTATGGTTTTCCCGAAACTCACAAAACAGAACTAGATAAACAGATTGATAAAATGTTGAAACAAGAAATGATTCGTCCCTCAGTTCCACTTAATGATAGTCCACTTTGGATTGTTCCCCAAAAAGGCTGATTTTTCGAAACAGAAAAAATGGTGAGTCGTAGTCGATTATCCCAAGTTGAATAACGGCACTTTTGGTGAATCGTACCCATTGCCATTTTATGAGATTTCATTATACCAATACCAAACTCCCTGACATGAAAATATGATCATCTTGTCCAAGGACCTTGATGAAAACAACGATAATTATGTAAACCTAACAGCTATATTCGATTTCAGAGAATTGTCAGATGACATACCAATGCATGATTTTGTGAAATTAACAAATCTCGAGAATCAAACAACATATTTATTCATCGCGAAAATGAACCATTTCGAAAAAATTACATATTATATTTTTACTTCGCTGAAAAATATTAGGAAACACTATGAAACATACATGAAAAATCCAGTAGAAAGTACCGCGATTTCAAAAAGATTCAATGAACGAAATGCTAGAATATATGTTCTCAAAAGTTGATATAGAAGTAATTTTTGTAAAAATACAAAATTTCAACCAGAAACCAAAGATAAAATAAAATGAATTTCCAATGCCAGCATGTATCATACGTGGTTAAAAAAAAACCAGAAGAAGCAACTATGGAAATCAGAACAACTTCCGAAAAACCATTTCAAAGAGAAGCTGAAGATGTAATGGGTTCTCAACTCATGACATTCAATGGTAATAAATTCGTCATGACCATGCAAGATAATTTGACACAATTCTCATTTGCAAAAGCTACTTCGAATCTGTAGCAAATAGCTTATCAAGAAAGCGATTTCACATCCGATCTAATGAAAGAGTAATTATTCAATATCAAGCACATACTTTCGAATCCTTATCATCTTCAGACAATCGGAGCCTCAGAAAGAAGTCACTCAACTCTGGATGAATTTCTTAAACATTACATAAATAGTTCACCATTAACTTTGAAAAGTAATGAAGAAAAATTAATTATCAACATTCTACAAATTCTCGAAATTGACTGTCAATTCTTCTCACGTACCTTATCAAACACAAACAATAACTGACCACGTCAATTTGCTTAGTCAGGTGAACGAATTCAAAGGGAATACGATGTAGTCATTCAGTCTATTCTATTTTCAAAGCAAAATATCCGTCAATGATAACTCCAAAACATTTTATTATGGAAATCCAAAAAGTACGATCACCATCCGGTGTAAAATTTCCAATGCCGATGAAGGATTATAATTTTGTTTACAGGTACTCTCTGATTTGTTCATTATCAGTAGCTTACAATAACAAAATTTCAATTTTTGCAATCAAAATACCATTAGTATATGAGCAAGCGAACAATCTGAATAATTTGATACCATTACCAGCACAGTTTGATAATAGCAATATTCATTCATATATTGATCCCACCTATCCCCACTACTACTGAGTACAAACAAAACTCATTATACTAGACTGAAAGATTCAACACGTTGTCAGAGATTACTTGAAAATGATTTCATTTGTAAAAATTCCATAACCTATTTGACCGTTGAACAACTAGTTTGCGAAGTTACTATGAGAGCCCAGCCAACAAGAGGAATTCCATCTGATTGTCCTACTGGATAAATGAAATCTCATATGGAAATTTGAACCAGAACCAATGGCTTTTTGTGATGACGATATGCACTACGGGATCAATAATATCAATAATCCAAGAAAAGATGATTGAAGGCGCAGGAATATTGAACCCCAATTGCAAATGTTACACATTTTCAACACTCCTGGTTGCCACTTCCAATCAATCTTATTATACCAATTCCATCCCAGAAATTACCATTTACCAAGATGATTGCTGCATTATTGAATTAGATTTCTTCAGAAACGGAGAAATGGGATCATTGAAACTGAATTATCCCAACTCAGATGAGTTACGCCATGCCCAACAGAAATTGAACAAATTTGATGAAATTCTCCAACAGAACTCAACAAACCTTTCATCATCCAGCAATCAAAGTGGTGAAATATTCTATATGGAGTTTCAACTACAATTGCAATCTTCCTCATTCACATACTGCTGCTGCGATTCCAGATGGCTACCCATCATAGAAAGATTTTATCAGAGACCAGATAAATTGGCGAATATTTGTATTAACAGCTATAATACAGTCTCTTATAGTCAAATATATCCAACATCATTGCAGTTATTCAACATCAAGAGAGACGATACCCTTGAAGACATTTCAAATACACCATACCAAGACGAGCCAGTACCGCCCTATTTGCGAGATCACGTAACACATTATTGAGTTCAAGAACTTGATCTGAAAGTTTGAGTGAAGTACTATGCTTCAAAGTTCCGATAAACTCATTGAAAAAACCTTTCAGAACTCTTGATCGCGAAAGTGTTATGTACTCAAATAGGAGACACTCAGATTATGAACATTCAGTATATAACTAGAGTAGAATTCACGTAGTAGATAAAAAGCAATATTCAACTCCCATTCCGGCGTCTCCATGCATACAAGTGCATTTGCTGACATATACATTCTTCAATCCTTTGTTATACTGGAAATAAGATGATGTAATATTTCTACTATGTGATCCAAGAGTTGAACACATTGTTTCATCACTTCATTTGAACTTCAATGAAGTTATTAGTAGTATTCAGTGAGTTATTTGGAATCTTCACGGTACCCAGTCTCCTGTCCAAATCTATTTATAAAATTGCACACAATAATCTAGTTTACTCCATTCAATGAGCAAATTCTATCGTGGGTTAAACGCAGTATGCAACTGCCCCAATAAAGTGTTGAAAATTGTATTATTCGCATGATGTGAATCACAGATGGAAAATACTGCGAATTTCGTAATATCTTCTAATATTATAAAATTTCTTCAAATTATTGCAGATTGTTCGATACTGGATTACACAACTTTTCGTATCGGGTGAATATTTGTTGGTTTTCCAATATAATACCTATCAGATGTTCAATATCCTCCATCATAATATATTACTTCTCATTGATTATATTCGTGTACAAATAATGTTTTCATAAAATTATGACTACGGAGTCCACCTTTTCTCTGATATACATACAGATAATATATGTCAATTTACGCTAGGTTGATCAATCAGGCTTAACGAACCGAGTGTATCATCCGTCAGATGTTATTGGAAAACAATGGTACCAACTAGTTGTTTGTCCAAGCTTCTCGCCACTGATTTGGATTTTGGATGTTTGTATAATAAAAATTACGATTGAACTTATAGTTTGATACATCTAAATATATGAAAAAATAACTGATTGACTGACTGACTGACATATCAACGCATGGCCACCTTGAAAATTTGAATGGGGGTTTCTTTGACCCTGTAGATAAGCACTGAGGAAGTATTTTTGAGAATTTGAGTCCTAAGGTGGTGAAAAAGGGAATGAAATTTTTCATGAAAATCCGTAATTTTTGAATCATCAACCCCTTCAAGCCCATGTTGCTACATGTGGCAACAAGCTCAAATTGATCGATATCCCAGAGTGCCACTTGTGGCAACAAATGCCATATTTGAAATAAACGTTTGAATAATATTGTAGTTGAGTAATATACCCTGGAATGAGATCGTTAGGTGAGCGGGTTTAAATTTGATTGGCTGATTCAAGGTCGAACGCATGTATAGTCCACATCCGTATTTTTGGCGGTCTTCAGTATAAAATGTCATTTGCAACGGTGAAGTGCTGTAGTATTTGATAGTTTATGGTGCGTTTTACGTGTTAGGATGTCCGACTTGAGTGATTATGAACCATTTGAGGATTCGGGATCCGAATATACTAATTTTTGAGATAGTCAGTTTTTTTTTTCACAAATTTAGGCCCCCATAGTAACGCCACTGGATAAAATCAAAATTTCACTTTTAAGATAACTAGAAATACTTCCCCAATATAGTGCCACCATAATTAGTGGATTACAAAAAAAAATAAAAAAACAATTTTTCACGTTATCTGGGATATAGGGAGCGACTTAAAAAATTAACCTGGGCATGAAGGGGTTAAATCTGACAAACTGTCAAATTAATGTTCGAAACTATATGGAATCGCATAAAGAAAACCAGAAAAAATACAAATTCTACGCGGACGAAGTCGCGGGCACCAGCTAGTATTAAATATGTGAAATAATATTTGAAAAATACATGACATAATTTTCTGTTTTCTCTGTTCAATGAATTCTTGTCGCTTCTCCATATTCAACTTCGAAATTGGCCTGGAATTCGTTGCCCTAAATAGCACCATTCAACTATCGAGGACTGCAATATTTCTGTTCCACGAGCGTCTTTTGCAAATGTCAAATATCAACTGAGCCTATATTCCAAATCAGTATACCATCCAGTAATCGGTAAAAATTCCATCGGTGAGCTTCAGTTTGAATTATCTGATCATTCGACAAGTGCCAGAACCAACTCAATATTCTTTGTGTCAAATCATCAAAGATACTTATATTCTACAAAGATCGATGCCCAATATTCGAAGTAAATTGCATTTCTAGAGATTTTTTTTATATATTTCAACATGTTTCATCTGAAACCAAATATCAATTAATTGATTTCTCTAGATATGCTCAGCCCTTGCATATTACCCAACGAGTTAACCTATATGACACATTTTGCTGATCTCTATCTATGAATCAATAGACAATTAATTTCATTATGATCTCGATGATTTAATAACTCTGTGGTTTCATAATGAGAGTTGCTATCAAGATCCTCCAGAAAAAGCAGATACAGGTAGCCCTCAAATATGAGGGCTGAAAGTTATCGTTAGAAAATATTATCCACAAAAACCTATTGTGAAAGGCATACAATATTAAAATGAATCAAATCGAATCACCAAAAGGAGAAATCTTGAGCGAAAGTTACTCTTATATATTTGCGCTTATCCAAAACCGCTCAAAAAACTACTTCAAGAAGTAGAAATAGATATTTTGGGTGGAACACTCAAACAAATAAATATATTACTATACTGGTAGTTGATTAATTGTGTGATGTATATTCATAACATTTGTTTGCTATTATCATTTGACAATAATCTACTGCCAGTGGAATACATCTAAAATATGAATAGAGAAAGTGAATATGAGGTTTTTGTTTTGGTGTTGCGACTGATGTTTCTGATTGGAATGAGTTATGACCATAGCCTGAAGTTACTTTGTAAGACAAAATTCGAGTACTCAACTCCAGTCGATGAAGTTCACCCTAGATCAACTGACGCATACTCAGTCATTGCACTCATAACCAGTTTTTTATTTGTTCTAGTCTTGTTCTGTGTGTCTCACTGTCATCATCTATGGTTACGAAGGGTTTCAAAATGGACAAATTATTTCTGAATATGGGTATTCGATAGATTCAGGAGGGAGGAAAATGAGAAAAACGACCATAAATGACATCCGAAAAATAAAATGCTTTCTCTTCGTATCATTAGTCATGGTACTTTTGGGGTGTTTATTATTGAGCCCTCTCCACGAAGACGAAGATATCTTCATATTTCAATACATCTTGATGGAAAAGTGGTTTGGAGGAATCGGATTCATTGGCTTGATCACCAGCATGCTTTATTGTGGAATCTCTTGTTACTATTTAACGAGTTCCGTGTTTCTCATGGCTCACGCAGTTCACAACGTAACATTCCAATTCCAGTTACTGAGAGAATATCTGGACAAGGAGTCTAGAAGATTCAATGATTCCAACATCATCTACGATGAGCAGCGCCAACGGAGGATACAGGAAGTTCTCACAGAATTTGTGAAATATCACCTGAGAATAAAGAAGTAAGTAATGTAAGCAAGAGTGTCTGGAAACAGAGCTTTGCCAAGCACTGACTGAAAGTGCATTAAGTATTTTCGAAAAGTGCTTCCAAGTCTGGATCAATAAGCATTATCTATGGAATGCTCGCGATTACTAAGCACTTTCAAGAAGTAATTCGACTCAGCGAGCGCTAAGCACTTTCCAAACGGGTGAGACTGTTGTGCACTTGTATTTTTTCATATGTAATTGCTGTAATAAACAAGTTGGTTCAAATAAAGAAATAGGTTTTCGTATTTTTGGATCATCCACATCGAATTGAATCCAGAACAGCAACGGATACAATAGATATGAACCATACATAATAGAACACACGTCAGCCATATCGAAGTCACCATCTTGACTTGACAACAAGGTCATGATTTCCGACCAAAAACTCCCACACATAGCAATTATGAATTGAATCGGACAAATAATTAGAAATGTCGTCTGCCATCTTCGACTGCCTTTTTTTTCCTATCAAAATGTAATGATGCATTGTCACGCGTTTGATAAACACTCCAGATTTCAAGATGACTGGATAACTGGAAATTGTTCAATATTGACTTACAAGATATTACTTGAACCCCAAACACAATAACACAGTACTTCAAATGGAAGCTTGTAAAAATGTTCCGATATTTTTCAAATGTTCGTAAAAATTTCCTGGTCCCCAAAAGTGCCCCAGTTAGCGCCTGCAGATAATTCAGAGACATGAAGATCCGCCAAAATCATAGTAAAACATAATTGAAATTGGTGTCACTTTGACGACTGGTCTGGTCAAAAGACCCTCTTAGTAACAGAGAGTCATTCGAATACTTATATTTTACCTCTAAATATTCCTCCATAAAATATCATCGTTTTCAGATTGTAGAAAGTCTATTAATCAAGTTTCTGGATTCAGAGGAAAATAGTTCAATTCACCTATGAATGCATCCATAAAATATAATTTCATAAATATGCATTTATTTGAAATGAATATCTATTTTATTAAACATAAAAAACAATGCTTATATCAACACTACTATCCCTTGAAATATGCATAATATGAAGACGCACACGCCATCAGTTATTCTTGGGGTTTCGACAAGATTTATAGATTTTTAGTCAATGGAAGGCTCAGTGCTCAGTAGTAGCGCTTCAGTGCTTGGGAGCACTTTTCAAGATTACAAACCTCTATGCTTCCTGGTAAAATGCTCGAATATATATATATATATATATATATATATATATATATATATATATATATATATATATATTGTTATGTTATGTTATGCCAGTTGTAAATTTTAAAAGACAAAAAAAGCCACAAAAAGAATAAATAATAAATAATTATCAATTTCAAGAGTTTGTTGTAAATAGCTTTTAAAATTCAATGTATTTTATGAGCCTAGGTATGATATGGATAGATAAAAATGTCAAAGTACTATAAAACAGTCAATTATATACACTATCAAAATTATCATAACTCATAATTGCTCAAAAGAGAACTAAAAGTCAAGATTTACAAAATTATCATGAATAAAAAGTAATCAACACATTTATGAACTTGAAACACTCTGTACATGAAATTGTAGCAAACTAAAAGTTAGCCAATGAGAGAACAGCAAACGTCCTGATGAAAGATAGCCAATCAGAGAAGAGATGATCAAATGAAAAGTTGGAAATTGTGAGAGAATGGCAAAGAGAAGGTATCATAAGCAATTATTATTCAAACTTGTAATTAATGATAAGAATGGGAATTTAATTGTGTGTATAAATTGTACAACATTAATATAAACAGTGCAAAGTGACAATTTGGTGCGCGAATTCGAAATTTCAAATGGAACAACAACAAGGGCAAGATGTTGCGAAGCGACGGAAAAACAAAGCTTCGAGGAGATCGAAAATATTTTCCAAAGCGGAAGCACGCACAAAATTTCACTAAAAGAAAAATGGAATAATTCCATCATTTGCTTAACAAAAGAAGATTACCTTAATGATATCATATATCCAGGATTCCAAAAGCTGAGTCCCGCATCGATACGTTCCTGACACATGGTTTTTGCAGTCCTAACGAAGGCTGGAGAGATGAGACTTCTTGTTTTTATGGTATAGTTGTGAACACCAACAGTTCCAACCAGGTATAAAACCTTTAATAGTGCTTTCCCGGTCCTGAACTATTTCACAAATAACATTTTTCACAATCGATGTCACCTTCTTATGAACAATAACAGAAAATTACTCTCACAGAGAAAGTGAGGTTCTGTTTATCTATCCATGATATGCATTTTATGAGTATCCGTGAAGAATTGTTTGATTCACTCTAGCATGAGTTATTTCTCGTAGGCCAGGTAATTTTAAGTCTTCCTGAATAAAGGAGATAATTGTTTCTTGATATTTGGTTTGTTTATTTTCTCACAATGATCAACTAACATAACTAAGATCATTCAGTAAACTGAAGTTAGCCACCAGTGGCCAAATTCCTTTTGAACCGACTATATGAGACAAGGGCGTACCAACTGTTGTTAGCTGTGGCGAAGAAAACAATAATTATTGGTAGCGTGACGAGAGAACAGTGACGTTCGCTGACAATTATTATTACAGGGTCAGAAATATCTATTTACATCATATCAATTTGGCTCAACGAATAGTAAAAAAAAAAAATTATTAGCAATTTTCATTCAATAAAAACTTAATAATTTCAATGAATCATAACATAATATATATATATATATATATATATATATATATATATTAACTTGTGATCTCCGTTGAGTTGGATAGGCGACCTGACCTCCGGGTCAAGGGGCTGTCTAGATGATATTAAATTTGTGATATATGATGCTGGGGATGTCCAGATTCCGTGTATCAGAAGAGGGGTATGGATTCATTTTTCGAATGATTGTAGAAATGAAGAAGGAATTGTGTTTTCATCGTATATAGGTATCAGTATGATGATGATGTGGGTTGTTTATTTTATTTTGTTTTTATATCGATTGATTATTATTATTATTTCATTAACCACTAGTCATCACAATCATTTTTCAATTTGTTATGATAGTAAGCTTGATTGATTTGATTCATTATCATTTTTATTTCATTCTTAAAAAAACACTTATCATAACAATACAAAGTCCGGCTATGTCGTTCTTACTCTTTTTCAAACACCATTTTACCTTTCTTTTATTACCTTTCCCCAGCTCAGTCGCTACGCCTATGTAGAGCAGCTCGTCCCAGGAGGATTGCAGTTGCGCCATCTAGTTATTTTGCTTGAAGTCAATTTACTGTTTCATGGAAATATAATTCGTGATATGATCAAATGATAAATAACGAAACAGAAAATAGTTGAATTTGTTTTTCCTCTTATTGAAATGAATTCCAAAAGTTTCAAAATACTACTCCTGCGATATCTAGCTTATATTATATATAACTGAATCCATGAACTTGGAAAGATCATCACATGACTTGCTCATGCGTAATAGAACAAATGAAGCACATAAATATTCACAAGTTATATTGACACAGTGGTCATTAGTACGAAATAAAGTTCACCACTATGGATAAATATTATCAAACACCCCAAAAAGTGTCCAATACTTCGTTTATTTGTGTTTTCAAAAAGAACCTGTAGTTCGTTGCGTTTGTGCACTCACGAACACTCCTGGCTGTGTCCAGTGCTCTGGAAAGTGAACCTGTCCGACGTCGGGCCCACTTTCTTGTTGGTTATGTCCTGTGTGGAATGTGATCTGAATATCAGATAGGTGGTTTCTTTCTCAAATAGTTGTAGGCTGTTTCTTGGTTTTGATCATTGATTGGAATTGCTCATTTGAATTGATTTATCTAACGCTTCTTCCAAATTATTTTTTTCTCGACTTCCGTCCATCAATTTTGGTTTTCGGGCACGAAATTTGAGTTTCCACACATTTTTGAAAGCAACTTTTTTTATTCTACACTATGAAACTTATTTTATATAGAGCTTATATTTCTATACTCAATATTATTGATACAAAATGGTTATAAATTCCTATTCAACCATTTTCTGTTCTCAGATTTGATATTTCATAATCTTTTCATGAGAAATTATTTGACAGGTCCCTGTCATGTTTCCTTGAGTTTCAAAGTTAGCATGCACGATGTTCTTGTTTATATATTATTTTTATCTGTTTGAATTCTAAGATTTTGTTTGTAGATTTTGATGTCTATTCTTTTAATAGGTTGTGCAATCTGAATGGCTAGTTGGGAACCTATCGATGTCAATAGATAAGCTCCACTGCTAAACTCTTTGATGAGCTGCGTTGAACATAAGTTGGTGAAAGGTTTCAGAAATGCAATGTGCACAGGAAAATTGTAAAACCACCATAGCAGGTATTCATGTGATGTATCATTTTATCAATTTTTTTTCTTTCAATAGTTAACATATATTTGATATCATGACAGTATATACTTTGGATAGGTATCTCGTTCTGACCTCCAACAACGTACTTACATTTCGGAGGACACAACGAGGAATTGGTCTCTAGTATCCAGTAATATTATATTACATTCCGAGCGAACTCAAAGTTTAGACTAATAGATTGCCATTCGTAAGAGATTCAAATTGAGTATTCCATCAATCTGAACGATTTGTTCTCAGAGATCCAATTATCAATAACTCAGAACAAAATTCGGGTTATAATGAAATATATTGGGAAATAACGTGGAGTTTCGGTGTATTCAATTATATTAGTCAGGTTTAATGATAATTTTGCAGATTTTTTAAATATCCGTAAAAAAATTTAATTGGATATCCTGATCATTTCATTCATTTTATATTTATCAAGCAATTTTCTGAAACGCTTTCGTGGAAAATATAAACATCGAATCTTTACTGAGGTCCTTCATTTGGCAAATTATTCAGCAACGGATTGAATGTTATATTGAAAATATTATCTGATTAAGCTACTTCGATTTCAAATATAAAATAACAAAGGTAGTATGTTGTTTGATTACTCCACTTATATCATTGCAATCCATCAATGAATATCCTGGCAGATCCGAATTATTGTTTTGAAAAATACGATTCCAGATATCATGGCATTCGAGTGCGATAGCAAGATAGAGGCTATTACAAAGTTAGTTCTTTCTATAGGGATCTCAAGAACGGTTATCGTTCAAATTCGGGCAAAATTGCGAAATTCCTTGCTAAATAAAACGGCAGAAAATTACTTATGATATTTATTCTCCTACTATAACTATATTGGAGATATGGCCTATTAAATTTTTCTGAAGAGTTTCTCAAGTTGAAGTTGAAACGAAAGTGAAACGTTGTCACCTGCGGAACACAACGTTATATAGGACTTGCCGAAGATTCTGCAGACTTCAATTCGAGACAATAGGTACTTTTCAACCAATAACAGAACTCTTGTGAAACGAAAATACGTATTGACAACATTTTGGTTGTGAAGTAAGTGAATGATATAGAGTAAAATTATTATAATACTGATTCTACACGATTTCCTATATCTGCCTCAGATATGCATTATTTTGATGACGAACTTATTTTTGTTGGATGCATCACATGAGGTTATGGAATGATGAATTTTACGGATGTTGATAATGACTTTTTGGCAATTCCTTTTCTCTAGTTTTTTTTATAAAAAGCTCTCAGCTATCACAGAAAGAAACATCGGTTCATAACTGTTTTATAAATTCATAAAAACTCCTTTGGAGGGTGAGTTTTTTCATTTCCATTCAATGAATCATAGAGAGAGAAACATGTGGAAACTGATTGTTCACTGATATATTACCAATAAACATCTGCATTATATTAGCTCGACCTGAAAATTTGAATGAAATAAAATCTTGTAACTCAATGTTCACCCACTTGTGGAAGTCGGATTAACTTACCGCGCACTTATAGAGAACCAAAAACGATAATCAATTCGAACACGTGGCGGCGTCCCTATTAGAGAGTTCCGTCTTCAATAAATTTTCAAGTGATAAAACATGAGTCATTCTACCCCATATATTAGGCGTTCCGCCCAAACCTATACTGTAGATCATGGTGTTGCCTCGGGAAGAAATAAAGAACATTTCGAGTTACTTATATAATCAATTTTAGGTTGAAAAAAAAAGAAATTAAATATCGAAAAAACTTTGAAATATACTTTCATTCCAACATGAACTATAAGGTGAAGGATCATTTTCATGTATCAACCTAAATTTAAATAAATGCTTTCTCCTTTATGAAGAACACTAGAGCAACCCGATAAGGAGGCTGGTTGATATGGATGTGAGAAATATCGTTGGAATGGTGCGGTGAGCGACTTGGATTGTAGGTGGATTATACTTCAGTTGTTAGAATTGATGATTGCTTGCTTTTCTGGAGATTTCATGTTTGTCGATTCTGTTATAGATGGCGTAATGGAAGGTGAAAGTTGGTGGTTGTATTTTGAAAGTAGATTGTGGTAGATTTTGTTTAAGTTAGTGATATTCTTCTTTATATGAATTATTTCGTGGAATACACATTTTTTGGTGTTATATTCGGTGGCAAGTATTATTTCTGTTTGTTTGTGATTTGTTTTTTTTTGTGATTGTTCACGGGAGATGATGCGGTTTTTGCATATTTGTGTGAGTTCAGGCGATTTTCAAGGTCTGGCCGATATAGACTTTATTACAAGTTGGTTCTATGCATGGAATTTGGTGAATTATATGAAATTTCCTATTTAGTTGACAAGGTTTTCGTGCTTTTGTGGATGACCCTGATATAATCTTGGTCTGATATTGTCGTGATTTTTTCATAAACTTCCATTCACCAACAACTCAAGTCGCTCACCGCATCATTCCAACAATATTTCTCACATTAATATTAACTTTATCGGGTTGCTTTTGTGTTTTTTATAGAGAAAAAAAAATAACAATAAAGTATCGCGTTTCATTCGCGTTCAACACTATGAAGCGGATGAAAAAATTATGTGCTGCTTTAGTTTACTTTAGTTTTCTTTTATTCAAAGTATTGATCCAGCCAATTCTTCGTATACAGTGTCATCCTCAAACCATGCACCATTTGGGAAACTAATTTATTAAGGATTTTTCGACAGAAAGGTATTCCTGGTAGAAGTTTGTGCATTCCCTCAAACTAAACATGCACCAACAAAATATAGTAAAACACACGTAATATACGGGAAGAGCCTTCAAAAATTTGGTTTTGAGACAGGAGTGAAGTACCATTATTTTGAAAAATTAAGGAAAATGTTATTTGAAAAAGTTGTTCTGCATCAAAAAATACATCTAGATTTGGAGTCATGGCCATCTAATTGAAGTTTTATTTTTTTACCCAAACGAAAAAAAATTGCTAAAACGATAGATGGACAACATCCTGTATACAACGGTTCATTCAAAACGCCTGTAATATTACAAATTACAAAACTATTGTGTTTACCACGGTCAATTTCTTCAAAGAGTGAAATTATTTAAGTTTTAGGTGCAGAGTTATTTTTATTTTTTGTTAACCGAAAATTGCTCAAAATCATACAGTATTGTAACAAGAACTTAATATTCAATAACATCAAAACACGAAACATCAAAATAAAATAAGTATTTCGGCACAAACTAATTACATTTATTTTGTGGAGTTTTTATTGTCTAAAATAATTGTTTTAAGTTGGCGTTGAAAACAAACGAATGTTTGACATCAAGTATTTGACATATTTGCTATATATTCATAACGTAGTTATTGCTTATTTTCTGAAAGTTTGATGATATGTACTATTTATATAATATTCAGATGCCTACAAAAGGAGAAAAAGTTGAGATTATATTGTGTGGGGAAAATACTTCAAGCAGACAAGTTACAGACATTTTCTATGCATGGCATCCTAATCGCAATGTGAATCACACTACAGTAACCCGCATTTAAAACAAATTTAAAGAAACAATTTCAAAAAACCTCACACAACTGCAAAAGTATCTTCAGAAGTGGAAGAGGAAGTGTGTTTAAAAGTTATCGAAAATGGTAAGACATCAATTGAACAAATATCGACATATCTTTATGTACCTTTTACTACTGTAAAACAATTTTTAAGAAAAAATAAATTCAGAACTTCCTATATTCACTGGTCGTCTGTTCGCGTGCTGTACTCGAGTTTAGTCTAAGCGATACTGAATATTGAATTGGGCTCTGAAATGCACCTTATCCAGATTTCCCCTTATACCAATCAATTTTATGGTCATGTACAGACTTGTAAATTATCACTACCTGTACCTCATATTCATCAATTATCTCCTTCCCAGTCGGCACCTCTGGTCGGCGTATGACGTCAGAACTCGGGCTTGGCGTGGTATGCTGCTTGCTGGTTCAGAAAGAACTGCCACTATCAACCTCCGTGCATGAAAACTTCCAAATCTTAGGCTCCCCTTCACTTGGACCAGCGCAGTTCACGTTCTGCCGAACTTAGCCGTATTCATGTTCTACCTATGATCGTGAGGTGAACGGTTCTGCTGGGATCTCGTGGAACTTGGACTGCTGGCTGGTGAGCGACTGAATTCGATCACGGCGAAGGCCAGCCTATTCGGCTGTTCAAATGCACAAGATTGAATCAAAGTCTGGGGTGGGACGACCGTTGAACTCATTCATGCGTTCGGCGTTGCGTTTTGCAATGGTTCGGATGGGACACGAACTATCGTCTAGATAATCGAATTTCGCGGATTCATTTGACATTTTATGACTCATATTAAGGGATATACGACTTTTATTCATTTTAATTCAACAGAGAGCTTTTCGGTTGTATTAAACGAATGTAAAACTATCAACTTCATTATAGTATCTCCAAAGTGAATTAGTATTTCTATATTTAGTTCCTGTTTTTCGATAGTTAACTCAACTCTCAATTCGCTCTAGTTCGATATTTTTCCTACCCTATTGACCTCAATTCACACATGGTGATGAAGCCTGGGGACTGAAGAGTTGGCATTGCTTCTCACAATTGGCGATGCCCGAAGATGGGCTCTCGGTTTAATATTATTTTGTTCTGCCTCACTCCATTGGTTGCAATGATTCTCTCCAGATTTTTTTCTATTGATGCATGTACATTGGGTTTGTAACCCCCTCTTATTCTCTCCATCGCAAGTTTGAAAAATCTGTAGATGGCTTTTGATAGGATCATACCTAGTTGGGTGTGATCCCAGCTGAAGATTGTCCTTGGTTTTAGAATGCTTGAAAAGGCTATTATTTTCAGAATTTGGGTTCAGCAAACTGGTTACGGTATTTAGAATGCGATACCTTGATTTCTCTCAATCATGGGTGTGATGTCCCTAAATTACTATGTTGGACCTAGACTGCTGTATGACCTCCTGGAGTTACTAGGAATAAAAAATAATCATTTCAATTTTGGGATGGGAAAGGATATCGTTTTGACGTCAGAGTTATGTTCCAAATTTTGATGTAGTCAACCAATAGATGTTCGAAAGGAAAAATCTGATAATTAATGTAAAACCAGTCAGCACAATGACTGGATAGGTACAATCTACAGGATAATTATTTGATAAAATATGAAAGAAAATATTTTTATTGTCGTTTTGATTCAATCATTAAGTTAAAATCAATAAATTTGAAATTATTCAATGAGAAATACTGAAAACAGGCCCCCCTCCAAAAAAAAACAATTTTAAACTGAATTTATTATTAAAAAATCAAAATGTTCTCTGACAAGTTGTTGAGAAAAAGTACTTGAACTTTTGTAAAATCCGCGGAGAGGGGAATAAAGATAACGATAAATTGAGAGCGAACCCTGGTTTCGAAAAAATATTATTTGTTGCTTTCCAGTGTTTAACTATTCATTTATTCCAAAAGATATGTCTGGTAACTTTCCAGAAGAAAAAATTAGCAAAGAACTTTTCTCTGGGGGAAGGGGGGTACCTTCTCCCAGTTATTCTTCCAAATGGAGAAAACATAAAGATAAATAGATGAATGTGTGTGTATGTAGGGTAGGGTTAGCATTGGAATAATCCATTTGCTACAGACTTTTGTTAGAGTATGACTTTGGAAATCTAGACTAATATTTTTTAATGTCACCGAAATATCGAATATAGCCTTATTCTGTATATTGAGTGAATTTATTCGTAATAGACCTAGGAGTCGTGTTATTTCTGGAGTCTGATTCAAGCAAGAAAATAATATGTGATTCAAGTCACATATCGATGTGTCATCACATGTGCAATAAGATGTTTGGGATAAACCTATTTTAGAGAATTGGGCTGAGAATCTGCCGTGATTGAATCTGAGTTGTGTTATAATGACTGCCTTCTTCCTGCTCCGAATGTAACCTGGCAGGTGTGGAATTCTTGAGGGTAATGTGAGATGTATGAGTGTGTAATGATTGGCGGATGTTGCAGTGAAATCCTACCACTCATGAGCTCATGGTTTTTTCTAGTTTGTCTATATCATTATATGAAAGGATTCCGATCATGTTCGTAGAAGACCCTGCTCTTCAACCTCACTTATCAGCTGGTTCGTTCTCCAATAGTCCGCAATGACCCTTTCTTCCATATGAAGTAGAGATAAGATATATTGATAAATCTTCCAGATGAAAAAAATTTGAGATATAATAATAAAACTCCCAAATCAAAAAGCAGTAAGATATATAGATGAATCTTACAAATAAAAAAATTTTTTATATAAAGGTGGCAAGTCCCTTCTATGAAATTGTGAGCCCAAAACCTCTTTGGTACGAGAACAAGTGAACAAGAAAAGAGGAGACCTAAAAAATAAGTCGTTTACTAGTAATTGATTGAGAGGAACGATAATAATAGAATAAAGAAATTCCGAGTCTCTGCTTGAGAAATACAGAAACAAAATATTCTATGATATTGAGTACTCTGTGATGGATTGAGTCACAGAACCAATTTCTCCCAGGTTGCATTCATTTCTCAGAGAGAAAATGACCAAATAGGGGGTCATATTATAAGGAATAAATGCTTACCTAAATATCACAGAATAGTCTTCTAAGCTCCCCTCATCTTCTAATGTTCAAAACCACAGTTAGATAAGTGGAAAATGGTCCACTGGGAATCTACCAATTATCTGGTTCATGGAATATTAATGAGCGTAGATACTGCTTCCCACAAATTGAACGTTGAATCTTTCGTCTGGAGCAAGATAACAATTACGATTTTTCACTAGTCATAAGCATGGGCAATGAACCAATCACGGAAAATACTTGATATATCAATTTACCTTTGGTGAACATTCGGGAGACAAATAGCAATTGAATTTAAATCGACTTGATGTTAACGAAAAGTCAGAAAAATGAACTCAAAATCTCATGCCAGAAATTATATGGAAATTATTTAAAATATAGAATTTTGAACCATAAATATGTTAATATGGCAACCTTCAAAACAATAACGAATATCGGAATCCAACGATGACCAATAATCATGCTAGAAATTAACCAGGTTCAATTTTTCAACCCCTGAATACAGTTATGATCATTCGATTACATACTTCAGTAGGCTGAAAATAGGTTGAGGAATAAGAACCTCACTGAATGAAGAAGATATATTCAATCAATTATCAACAATGAATAGCGATTGCATTCGAATTCAGGTCAGGAAATACCAGATATATTTTACTTCCTCGAATACTCCATACCGGGAAAAAAAACTAAGACTCATAGATGAACAACCAATTCATCCTAGCTTCGTTAAACGCCAATTCTGAAGACTCAGCACCGGTTTATCAGTCAATGCAGAAATGTGATTCGATTGGATAATTATTTATAAATTCACAAGTATGAAAGGAAAACTGAGTTACAGATTCCACTAACTACTGCGGTAGAAAAACCTCAAGAAAATAAATTAGGAATAACCCAAACAAACTTTTCCCGCTTCACGGTGGATGATTTGATTACGCTAGGGTTCAGTCCCATAAAACATGATAGCTCATAAAAAGCACCCTGATCCCATGCTGGAATATTTGAGGAACATTCCATCATCAGAAAGAATTATTGAACTTTGTGCAACCTATCGCGAACGCAGTTCCTTCAATGAAAGACAAGAAGTTTCAGAAAAACCTTTTATGCCGTACTCAGGTGATGTCTATAGTTCATTCGAACTCGACTGATCTCTTCGTAGCGTATCACTCTCCTGAGTGTGCATGTTTGTCACATCTGATTGCAATTTGGCACAATTCGCTTTAAGTATTGCTGGAGCTGAGAAGTATAGCTAAGGGGATTGAGACTCACCGCGGAGTAACCCTAGAGGGTCTAGGAGAGGCTCGTATGGGAGTGATCCGGCGCCATGGATGGTTCTCTGTAGGAGGGGTTACGGAAAAAATGGTGGGTGTAGGTTATGAGTCAGCCATGTTTTATGTGGGTGGGAGGGATCGAGTGGGCAAGTTTATTTCGGTGGGTTTGAATTGGTTGCAGCCATGTTGTAGGTATGTGTGTGGATAGAAGGATCGGGAGTGGGCATGGAGAGCTGTGATAGATCGTCAGTGGTTAACCATTAGCTGTGTCAGCCAATAGCAGTCAATGACGATGTCGACCATCTTGTACATGTGGGGGTGGGGGCGGAAGAGTTAGACTCAATGCATTGGTGGGCTTTGAGCCAATAGCCTTATTCGGTCGCAAATGAATGGCCGACATTTTTGAAAGTGGGAGGGGCCAGCGTTTAGGAAATCCCCTATTGGGACGGCAATTAATTCCAATGTTGAGAGTGCAGCCATATTCATACCATAATTTTTCTCCAAAAGTTTATTCAAGCCACCGGATGTCGGCATCCCTTGAATGAATGTATATTACGGTTTGTTCATATTAACTCAGAGAAAGATGCAGATGTTCTGCTCGATTTGTGATAACTCGCTGTAAACAAACAATTCTCAGAAAAAATAAAGAAGGAATTCTAAGAATCAGCTCGTTTGATTCGTGGGAGAGTTCTGGGCGTTCAATGTCACCATTTGCACACATTGAACAGTTCTGAGAATATTGATGAATCAGCGATTTTCTCATAGCGCAGTAGCGTGATCGATCTTCACCGTCAGGCTCATTCTTTCGCTGTCCTTCGAACAGTACGCATCATTCTGTTCAGTGCTCTCGCTCTCTGTGTTTGTGTGTGTATCTTTGAACCACACATCTAAAAACGTGAGCCTACTTTATTTTCTTTGTTTTTTCGTATGCCGAAAGGGCACCAAAAATATTTCCATATGTCGAGGGTGTGGACTTCACTTATTTTTATTTCTTTACGTGGGATATTTCCAAACTTTTTCTCCGAATAGGTGGTATTTTCTCACGTTTTGAAAGATTTTATTTCATCACCACTTTTTGCTTCAAAAATTTGAAGGAATTGTTCATTTATTATAGATGAATCTTGCAAGAATAAACGCTGTTGCGAGCAGTAGCTACAGAGGAACCGTGGCTCTATAATCATTGCTGCTGAACAAGCCTATGCTAATCAAGAGATTGAGAGTGGTAGAAACTAAATACGGGGATACCATAGTAGCCGATTTGTTAATCAAATCAGTCTTTCTACCTGGGAGAATTTACGGAGTATTACAGCCGAAAATCGACGAGTTCAAGCCTTGAGATTATTCAATAATCGTAAAGCCATCCTGTCTTCGAATTTATCCCAAACTAAGACCATCCATCATTCACCAACACCACCACGTCAAAGACTTTTGTTTTCGAATACATCAAAACCATCCACCTCTACGACGATGACAACTAAGGCTGCTGTATTTGATTTCATCAAAAAAGGTGAGAGAGAGAGAGAGAGAGAGACATATCTGTATTTTTTTTGGTGAAAAACAATCATTTTCTTCGTTTTTGTGATCTATCGATTGTTTTAAATAAACATGAATTCCGAGCAAAGTGCTGCTTTCAGCGATGAGATGATTATTAAATAAAGAGAGGCACACAAACTTTTTGGACAAAAATCCAGCCCAATGGAACGTGAAACTTGGCTGAAACATTCAACATATAGCATTGAGCTTTGTAATAAGTTTATCAAAATTTTCGCAAATAGTGTCATCGGAATATTGAGAAAAGTGGAAACTTAAACTTGAAAACTAGGAAGATTTGGAATCGACGTTCTGGGGACGTGTTCGTACGTAATCATATATTCAGCTCACAAAACACATATCAATTCTTCAAAGACGCCTCTAGCCTTTTTGAACGTCGAATTGGCAACATGTTAAAAAAATCCGTATACTGAAGGTGAAGGGAATTCGTCAAAATGGGCTAGGACGAAAAAACACTCGAATTGAAATATATCAATACTTATAATCAAGTGATTGATAGGGGTACAGATTTGCAGGGGTGGTTTTAGAAAAATATCATTGATGAATTGGGCAATAAAAATTCAAGGAATTTTGCGGGAAAAGAAGCGGGTGAAACATTACAAAAAATTGTTAATATTAATGAATTGGGTTTGGGCAAAAGGGGTTCATCTTTCATCAAACTTCCGGAAACTATAATGAAAAAACATGCTTGTATTAACGTGCGTAATACCGACAACGAATGTTCTGGATAGGCGGTTGCCGTATTCTGTTGAAGTAAATACAGAGCTTACATCAAAATCAAAATTGGTTGACCGTACTGAATATGGAGGGGTTGGAATTTTCCATAACTCTCGGTCAATTTAAAAAGATTGAAAAATTCGATGGTATTTCAGTGAACGATTATATTTTGGAGTTGGTCAAATCGTCAGCAAATGATAAACAAATATTTTTCACGACGGTACCGAAGAGACTTACGAAAGAAGGACGAGAACGCCGACGACGAACAGCCAGACATTAAATTTCATTATTGCTGGATAAAAGACTCATCCTGATTGGTTAGCTCACAAATCGGTAAATATAAGACAAAACATTACATTTGTGATAGATGTTCGAATTTTTTCCAAAGTCAAGAGAACTTAGACAGTCATACTCCTGATTGTCAGAAGGCTAATTACTACGCAATTTCTTTTCCGAAATGATTATGTTCATAAATAAATTGTTCCATTTGTAATATATGTCGATATTGAGTCGATTTCTCAACCATTTACTGAAGATGAAACCAAGTTCAAAATGGCGAAATACCAGAAACATATCCCTTATTGCGCAGGTTTATATTTCAAATGCAATTATGATGACTCTCTTCCATATTACGATGGCAATCGAGAATTGGATTTGATGGAATGGTTCGCTGCACAGTTGAAATCCAGAGTGAAATTCAAAGAAAAAAAAATTTTAAAATCATCTCCATGTCTGTCAATTCCATTCGTACGGATTCTACATGTCATATTTGCAAAGAACCTTTCCAAATAGTTCAAATGATTGTAACCGACCATAAAAATTTCACGGGTGAATCCAGGGGTTGGGCACATCAAACCCTATGTAATCTCAACTATAAAAAATCCTTCGTTGGTGCCTATTGTTTTCCAGAATTTGAATGGGTACGACAGCCATTTCATTATTCAAAATATCGCAAAACGAGGCAGGGTGAGTCTCCTTCCAATCAACAAAAAAAATATATATCTTTCACACAACACGACGAACAGACAGACATTATATTCCATTCCATTGACGCTTTTTGATTCATGGGCGCAAGCCTGGATGAGTTAGTGCTCACGCTCAGAATGGAAGATCTCTGTAATACGAAGCGGGCATTTCAAAATTTGGACGATGAACAATTTTCATTAATTACGCGCGAAGGGGTATCCTACTCCGACTTTGTGGATACCATAGAGATAATAGGGATGACAGCGTTGCCAGATATCGACAAATTTCACAATCAACTGAACGATTGCGATATCATTGAGCATGAATACCAACATGCTCAAAAGATGTGGCAATCATTCGATTTGGCAACACTGGGTGACTACTCAAACTTATACATGAAAATCGATATTTTCCTATCATGCGATGTTTTTGGAAATGAACAGCAATTCGGTCGCGTTACCTATGGACTCGACCCCGCTTGGTACTATACCATGCCTGGCTATTCGTAGTCCTGCATGTCAAAGTACACAAAGTATAAACTGGAGATTATCAAAGATGTTGACATGCTTCTTCCAATTGAAGAAGGGATTCAGGGTGGTATAAGTCAGTGTTGTAACCAATTCTCTCAAGCCAATAATGAATATATATATATATATATATATATATATATATATATATATATATATATATGAGAGGTATGCCCCTCAAAGACCCTCCAAATATTTATTATACTTGGACGTGAACAATCTTCATGGGTGAGCCATGAGGAAGTATCTGCCCTCTGGAGCATTCTAATGGATCGAAACCTTCGATTCTTTGAACGTTCCAGAGGTGTCAGATACTTCTGATACAGGATATATCCTCGAAGTCGATTTGGAGTACATGATGAACACAAAGATTTTCTACTTTGGGTGAAACATCGAACTCCTCCAGGTTCAAATAACCCAAATTGATGATCACCCTGTACAACAAAGAAAACTATGTCGTGAATTGTAGAAATTTAAAATAATCCTTGGAGAACAGCCTCATTCTCAGAGGAATTCACAGGGTGCTGCAGTTTAAACAGTATTTTTGGAAAGACGATGGAAACATCGGGAAGCACAGAGTGGTTGAAATGGTCAATAGACGGGAGGGTAGATATGGGGCAAAACATCTAATCAGTAGTCCGAAATTCCCCAATCGAACTATTTTCGATGAAAGTTTGATGGCTATCGAAATGAACAAGTCTGAACTGCTATTCAATAAACCCCCCATATGGGTATGACGATTCTTGATATTTCCAAAATTTGCGTTTACGATTTTTACTATGAATTCATGTTTGAAAAATACAAGACCAATCGGTGTTAGTTGATGTACATTGATACAGATTCTCTAATATATGAAATTAGATACGATGATATCTATAGCGAATTAATTGCGGAAAACTTGGAAGAATTCGATACAAGCAATTACCCATTCAAAAACTTGTACGGTATTCCGCAGGTAAACAGGAAAATCCCAGGTTTGATGAGAGATGAAGCGAACGAGTGCATCATGACCGATTTTGTCGGACTCCGTTCCAAATTTTACACGTTTAAAATTCAAGGAAAAAAATGTGTTGAAGAATCTAAAGGAGTCCGATATAATGTGGTTGAAATTAAAATTTTCTTTGAAGATTATGTCGATTGGTTGCCAAAACAGAAGAAAAAATCGGCTAGTCAACGATGCATCCGCTCGTATAAGGTCTTTAGTTTTGAACAAAGCAAAATTGCCCCAAGCCTTTTTGACGATAAACGAACACTCATTCTTGGATCGGAAGATGCAATGTCCTGGGACCACTATAACATTATGAACGAATAACCAAACTCCACCAACCAACTTGTATTTTCCAAATTTTCACTTATTGTGCGTAATAACCGAAAAATTAATGTTTTTTATCCATCACTCTCTCTCACATAACCATTGTATTATATATCGAATATGTCCAGCCAATATATATTATTATCATTATATCCAGCCAAAGAAATAATATATATATAACACATTAAAAAAAAGAATCAATAAAAATAAGTGTAAATTGACTTTGATTTTGATTTCCTACACAGAAAAACTTCTTATGAAATGATGGCTCTATGCCATCCCTCAATTCGATGTTTTCCTGAATTGGAGAGACCAGTCCAGGCAAGTTCGGACTTGTCTAGACTTGTCTTAACAGGTCAAAAAACTATTACGTCATCCAGTCTCAAACAAAGCTCAGACCTAACCTCACTTTGAGGAAACATAACTTCCAAAAACGATGACGTCATGCAGTCTTACTCAAACATCAGCTGCCTTTGTGACGTAACGTCACTTTTAGAGGAAACATAACCTCAAAATTCAAATGAAGTGAAATTCTAACCTTACTTTCAAACATAACATCAATATTTGGGAGGAGAAAATGAATGAAACACCATTTAATTTTCACATTCTATAGTTAATTATCTAAGATACACGAATATAATTGGATTGAAGCTTTGCACACAGCACAATTGTCCAATGTCATCGAGCATGGAGCACAGCAGGCCAATTGTTCACACGGCAAGAAAACCATGTTCATATCCTTCTCCAAATATACTCTAAACGACATTGACGATGAGGATAGCGATGTCTTTTCTTGGATGCTGCTGCTGCTGGTGGTATGGATATTCGTTGTTACCTCGTCTCTGGGTTGAAAATTTTGAGATCAGAGATGATATTGAATATAGAATATTATTATATAATGACTGAAAGGATGACATATTCTGTTACAAATTATAAAAATCATAAATGAAAAGTATTAAGAATTGAGCTCATAAAATAAATTAAAATTTTCAATTTTTTTGGGAAGCAAATCTATTCAGCACTGCATCGTAAGCTATCTCACATTTTCGATGGAAATGTAAAAATGCTGAGGCTACCAGCTTTTCTTGACTCATAGTCAATCTTAAGTAAGTTTTTAGGCATTTCAATGAAGAAAATGAACGTCCAGCAGAAGCTACACTTACGAGCATGACCGTTATCAAATGTAACGATGAATTTATAATCGGAAAAGTGTTTTTATCACACATTTTTGAAACAATCACCGCACCTCATTGAATAGACCCTTCGGTTGTTCCGAAATTTTCGACACAGCTCAATTTCTAGCTGCAATTTATTAAAAATATACTCTCTACTCTCTTTTAAGGAAGGCTGTGAATAATGGCTTAAATTATCAGTGTTTTCATTCCTGCTTGATTTCTCTTCAGTATGAGAGGAGATAACAGGACATTGATCTCCATGGCAAAGAAAAAGCTCAAACCAAATCGAAAATTGAGATCCTGTAAAAAAATTACTTAGCAATGGGATGAATATGCTGATTCTGTAATATTGCCCAGGATCATTTCTAACAACATTTGTCCTATTTATTTGTGTTGCGTTGACTCTAGGAAGGTGTATCAAAATGTTCAATTTTTCTTTCACTTCTTCGAAAACTGAATGGAAGCAATTATCGATATCATCTCTTTTATTTTGCAATACCGAAAATATACCTTCAGTTGATTTTTGTACACACTTTTATCAAGAATTTTTCTGTAGAATTCTGCTAAAATTTTCTGTTGAGCTTAGAAAATGAGCCAAACAAAACAAATATGTTATGATTTTTGTAGTAAGCAAAGAATTCTTCAATAACTGTGATTTCGAAGAAGAGGCTGTATCTTTCCATTGACATATAAGTTGCAAGGCTTCAATAATATTCTGGAACGAAAGCTTGGATACTTATACCCGCTCCGTGTTTTTCTGACTATCCCGTTCCACATAATTTCACGAGTTGGAAATAATTGCAATATTTCAGCACATGATTTCTTTTTGGTGAACTTTTGGAAAGTTGATAGTGTCCTTGATGATCCCTACCGCATTCCGTATATTTTGTATATCACTACATTCGAAAATGGATGCATTCAATGTGTGGTTATAACATGGAAATTTGATAGCATTCCTGCATGTTTCCGTTATCTCAGAAACAGCCCCTTTTTGGTTCGATAACATAACACTGCAAGTATCAGTTCCTATACCCACACATTTTCCTTTAGGCAAACCAATATCTTTTAAAAATTTGATGACAGTTTGCCTCAATATTTTGCCAGTTGAAACAGGTTCTTGAGTTCCAATATCATAGTTTTTTTCTTGGCAGTTGATGAAGGTGAGGAAATCTTCGTGAACCCCGTAGTTTTTATCCAGTTACCGGATCACACATGACATTTGGGAGTTATTGCTTACATCAGTTATTTCATAAAAAATTATGCTGTTTCCTTGTTTTACTCAAATAGAGAATTTGATATTTTTTCACCACAGCAGGAAATGAGCTCATTTTGAATCATGGCACTCAAATATTTGGTGGGGCTTGTAGCTGTTTCGAAATGATTGTTCAGAACCGAATCATCTCCACAAGTTTCTATTCGGTGTCGTATCAATTCTCTGAGATTACCCTAATTGATTTCAGATGCTACTGTCCCATCCAAATTGATTTTATGACTACAAAGTGGAATATTTCTTCTTCACAAAAAAATGATGCTTTGAAAAATATCCTTCAATTTATCTCTGTTCTGTTGGACCTGTTCGCAACGTTTAACATCTACAAAATTAATAATTAGTTTCTCTTGATTTTCATGAGTCTTCATGAAGTTCATAGCTACAGTGACAGCCTCCTTGTGGTGAATCGTATTTTCATGGCTTGTAAGATCCCCATCTTTCCCTAGTAATTTGGAAAATTTTGTTAGTGGCGTGACAACTAATTTAGTTAGTGATGTTGCGTTGTTCATTCCACCACTTTCTGCAAATGAAAAGCAATATTTACAGAATATACCCCGTGCAAATTTTGGAAATATCTATATCAGCCAAGAGAAGTTTTGAAAAGGATTTTTTGACAAATAACATTCCACCTCTCTGTTATTCTTCAGGTAAACAGAATGTGGGAATGAAAATGTTTTGTTCGGAAAAACTGCTTTCCTCAAAATATTGCACTTCTCCATATCTGTTAGCATGTGCCCACGAATCAACATATTTGTTTCCGTTCTCTTGCTCTGATGACTTCGATTTTTTCGATATTAAGTAAGTCCAACGTTTTTTGGGATCTCTTGTTGATTTTCTAGGAATAAATACAAGTTGATGAAAAATGGTGTTTGAGAAGTCTTATGAAACATACCTTTTTTAATAACAATTCACAATATTCACATACACTCAAAACACAAAATATCAATATTAACTTGCTTTCTTCCTAGTTGGCGAACGTGCGACGTACGACAGGCTCAAACATAAACAAACTAGAAACTGCATACTGCGTTCACAACTCCCCCGTCTCGTGATCAAACAGATCGAACAAATAAGGATTTGTTTTGAAAGCGCGGTAAAGAGCGCCGTGATCCGTAGTCAAAGCTCGTGACTCGTGGCGCGGATTTGTCAGACACAAATTTAATGACTACTTTTAGCAAGTGGGGCAGGGCAATTCCGGCAACTGACAATTACAGAAATGGTTAAAAATTATTGATTGATGTAAACTGAATAGAATATCGAATAAAAAAAGTTTTGTGAAATATATATATTTCAAGTGTTGTAGGTCAATAGTTTCCTGGAGGAGGGGAGTAATTACCCTCATTCTTCTCCCCTTGGTGGCAACATCTTCTATGAAAATTCCAAATGGTAGTGGTAAAATGAGTGAATAATAATTACTGTCTTGACTCAAGGATGAGGATGGCGATGTCTCTTCTTGAATGCTGCTGCTCTTGGTAGGTATAATCGTTGTCACCTCGTCTTTGGGTGAAAGACAGTCTACGAGCCGCATAGGTTTCATCAGAGTGGCAGCATCTCCTTCTTTGAAAAACTCACAATGTGGACTCCATCTGGAGTGATCGTCCTCCAACTCCCATCTGAATTCTTCAACTCGACATTTCGGACGTACGACAATGTCTTCTCGGTTGGTATAAATGAATAAAGCTCTAGCAAATTTCTCTTTTGGATATGAGTGATGCCAATTTTGGGAAGTCGCTAATCTGTCTGCATACACATCCATGTCACTCGAGAGTCAAGCTTCGAATGACAGAGCTCTGCTTAAACACCCAACTGTCATACTGTTGACAGCTGACAGCCATCTTGTGTGGATGTGTGAGACGTCACAGTCTATGACATGTAAAGTTTTGTGACAGTTCTGAATTCTATGTGCTGCCATCTATGAAAACGTTACAGTTCCGCCATGACGTCAGTCCCTGTCATGTGTGAGGTGTGTGACATCACAGTCATTTTAATTTTTTTTAAGAAAAACGACTTTCACTTTGATTTTTTTCTCAAACATTTTTCGAATTTAATTATCGAATTTTCGATATTTTCCAATGGGAACTCAACCTTACCTGAAAAAAAAGGAAGGTGGACAAAAATACAAAAAAAAGTCGAAATAAACATAAATCATTTACAACTTTGATTCTATAATAGAAAAAGTAATGTTTCAATGCAGTAGCCAACATACTGTCTGGTGAAAGTTCACAGAGTTTTTGGGAAAGTTCCAATTTACCGAAACATTCTTGCGGTTGATTGAAGAAAAATGTTAGGATTATGAGCACAGAAGTTTATATTCTCCAACATGGCCATTCGATCGGACACCAAGCTTTGGTTGACTCGTACCAGCTGTTCGACTTCGTCCTAATTGAGAATGAAGTTCACTTCGTGTTTTTCCACTTGTACCCATTTGCAATCTTCCCAAACTGTTTGTGTAACTTTGCAATAGTCTCCACACAAGTAATCCACATCGTCATTTTGATCGGGAGGATATCATGCTAGGGGTGCCCAAAAGAAGTCATCCAATAGCGTTTTCAATTGTTCGGTGAACATACTCCATTCTCGCAGGTGAGAATCCAATTTTCAGCATATAGCCAGTCATGGGAAAGTACGTTTCCAACAGGTAGCGGGCCTCCAATTTGGCTACCATTTCGTAGCTCTCCAACATGACATTGAGTTCCTAATTATAATTTTCAGGTGATAGCGGTGAAATGAGGCTGTCGTTCGTCATGTTGTCATATTACTCGAACAATAACCACTCTTGACTCATGGTGGAAGTGATGATGACGACAACTGCTGACTGACGCCGTCTCATTTTCGCCAAATGCATTTATATTGGTTTCCCCACCACTACCACCCACGTCAGACACGTCACAACTTGTCGCTGCTAAACTATTGCATCATCATCTATCCTCCTGTTGTGTGAGCTATCGAAATCGAGCCGTTCAACGTACATTATCTTTCCTCGTCTTTTCAATACTTTTTCCACGGAATAGATGTCAAGATTTGGCGTACCGTATATATCTCCAAGCATATACGTATTTGAACAACCTATTTGAACACGAACTATTTTGAATAATTCCGTCGTCTAATTGGGCGTATGACTTTTTTAAAAATAAGCTTCGCCTTGGAAATGCGAACAATGTCGCCCAATTTGAATTTTCGCGGTTGAACGCATTTCACTCAACGAGTCGCTCGATGAATTCGACGAACCATAAGCATTTTTGTCCTGTTTGTTCACCTCAATCGATGTGAATTTGATTGTTATATGTTCGGTGTCATCGTAGTTTTTCTCAATTTCCGGTAGTCTATCCATTTGTATGTATCGTTCAAACTTGAGTATTTGTTCAATTGGGACTTGAACGGTCTGATTACGCGCTCGGCTATGGCGGCTTTCATCACCGTATACGTATTGTAGTGATTGATTTTGCGCCGTTCCTATTGAAATTTGCAATGAAAAATTCAGTGCTTTGATCGGTTTGCAGATTTTTCGCACACCGTTTCGTATGATCCAATATATCATTGAAAGTTTTGGTTATTTCCTCCCCTGTTTTAGTTTTTAGCAGATGAGTCCACAAAAATTTGGATAAATAGTTGATGACGAACATAATCATTTTGAATTTTTTATTTTACGAGGCAAACGTTCTCATGTCGGCCAAGTACATTTGCTATAGATCGTCCAAGCCTTCGAATATCGTAGGTCGTATGTGATAATTTTTCACAGCTGGTTTATGGACTTCTGCAACGACTAGAACTTTCGACATCCTCAACGAGAATGTTCGGTATCATACGAATAGATTGTATACATTCTTTCTCAGATTTCAAATAGGTGCTTGGACAATTTATTCATTCTTTCCTCCAAAAGATGCATTCGATCCGAATGTAGTTGATGTTGTTTTTGCATCGCACTCATATTGGCAGCCATTTTCTTGATAATGTTCGCTCTTACCGAGTCTTGTATAGATACGGGACTCAAAATTCCTTTATAGTGTTTACGAAGTGTTCTGTTCGTTTGCAGAATGGAACCGTTCATGGATTTTAGCATCGGTTCAGCCGATATGGCAATACCGCGTTGCATTCGAGACTATAATTCATACCCATACCCATACCATCGAACGTGGGATCTTTCAAATCACATGTTTTGCAGTTGTGTGTGTGGAGAGAAACTACTAGACAACAGCGGTAGTTTCCTCTTATGCCCCCCACCACCAATATATTTCGGTAGACGTTCAAGTCATCTTTGCTATAGCCTCGGGGCCTGGTGTAGAAAATCAGTTGATGAAGTCCGGAAGTTAATTCAAATTGACGGGGTCCCGTCTCAAAGGATCCCGTTCCAAAGTGGATTGGCATGGACCCCAAACCAGCTGGGAGCGCTGACATCATAAACATTTACCTTAAATATATATACGTTTGTCATATCTCCAATGATGAGTGATGTATTCTTCGCGTGACATAGCTGGATATCGATTAAGGTGCTCGTTCATTGGAGCTGCGGAAAAAATCCGTGGTAACATGCTGTGATAGTCAGAATAATATTCTTCATCACTGCTGCTGCTGAGTATTATCTTCTTCTTTTCCTGGCTAATTTCTGGTGGTTGTCTTCTCGTTCGTTTTTTCCAAGTTCAGGGCTATGTACTTTTTCCGTGAGCCTCTGCCACTTTTTGTCGCACATGACTTCGACGATCCATTCGTCCGACATCCCGACGCTGAATGTTGTACGTCAGGCGACTATATTTCTATATATATAGTTTTTGCACACACAGGCCACATCATCAGAGATGAATATATTGTGAGATCGAGCATCCTCTATCGAGATGATTTCATCGTTGTCTCTATGAGGGAAGAAGTCGATTTCATCCATACCATTCAGCCCTTCTTCGAGGATTTGATACTTGAGCTGATGAAAGAATTTCGAATAGACGTAGATCTCTGCGAATTTGGGACAGTTATCATCCAACAGTAACGACAACATAATGTTTGTTCTTCCCTATCTGCTGAGACCACTGATAACAGTTCGGAAGGAATTTGGAAATGGGATGCCAAGTTTACTCCCTCCACCATCGCCTCTGCCGCCTCTATATCTCAATTCGTGAACACCAGAATTCTTATCAGGATATATATATATATATATATATATTTCTTATCATGATATATATATATATATATATATATATATATATATATATATATATATATATTATATATATATATATATATATATATATATATATATATATATATATATATTATATATATTTATATATTGATAAGAATTCACCCCAATTAGGTGTGCTTGCTAACTGATGGAATCAATCAAAATACTTCTTATATTATAGTCGACAAAAATTGACTTCAGTTATATGATAATAATTTGTCACGAAATCGCAACACAAGAAAAATATACAGGTGTCAACAGATTCACTAGCATTCCTCATTCCACCATTCACTTTCAGAACTTTCTCAACACATCTTTTTTTTCTGTCAATTTCATTTCATTACCTCGAATTCTAAATTCAACTAGTTACAAGTTCATGGAACAGAAACAAAAACTAAATATTTCAATGTATCATAACACGAAATGAATACATTATTCTACAACCCCAATTCTACACTTCAAAAACAAACTAATATTATTGTTCTCACAGTCATAGGTATTCAAAATATCTCCCAATTCCATTCCGTTGAAGGATCTGGATATCATATTCCAGGTTCAGTGAAATAGAAAGCAACCGTCAGTCGCTGAAAGTAATGCAAATGACAGAAACATCAGAAAGAAATTATTTATTTATAAGTGGTATTTCATTTGAAATTCAAAACTTCTGAAAAAAAGTTGTTTCCATGTTGTTTATCGATCCCATCAAACCAATTTGCGATATATCTCAAAAGAAGGATTGAATCCATTGACACCCGCTAATTGTTGGAGTGAATTGTATACCGAAATTTGATCGCATCATTCTAATTTTTATGAATTGGAAGTTGAAATAACAAAATTTTGTGAAATTGAATGCAGTGTATATCATCATTGTGTACTATGAACTTTTTGTTCTTTGAAAAATAGGGACTCATTTATTGTTACAGAAAACGCAATTGTACATATAGCGTTATCAACTTCTATTGTAATTATACAATAATAATTCTGATTTAGGTTATTTTCCGGGAAAAGCTAAATACCCGATTGTCAGTAATATGAATGAATCTGTTAGATGGAAAACATATTATCCACAATTCATATCTTTCCAGAAAATGAGATTATGAGAATTCCTCGTTCACCCCACCTCTCCTGAAAATATTCAGTGATTATTGCAGTATAATTCTGAAATGTCCAGGATTACCAAAAGTCTGATAAACTTTAGATGAACAAACTTTCAAATCATCCCGTCGATCAACGAAACTGAGCAGCTCTTAAATTTTCAGATTGAATCTACAAGTATAATTTCAGTAGATTCTTTCAATATAAAAAACAACCAAATTCAATCTAAAGCTCCTACTCAGTAAAATATTGAGATATTTCATTAGCCAATGGGATTCTGAGTTCCACCGACAAAAAACAGAGAACACAATGTTTAATTCATTCAGCTCATTTGGTATTATTATAAGAAGTTTCTATAATATGTTTATATGCAAGGATTTTTTTTCAGGATGATTGAAGAATTATTCCGATAGTTTCAAGTAGTTCTCCCATTATCATCAAGCACCGGGATTATAGCGGCTGCTACACTGGTTTATTTTATCAAAGCAGTAAGTGTACAATGATGTTCGCACCGACGCGCTCATTTTGGATAAGCGTTCAGACATCATATGTTAATATCGAAAAATCACTTCAAATGATGCAAAATTAAAAACTAGTGTGAATTTTCTTCACGCATATCTTATGTACTCGAAATGTTTTTTTTTTCGAACACTTGATAATATTGTTACGAGAACGAGTGCACGATGCCCCTGCATGATGCAAAATCCAAGAATTCTCTAAAATCAGTGCCCACGATTCCGAGATTCTCTACCATGTGAATGATGACAATACAAAAGCAGAAGCAGAAACGTGAGTTAGTTCTTATCCAAGGTGACGTTCAATAGAGAAAAACAAACTGTTTCAGTTACAGTGTCGTACAATATTCCAGTGGTGAATTTCGATTTATTTATTTAATTGTCACTGTTCGTTATTGTGTTGTTTTTGTGAAGTGTTATATAAACGTACAATAATAAGTTCAGTACTTCAATAACCACGGACCCCAGATGCGTAACGAATTGTGTAAGAAATGAGGATGTTAGTAACTTTCTGAGAATAATTGAGGTCATGGTGGTAATAATCCAGAGGCAGTTTATTGAGCAAGAGAGACTGCTACTGGAAAAAAATTTGAGGAGGAACAACAGCACATAAAAAAACAAGTGAAGGAGATACGACGGCAAATAGAAAGAGAAGAGGAGGAAAGTCGACAGAAGGAAAACGAATGACGACAGTGAGAAAAACAAGAGAAATAGAAACGGGAAAGCGAGGAGATAAGAAACTACGAAAGCAGAAAACCTCGGGGCAGATTTCTGAACTAAAACAGAGTACTTGACTCAAAACAGTCTCTATAAATATCGAAGGAATGAGTGGTGGGGTAAAGAGTTAGATTTATACGAGAATCACCGATAAAAGTCAGTGTGGTACGTGAATAAGCAAAGAAAGAAGTGTGGGTGATGCATGTGAAAGCAATGCAGTATCTGAAAAACTAGAGATGAAAAATGCCTCACTGGATATTCGTGACAGGATTGCCATATCGAAAAATTCCGAAGTTTCATGGATAGTCGCCATGGTTCATCCATCGTAGACAGTTTGGAGCTGCTGCAGCGGCCAATGGATGGGATGACAATGGAAAAACTATTGAATTTGAAGTGGATTCAAGGGGACCAGCTTTAGTGTTACATACTTTTCCAGAAGATCAGCAGCACAAGTAACGAGCACTTATTAGTGCCCTAGAATCTAGATTCAATGACCAACATCGAGAAGAGTTGTACTGGACACAATTGGAAACATTAGTGCAAAAGTTGGGAGAAAGCTACCAGGACGTTCAGGGGCTGATCCAGCTAGTCTGCCCAAAGGCTTCGTGAAATCTTGAAGAATAGTGAGCGGTGAAGTTATTTATTGACGAAACGAGAGGTATTGAAATACAGAAGACCATGTAAACAACACATTTTGTAAAATGGTTATGAAAATGAATTTTGAGAAGCAAGCAAACTGCGTGAAGTTCTCAAACGTTTGAGGAGTGCTAACCCTAGAACTCCTTCTCCGAGAAGCAATTGGTTTTCTGGGACCATACAGTCTCGTCGAAAAGAATAAAAAAAACTGAGTAAAGAATAAAGGCTCCTCGAGACTGATCGAGATGAACACAAGGTGAGGTGCTTCCCACTTATAACCGTCGTTTTGTGAGAGGATTTGCAGATATTGTGACTCCACCACATGGGTTGACTGGAGATCGAGTCAAGTTCAACGGAAGTGTTGAAGCTTTCCGCGAAAGCAAGCAATACCGGACTTGGAGCTGTATTATCACAAGTACAAGATGGCCAGAAAAGGGTCAGGGTGAAATTACTGTGTCAAATGGATTGGGACAAACACCTCCCACTATTCCTAATGACATACACAACAGCTGCCTATGAATCAATCAAGAATACCCCTGCGAGCATTATATTTGGAAGGGTACTATGATTACCCTGGGATGTGATGTTCGCATCATCAAGCATCAAAGTTGTAGACGTGCGAGACTATGCAGGTGAACAGAATGACAGCATGTTGGAAATCAACGGAACAGTTCGAAATATGTTGATATGAAGGAGATGAGAGTTCGCTATGATTTAGAAGCTGATTCGGAACGATTGAAAGAAGGTGTACAGTTCACGTAGGAAAAGGGATGTATCTCTCAAACTCACAGCGTTTCTGTAGGGACCGTACGGAAAGAGGATCAACATGAATGGAAAGGCTGGAGTCCTATCACGATGTTACGATAACTTTCCATTTGGGATGATTAAATGAAAAGCGGGACAGTGTAACGAAAACTGATACACTACAACTATACTAAATCCCAGTGGTTTCTACCATGTGGCTGATATATGATGCAGCACACGAAGGCAAGAGTTAAATCATATTCAAGGTGTATTCAAATGGAGGAAAATGAAGTGATTTAGCTGCAGTGACCTGTACCTTATTTCGATTGATTTATTCAATTGTTTTGTTTTGTGAAGTGAAAAATAATTCAACAATTATCAGTTCGGTATTTCAATAACCACGAACCTCAGATTCGAACCAGTATGTTTCCTAGTTACTATGAAGTAAATCAGCGGTCGAACAATGTTTGAACGATTATCGTTTCCAGCAGCTGAGAACTCATGACCAACCGTCCGTGCTTCGACTAGTTCTGCTTCATAATCGATTATCAATCCGTATCCAAAGATTCATTTCAGAATTAGCATTTTCACTCAGAGGTCTTTTATATACGTTACTATTTCTACAAACAGGAACACTATGAAATTTACCAACTGGAAAGTGTCAGAAGATGAGAGCCCCAGTCATGTACATAAACTTCCAAATCAATGACAACCAACCACCACCTACTGGAGAAACGCTACAAATAAAAACAAGTTATCGACGAACGATACCAGTAACACCAACGACTAACACGCTGAAAAAATGCCAACAAGTAGAAGAAATTTCAGGGGAATACAACTGGTCAGATTACACGGTCAAGTGTGCAACCAGTCGGTTATAGATGAGAAAGAGAAGGACTATTACAATAAAAGTAGAGTGCTTGAAAAACGAATAGCCAGGGCCAAAAAGGAGAGCGGCGTGAGCTCTGTGACAGGTTCGAGGAGGACTTGTGGGGACAGGGAAATAAAAAATTCATGAACGACCTACAGCGCCCCAAAAAACCACTAAACTAGGATGCGCAAGATTAGGGAACTTCTTCTAGAGACTGGGAAAATATTTTGGAGAAACTTTTATTAAGCACTTGGAGATTTTATTTATCGTGAATTGAAAATGATTGAATAACTTTTGATTTCAGTTGGCACTTGATTTGAAAACGCATTTGTATGAGACAAGGAGTTTTCCTTCATTCCAAGATAATTTTATAAATCATCTTGAGGTTGAGGTATGGATGAATAGGATTTCAATTGAGGTATTTTTGGAGCTTTGATGATTATTCGCTCTAAAAATAAGGAAATAAATAAATTTTTACTTGATATATCTTTTAGAAAAATTACTTTATGATAAAAAAAAATACAATTATGTCAGTTGGCCCTTGATTTGGCAATTTATATGAGAACCACACAAAATTGAAACATTTTTTCGTGGGTTAGTGAATAGCAAATTTATGGCCGACAAATACAAACATGAATTAATTCTTCCATCACTGGAAGAATGTTCGAAACGTTGTAATTTTTGTTTTTTTGCATTTAAGATCTGACAAAAATTAGTGCTTGATAAACTGACTGACATTCGTTTTATATCTTATTATCGATTCTACATGATGATTTTTTTTTGTGATGAATAATATGTTTCTAGTGAGTGATCCGGAAATTGTGTGAATTATCCCTTGAAACGCGAGATGTGATACACGAACTGAAGGGGAGGCTTGGAAGCAGAGTCAACGGAGTGACATGAAAGCCTTCCTCTGGATATATATTATTCTGTATAGTGCGTGAATAAGTATGAAACTTCAATGATGAATGTTTGTTGAATTATTGTTGAAGGCTCGAGATGTAAGCACACATATAATTCTTGACAATTTTTGTCTGGGCGTTGGCTTTGGTGATATACACTGCCCGCCAGTCACGATGGAACTACTCATTTTTACGGTAAAATTGGCTCAAAATTTATTCAGATTTGTGATCAGGATTTCCAACCCACTACCGATACACCTTTTTCTTGAAAAAATGTCAATCCCGAAAAATCCGAATTTGTCTCACTTTTCTTATCATTCCTGTTGTTTCTGTAATTTTCGTTGTTACTGTTGATCTTGTTGATCCTATTGATTCTGTTGTTTATGTGTTAATGATACCTCATGATTTCGATATCGATTATTAGTATCCCGTAGTGTCCCGAAAATATTTCGAAACAGTACTCATGATTGGGGAATGTGCGAGGTCTTATCGCGAAACAGCTTCTGAATTCCATAGAAGACAGCAACTTGATACTCCTATGAACTCTGGAACAATTCACAACCAGTTCAGAAGAACCGGCCAAGTATCTCCATATATGCTCAAGAAATTTGTGGAAATCTCCTCGTGAGAATAATTGAGGCATACCAAGAAATTACTCTGGGAAAAGTAGAAAACGAAACGAAAATAGAACACAAATAGAAAAATGTATCCTTTTCGAGGGCTGACTCATAGAAGGAACCATTATTTAAATTCTGCAAACTCGAGTCAATATAAAATATTATTCTTTGAATAATTGTGATTTTGAAATCATTAATTGTTGAATCTGTTAGTATACGAGGGAATCTAGTCAGCAGATATCCTCAACTATTTGCAGTTGAATATACATATTTCATATTGAATTTTTTCGTGACCCTGGATCTTCAGTATGATGGGTTTACTTTGCATGATACAATTATATTTTATTAACTTTATAAAAGTGTGACATTTTTGCAGTTATTTTCCAATTTCATTAATATTAATTAATTTCTGGATGATCAAGAAGACACATTTTCAAAACAAGTTATTGTAGAAAAAATATTCGACGAGTGAAAATGAATTAACATAGACAAATATGAATAACAATTTCTTTGTTGAATGTTTCAAAATAATTTTAAAATATATATGAAACAACTTTTGGGAAACAAAATAATCTCATTAAGATGAATACATTTAAATGTCAAGATGGATTTGAATTCAATTTTAATTACAAATTATTAAGATTTCTGAATGGTGTTTGGTGTTATGTTTGGGTCGGAATTATTATCTTCAGAATTCAAATTTCCTCAGAAGAATTATATTCTTTTTTTTTGTCCGGTAGTTCTAGACCAAAACTCTTTTCGATTCAACAACAAACCCTTCAGTTGAATTTACTTATGACTAAGGAACGAATAGTCATATCCCCTTCTTAAATTTATCAATAAAAATTTAACAATTAATTTCAATTCGACATTTATAAAAAACCTACAGCTACAGACACTTCAATCACAATACTATTGTTTCAATTGTTTGAAGTTTTATTTTGAGCAAATCCCTGCAACAATTCAGTGTTTTTATTTCAGGAAATCTATCCTTCGAACAACTTTAGGATGGTATATCTATTGTTATTGGCTGTTATGGTAGCTATCGCTCTAGCCTATTATGGGCAAATTTTATCAGATGAGGTAATGTGTAGGAAAAACTCATACATGCATGCTTTCGGATCATTTCCGTCATTCCAATAGTATGTCAGTTCATTATAAGTGACGTTATTTGTGATATTTTTCCAATATGCTGTTTTTTCTCACTTTTTGATCCTTATTATATTACAATATGATGTGCTGCAATTTATAGTTTTTCATCATGTTCAAATTCTTGCTGATGTTACAATTCAACACGGTGAACATTTCCACTGTGGAATGTCTCTATGAGAAGTAAACTTCTTATTGTACAACTGTATCGAAATTAATTTGCACGTAGCTGATTGCCACAACCTGCAAGTCATCACCAATGCGCGTTCATTTACTTATTCAATAACAATTGTGAAATATAATTTTTTTCATCAGTTCTAAAAATAGTCTCCATAGAAGGTAATGTTTATCCGATGATATCGCTACCTGATGAAAATATAATAATAATTTTAATTGAAATTTTGTAGTGAGACGATTTTGGTCTGAATTATGACGATTCGTTTAAGACCATCTCTTCATTGATTTATAGTATGCAAATGACCGGCATAAACACTACCCTTGCAGTCAATAATGATGAGAAAATTATGAAATTAGTGTAGTTATCCACCCCATAAGAAATAGCTTGGTATAAAAACAGAAAAAAATGAAGGCATTCCAAGAAAGTTACTTTATGACAATTTTTTACTTCTTTATGGAGGAGCTAAATACTAAAATGATTTAATTTCTCAATGGTTTTTTTTAGTCTAGCAGTTTATATGACCAATTGAACGAATGTGACTGGATAAACTGGAATCAAAGTAATAGAAGGGACCTACTTATAATTCTACCAGCGATAGCAAAACCATCTACATTATCGTATTTTGGCCTGGTGGATCTGGATCTTCGCATGCTTTTATTTGTATATATATATCGAGTGGTTCACACCTCAAAGAATTCAAATATTATTTTTTTCAGATGTCCAGAGGTGTTTATACCATCTTTACTGCTCTGATGAATATGCCCAATCAACTCACTGAATATTCACTAAAGATTTACGATATGATCGACGTATCACAAAAATGGTGGACGTATGATGAAAAGGAGATCACACCATAATGGAAAATCAGAATTCTATGAAAACGTTATATTTCCCTCTCGAATATCCTATTTTCAGTCCAAGAATCATATGGAATTGTCTCTGGGAAGTTATCTACTCCTGATGAGACACCAATGCATCCATTCGATATAGAAAAAAGTACATTTCCATGGGTTGATCATGAAGATGTGTTATGATTTCGGCTGAAAGATATTGTATACGATTGGAATTTTTGAGATGAGTGGTTTTTATTGGAAACAAAATACTTCTTGTGAATGAGAAACTACTTCAAATGATCATACATTTTCTTGAAGATAGTGATGGGTCTCTAAAATATGAACAGAAAAAAAGTTTTTCTTGAGAAATAGAACTACTCTCTCGTATCATTACAATATTTGTTTTTCTGTGGCATGGAAATAACCATTCCAATATTGACAGATCTTTCATTTCGAAATATACGGAGTATCAATGAACCTAGCCCTTTTGGGTACTTCTTTCATATTTATTGAAACAAAATATTGTGGGTACATTATAGAAAGCATATTTTGATAAATATAATATCTTGGGCACTCACTCCAACTTGAAATTTTCAACAAAATGAAATAAAGGAAATTTTTAACAAGTACTATGACTATTTTGCGGCTCCATTTTCTGTAAGCACTCCACCCTGCAGTACTACGCGGGTGAGGAATAACTCGAACCTAGGTTAAAAGAACGAATATCAGCTACAAATTCTCATTCTTTTTTTTTGCTGGATCTGAAGAATCCCGTGCACGTAGGTCTCTTTACTTGGACACTTTGTGCGCCGATCCGCTCTGAGAATCAACTGGGCATGCCGGTTTCTCTGACGAAATCGAGCAGTTTCCTCAGTTGAATCTCTTTCACATTCTTTGCGTTCATAATAAGCTCCAAACATTGATTTCTCTCTGGTGCACCAAAGCGGGACATTTGTAGGTCGAATTGGACGCCCGCAACCGCCATAGGGTTTTGAGAGGGTTTGAGGACCGCCACTGGGTTCAAAGGACGTTCGGGAATGACCATGGGTTGTAGTAGTGATCGAGGTGAAAAAATGTCAGTTATGTTGTGAATTGGATGTGATCGACTGAAGGAATTTCCTGAATGACTGTCATCGGTTAGCGGTCGGTCATGTTGTTGAGGGAGGGATCAAGGGAAGGAAAAAAGGTATGTTTTTTCTGTGACCGGGCGTCAGTACCCGTCAGAGGAGGTGGCCGCCAGCCAATAGTCGAGAAATTATGATCCAGCCATTTTGGAAAAAATCATGCCATCTCCTACCCCAGCAAGTTGCTATTTTAATCCGCATTGGTCACTCGCCAGCCATTAGCCGCAAGCGAAGAGCCAACTGGAAAACGGCACTCCATAGTCCCCGTCATAGACTTCACATATCCGCCATTATTGTAAGGTCGAAATAGCTCACTGGATAGAGCGGTACCCTGAAAATTTGACAAGCTCTGGTTTGAATCCAGGTTTTGACACAAAATTTGTAACTGATAGAGATTTTACGGTTTTGCCGTACGCTGCATTATTCCCAACATTTTTATCCTCTCCCAAGCCTAGCATTTGTTGGTACACCTTATGATGCTTGTCCATCTCTATCAACTATGAATTTTGTGAGGGTAAGCGTGTGGAAAAATTCCCCCGAAGAAACGCCAATGATACAAACTCAATGCATTCGAATCCAAAACGGAATATTCGGAGTCAACGGAGTCAACATATTTTTGGTAGACCGATTGTTTGTTCAACCCATTGTCTAAGATTCACGGAAAGTTTCACGGTTCGAACAATCTATTCCGTCAATCATAACTTGGAATTTCATCCGTCACCTGATTGTCGGATGTCAGCGCACTCTCGATGAATACTTATATCAGTGAAACGTTCATTTTAACCGAATGAGACGCACAAATAGCTGTTATGAACTGCGTGAGAATGCGAGAATATGAAGATTCACAGAGACAAAAAGTTTCGAAGTTAAACAGTTTGACGAAAGAATGTGCTAAGCATTTTCTTGGGATTTTTGCAAAAGTGTTATCTGTGAGGTTATGTCGTCTGCGGAGTATACACCAAAAGTGGAACAGTTCTGCCGGAGAGTCAGAGCTCCGAACAAATAGTTCATTTTTAACAAAAAATCAAACAGAATTGAATTTTAGAACGAGGCCTCCACCGAAAAATAGTTCAAATGGTATAAGTGAATATTCTGAATGTACGGCTCTGGCAGATTCCTTCAAATATGGCGAACTATTGCTATTATCGAATCGACCAGGACGACGGCTTTTCTCCACCAGAGACCTGGAAACCATTGAATATTACAAGCTCAAGTTGAAGATGAATGACAGCACCAACTCGCTAATGTTTTCACTCCCATTTCTTTCTTTAATTTTTCTATAATTTAAAGGGGGTTCTTTTCACAATTTTTTTCCGATCAAACCCTTCTTTCTCAATTTTTTCAAACTTTTTTCATAAGTTTTCTCTCAATTTCGACATTTTCATTGAGTTTTATTCTGTAAAGGACTCAAGCTCTTTTTTCTACCAATATTTAAAAACTTGATTGATGAAACTTTTTCATTTTTTTTATTGTTCCTCAAAAAAGAAAAAAAGGTTGAGAAAAGTACGATTAACACACATATTTACTTTTATTGCCTATTCCATATAATTCTAATTTGGTGAAATATATGTACATAGCCATTAGTATAGTACTCAAATATTGCGTTGTGCACACGTGAATTTTCTGCTATTTTGGTATGAGCAATAGATCAGGGAAGGCTGGAACTCGTCGGTGCTCCATTGGCTGGAATCGTCGTGGATCACAACGAAGATTCCAACACCAGACACGCCCATTTCCTCAGTTTTTTTCTTCAACCAATCTCATTTTTGATTTCCTCTTATGTCAACTTGGCCTTCGTGGTAGAAATCGTGCCTCAGGATAATATCGTCTATTTCATGGTATTCGATATAGCCGGTGTTGCATTGAATGCATTGTAATGGATTCTCCAAATATCGTACGGTTCGCCTATTTGGGCACCGGCGATTACAATTAGTTGTTGACAGTCGACAATTATAGACAGTTCCTTCAGGTGAAAGGTGTTGTTGACTTGAAACGCTGGTATGTCGACGATGAATGGTGATGAGCCGTAGAATGAACGCCACAACACAATCATGTGAGGCTTCTCATCGTCAAGGAAAGGGGATGGTATTCCATCAAACAATCGTTAATGATGGTGCAATAGACACGAGTTCGATGGGTAAAACTCGCGCTCGTTTCGATATCTTATCTCACATCGACCGTGATCGATCTCATAGGCGAAGTGTGGTTTTTGGAATCGAGGTGAAAAAAGGTGGTCTCTTTTATTGAATTCGTATAGCTGGTGAAGAATTCCGTATAATTGAAATGTGCTTAAGTATAACGATATCGTCGGAATTCGAATTCAAACATTTGTTGGGCTAAGATTCTTCGTTCAGGGACAAACGGATATTTTCTATTATTTCGCTGGGTACCAGACTATCCGTCGTAGATAGTCTGGTATCCAGCGAAGAGGGCCCACGCAATTTTTCATTGATGCGGTACGAGGTCTTTTGGCAAATTTATCATTTTGCAAACTTTTGGTTGAAATATCTGCGATCATTCCATCAGGTGGCAGATACTCTATTTTCATTATTTTATCTAACACACCATTTCTAATAAAATTATGTCTAATAACAATGTGCTTGGATCGATCATGAAAAATTGGATTGACAGATTATCTCTGGGCACTTTGATTATCATTGAACATTATCACGCAATCAGATTTACCTCTCAATTCATAATTTGAGTTTTTGAGATACATAACTCAGTTTGAAGCTTCACTCTGGGCCATGTATTCGGCTTCTGTACTGGAAAGAGCCACCGTTTTTTGTTTACAACTTTGCCACGATACAGAGCCACCAGAAAGTTTGAAATCACTTCCTGTTACTTCTATCTGAACCCCATTCTGCATCTACATATCCTTGCAGATCAAGGTTATCATTCTTCAATATCATATGATATTTTTTTATATCCTGCAGATACCTGAGCACCCTTTTATCATACCTCCAGTGATATTCAGTATAACAAGTGACTTGAAAAACTCACACAAAAAGAAATATCAGGGGGTGTCAATACTGCTAGGCACATTAAGCTACCAATTGACCTCTGATACAAAATAGTTCCAATTGTTGCACTTGGAATGTTTGCTTTGAAATCGAAATTTTCCAAAGAAGTATTGACACTTTTACTTCCTTCTTTCGAGTACTTGATCAATATACTTTTCTTGATCCAAAAAAATACAATTTTTCTCATAATCTCTACGGATTCTCATGCCAAGAAATTATTTCACTCCGCGAAGATCTAACAAAGCAATGACAGTCAAGAACTTGCCCTTCTTTTGTGTGTATGAACATGGCTCGAAGTCTCATTTTTTCGAACCTAGCCTGATTAGTACGTGATCAACTCGTTGATTCCGAACTCTTGACGACTGATTCAAGCCATCGACGACTCTGTTCATTTTACAAACTTCACTTGCATTACGATTATCAATAGAACCTTTAGGTTCTCGCATGAAAACATTTTATTTTGAATAACCCTTCAAAAAGGCAGTTTTTACATCTAGATGTGTCACTCTCAAATTTCAATTACAAAGCTAAAAGTAATATCAGACTAGAAAATCTAATGACAAAAGCAAATGTTTCAACAAAGTCAATACCATGCTTCTGCGTGAACCCTTCCGCTACAAGATGTGCACGATAACTACTCTGACTTTCACTATCACATTCCTTTTTGAATACCCACTTGCACTCCACCACTATATCTTTTTCAGGAGGATCGACCAAATCCCATGAATAGTTTTCTTCAAAGGACCTCAACTCTCCTGCTATAGCTTGTCTCCAATACTCAGCGTGCGATCTTGAAAGAGCTTCAGAAATCGTAACTGGCACATCTTCTAGGTTGGGGTCACCTATACACATGTATGTGATAATAATCTAGAACCTTTGTTTTTCTATCCCGCTCTGATCTTCTTACTGGTTTATCTTGGTTTGGTGAGTTTTTCATATTTGGTAGGACGTAATCACTGTCATTTGGATCTGTATAATACTCAGAATCTAATGTCAAGTCTGTTGATGTCTCCAAAACCTCTTCAGCGGCTCATCAGATTCCCCCACTGAATCTGATAATTCTTTTTGCATTTGAATGCTTGATAAAGGAAGAGAGCACCTTCTCCAATTTTTTTCGATTATAATCACATCCCTACTGATGATGACGGATTAGTCTTCTGGATTGAAATGTCTATAATCTTTCATGTTATCACAAAATCCAACAGGAATCATTTTCTTCTATTTTTTGTCTAATTTAGTCCTCTTCTCCTCACGAATGTGCATCATTACTTCACTGCCAAAAATGTATATGTAATATCTGGTTTTCTGTTTATCCAAACTTCATATAGGGATTCCTTGGTGTCCTGTTTGCGTAGGTATACAGCAGTATGAACTGCCTTGGTTCAAAAACACTCGTCAAGAGTGTAGGGATTCGTTATTTGGTGTACGATTTCAGACTTGCGAAGAAACTGTACAAACTTCTTGTTACAGAATTCACCGTCATTATCTGTCCTGAGGGTTTTTAATTTTCTGTTGGCTCGATTATCTATAGCCTGATCTTCCGTTTTGAGAACACATCCTACTAAAGTAATCCTCAAATAAAACATATCTGGATCCCCAATAGATTAAATTCCATAGGGCCCCACAAATCAGCATGTACTATTTCCAACAATGAACTTGCCCTGTTGCCCTTGTCTTTGAGAAGTAATCTGTATTGTTCACCTCCTCAACAAATTTCGCACTCCATTGCTGTCCAGGTTTCCATTAAAAACAAGTCCTTCAACAGCTCCTTGTTGCATCAATTCCAAATCCTTCTAGTTGTGATGAGCAAATATTCGATCCAAAACTTCACCTGTTACTGCCAAATTTGCTACTGACTGCTGTTTTGGAATTTTCAGCTTCAGCCACCAGCTCATTCTGTTGGTTGTGAATCTTGCACTTATTATTATCAAATATAATAGTATTGCCATTTCTCACCAGCTGACTAACATATAGTAAATTTGTGGTTGATTCAGGAAAGTAGAAGGTATTCTTGTTGACAACATGTTTATCACCGACTATGGTTTTCATGTTCAGTTCTTCAGAACATACCACTGGGACAATAGTATTATTAGCCACCATGATCTCATATCATAGCACTTGGAAAAATGTCATAGCTGATATTTTCAAGCCAATCCTTTCTAGCTGTTGAATGTAAGCTGGCCCCCGAATCCACATACCAGTCACTAGCGTTAAATTTTCGACACAGCACTGAATGCGTGAGACGACCTTGACTCAGATGGTTTATCTTTTTTCTTGTTTTCATCAACGTCAGATTATAAGGACATCTGTTCATGATATGTCCAATCTGTTTACATTTGAAACATCTAACATATTTCCTCTCATTCATCTTGGTGGAACTCATGCTGTCATCTCGACGTTGAGCCTTTAGCTTGAATTTTGTGGCAAAAGCGCTGCCCAATTTTCTGCCGATGCTGCCATCTGCGTCCATATCAATCAACTTAGATTTGATGGAATCTGTAGTAATGTCGATGCCAGAATGCTATAGTCAGTATCATAGGAACGAACCTGGCCAAAGAAGAAACCCCACCCATTTTTCGTCTAATTGGAAACCTGTTATTCGCAATTTCTGTAAAGTTTCAATCACCTGATTCACGTATAATTCCATTGAATCACAAAATTCAAGTTGCAAGGAAATTAGCATACGCAGCAAACAGATTTTCCTTGCGAAATCGGTATCACCATACATTTTCTTTAGCTTTTCCCATATCTTCATGGCTGTATCAGCTTCCTTCACTTGATATAAGGATGCATAGGCGTTAAAACTAATTTCGCCTTTGCTTTGTTGATAATGGTAGTATCAGTCTCTGTGTCATCGAGAGTTTTCGTTAGTCCTTCGAGCACAAGGAAGTTTTCGACTGCAAATGCCCAGTCTTCATAATTTTCACGACCTAAGAGTTTTGGTACACTGACTATATAATTCACTGCAATTATTCTTGAGTTATATGCGACTTGACGACGTTATTCTCACTTTTTCCGCGGAACCAACGATACTGGATCCATAACCTGATAAAGCATCAGAGGTTTGGAGAAATGAAATGCTATTGACGAGTTTACTGCACTAACTGAATATATTAATGATCTCATAGAGGCAACAGCATAAAAACAAGTGATGTCATATTACAGTATAAATGATAACCAACAGATGGCGATACATGTAGAAAACTATATTGAGAAACGGATCTTTGATATAGGACATATATTCCAATATAACCCTCCCACAATATAGCTGATATTTTGTTTTCACTTCGATTTCTCCTACAACAAACCACCAACGCTCGTTGAACCCAGTGGCCCAAGCCCAGTATAGGCCTTCTACTATGTTCCGTCATCTTCCAGGCACCATCTACATAGGGAATCGTCTGTGATCCCGATGAGTTTCTTGTGCCTGTTCAGGTGATTGTGTTTCGTTAGGAGCCCAGTATTCCATCTGTTGAGTAACAAGATCCCTTTGAACAGGTTTTCTGATGACCTCTTTATATGGAGCTTTGATTGCTTTATACACGGCGTCTCTTTTGGTGAACTGCTTTTGTAGCAGTTCCTCCATTACTGGGATTGTACTGCTCCTGGGTATTCCCAAGATTGGTTTCGGTCCGACTGGGTATTTTCCATGTCCAATCTTGAATAATATGTCAGCCTCTTCGTTCCCGGAGACACAAGAGTATTCTTGGACCCATATAAGGCTAACTCCACTTGTTTTAGATAAACTTTCCATGACTTTTCTGAACTGGGACACCAATTTTAAAACGATCCCATTTGCTTCTAATGCCAAAATTGCAGCCTTGCTGGCCGAATTGGTGATAGTAGATCCTCGACTTCTATTGTCGAAGTTTTCCTGGACGCAGGTATCGCATATACTTCTACCTGGAACACTGAGACATATTTTCTCAGGGAAACTGAGATTCCTCTTGTTATTTCTTCTTTGTATACTACTGCGCCGGACATTTTCTTAAATTTTTATCGATATGTCGATCCATAGATTGAGGGGCTGCCAGGCGCAATTATTTTTCAATTTCTCCTCGTGGGGATAGCAATATTGAGAAATTCAGAAAATGCGAGGTGCTGTCTCTTTCCTTCAGATTGGACAGCCTTCTTTTGCCTTGTTTCAAATAACGAAGTGTAAATGATCTGCCTCAGTACCGATCCATTGGCTTGCGTCTTTGAGTCTGTAGGCAGTACGCATGGCTCCGTGCTCAATGACAAGGGCAAAGGTGGTAGTCTTAGTAAAACTTCTAGTTCTCTGATAGGCGTCGTCCTTATGGCAGCTGTCATACATAGACGAACCAGTCGTTGTACATTATCAAATTCATGCCTGGGCTCGCCCTGAGTGGTGATGGTCCACCAAATGATGGATCCGTATGTTATTGTCGGGTGAATAATCGCCATATATATATCCAGTGTAGGCCTAACATGTTGAAGAAAGCTGTTCTGCATGCCCCATAGGAGCAGATAGCCTTTTTGCTGTGATTTCCGATCTGCTCGTTACGGGTCAGCTTGGAGTCTAGATGACTTTGAGGTATTTTGTCGACATTTTATTAGGAAGCTGTTTTTTCTGAAATAAGCATTTTTGGACAAATTTCCAGATAACCTCATTCGGTTTTTTCTTGTGAGATTCCATATGATTATTTTGAGGAATCAGCCACAGCATAGCTTGAAATTTTGGAAAACATGATTTGCTGATATTTTTAAGTGCCACCTCTGCATATTCTGCCATGCTGCATGACATATTATGATATAAATAAACACCATATCAGAAAGTATATTGAAGAGAAGAGAGTAAACCTTTTTCTCTGAAAACATTATATGGTGATTTGTTGCATTGAGAAGTGGGAAATATATAACCAACGAACAATTTAAAAATCATTGTATACTTTTTATAGCCCCATACCCTATTAACTTCTGAACGGATCGACATAGAACAATTAGACAAAAACTATTTTGAATTATATTGCCAATAAATGAAAGATATTGTGTGATTGCTGTTAGCTGGCGTGGGACGGGGAGGGGAAATTTTCAAATAGCATGGGGGTCAAGTGGCACATTGTTGATAAGACAATGTATTTTCATCTGATTTGTTTATAATTTTGTAAAGAAGTTTTTGTCACAATATGCATTCAAAATATCAAGTATAAGTGCGGATCTGAATGGCAGCCTTATCTCGTAAACTTTTCAACGGTTTCATGGGAAACAATGGGGCAGAAAATATTTTGAATTATATTACCGATCCTACCGTTTGAGAGAATATAAATTACAATTACTCGACGGAGGGCTTCGGAGGCACATCAACTTGAAAATTTCGAGAGGCATGGTGCTCGAGTTGCATATCGTTGAAAAGAATAATTTAATTTTATTTTCAACCATAGTTGTTCTGCGGAATCACAATTGCGATGAATAACATGGAGTGCGGTCAATAGAGGATGATTCATGACTTAAATAATTTTTCATTTTCGAATTAATTTCGAAGCTTAATTAGGTAGGGATTTCGAATCCATACAATAATCCAATTTCCGATTGGTTATGGTAAACTGATAATCAAGCAGTTGCCCAAAAGTTACCAATATGAAGTTGGATTATTTTGTCGATGTTGAAGACCTACCTAATGTATACACTACTACCAAATCTTTATCAGAAACGATTAATCGCAACTGTAATGCGAACATCCACAAAAAAATCCAACTTCATAGTAGGTATTCTCAGGTAACTGCTTGATTATCAGTTTACCAAATCCAATGAATGGTACCCGTTATTATAATGGTCATTAAAAATGAATTAATTGTAACAACGAATAACACAGGTGTGTGCTGGTATACATATTGTTCGGAAATAATTTTCGAATCAAATATTTTATTGTCAAGAAGCATCAGGCGGACATTTCGATTACCTAATTCAAAAAAATTACAACAATTTTACTTCTTATTCTAAATCAATGAAAATCTTACATGTTAGTTTTTTTATACTCTACATTCCAGGTGCATATTGTGGAAAAAATATAAATTGAATGAAAGTAAATTCGATTGTTGAAAAAATAATTGAATTATCCTTTCAACATGTTATTCAAATTGTTGAAGTTGATGTGCCCTTCCGCATCATCTATTGAGGAATCACAGTTCTCTCATTTCAAAAAGTTGTATTGGTGATATAATTCAAAACAGTTTTTTTCTATTGTTCTACGTCGAATCGTTCAAAATTAATAGGGACTATGAAAAGCCGCTCCTATCATATATAACTCGAGCTTGCACCTATTTTGTTGGACTATATATTTGAAGAGCTGCCAACACGTGTATTACATCACTTACTCAACAACTTCGAAAAACTTTCACACAGTTTCATTTTCAATAACACTTCCTTGATTATTAATTTAAGATATGTCAAATAGGAATGTGTAAGTAATTGCGAACTTGTACAGCGAATTTGCAAAACATGCAGTTGATTGAAAAAATCTAATACTGACAATTCTTTGGATGTCACTTCATGAATAAAGCACTAGATGATATTTGATGTTTGATTTATACGCCAAACCCCAATTTCCAAACAACGGAGTTCATTGAAAATTATATAGAAAAACGTTATTTTTTCGCTAAATTGCTGTATACAAAAAAAGAGAAACTGAAAATTTGGACAGAAAGAGAGAGAGAGAGAGAGAGTGACAGACTGTGAGAAGTTATTGGAAATGGAAACAAAAATAAAACAACGAATATTTCCGATTAGGGCACTTTTTTACGAAATTTTCAGAAATAACTTCTTTTAAATAATTATTTTTTTATTTCAAATAAAGGCTGGGCAATTTGTCATTAGAATATTCATGAGTATTTCGAAGACATTGTTTATACTCTTTATTATTTTATCTGATTTGTGGACTTATATGGAAAGTTACTGTTACTCAGTAATGCAAATGCTGATACAATTTGTTTTTATTTTGTTTTTTAATTCGCGATATTATTTCTGTAATGCTCCGTTGTCAATTGTCGGAGAAAACATACCCAGGCTACTTCATAGAAAATCATTTGTTTGCAGAATCTTTTGATGACAGGAAGCAAATTCTCCTGAAAGCACATCTAATAATGCTTCCTACGGCTTTTATTCAAGTCACGTGGATAACGTTGTCTTTGCCTAGATGCGGCTTGATACATTTTCAAACTCTTCAGTTGAGGGGGAGCACGTCCTTTTGAGGGATATTTTCATAATATCAGTGTTTTGAAACATACACTTTTTACATTATTGGGAATTATAACTGAAAATTATAGTTATAGTCAATTTTTATTTAGTGGAAAAACGTGTAGAATACCCTCAGTAAATTTTATGAAGGATCCATGAAGAAAAGAAACAGAATATTTGTTACTAGTATAATTTTTCTTGGTAATTTGAGTTGGAAAGTGGGTTTTTCATGAAAAACTGGAAGAATGATGGAGTTGGGATAACGTGGTGAAAAAATTATTTAATACCCCTTGTACGTTTATGCTTTTCCATCTGAGTATTTGTCCTTGTCGAATAGGGGGTGGGTTCAAACTTGACCATTCACGAATGTAAGGATTATATATCGATTGAGGGCTAAAATTTGTTTTTATTGGCTGATAGAGTAGCGTTACTTGAAACAAATATGTCACATGGAGGGTAACCGGAGTTTTGAATAAGGAAATAAGACAAAAATTAGTTTTTTTTTTATATTGATTTTGAAAACTCAGCTTGCTTCGAATTTTTTTCTCATATTTCCTCCTTATTATTTAATTTTTCATTTTGTTCATAAAAATTAATGGTTGATTCTGCTAACTCAATCGAGGAGCATTCGGCTCTGTCAGATTTCGTTTCTACCAGCAATAGTTCTCGAGTAGAGTATCAAAATATAATTGAACCATATATAATTATTTAGCTCATTACCACTATATCTATCCTCTGTTTGGTTTATTTGAGTTGTCTATTGTTCTAATATCTGGCTTAGTGATTCCTTATCCTTTATCAGTGACCAATTTGATATATATTTATTTATTTGAATAGTGTTTTTTATATAAATATATATATATATATATATCTATATTGTTATGTTCAGAAGTACGTGTTGAATGTTCAAAGAGTTAAAATGAATATTATAAACTGAAAGAGCACATGAATAACATATGTTCATATTCAGTAATTTATGCTATGTTATTTTACAGTTTTTCCGAGGATTCTACCGTTTTTCTGAAACCTTATATAATATTATTCGATAACTATGTTTCAAATAAACATGTTTCCAACATTACAAGCAATTGGCACAATTTATAAAAATTATAGAAATCAAAATTCACTAATATATTTTTGAGCATAAGCAAACAACAAAATGTTAAAGTTACAACATTCTGTATATGAAATTAGATCTAAACACAATAGCCAATGAGATGCCAGGAGAGATCTCGATGCAAAATTATGAATATTGAATATATGAAAAACAGAAAACGTCAAAAATGATTTTGAATATATCATGTCTATAGTATGTGAGGTATTTAGAAACTATGTGCAACAGGAAGTGCGCGAAAACCGAGAATTCGAGAAGAAAACAAAAGATACGTGGTATCGAGGGGAAAAAATCATCAAGCTGAGGGAGATTGGAAAAATATTTTTTGAAGAACGAACTCAACAAAATTTAATTTGAAAATCAAGCATATTTTGCTACAAACACAGTTATTTGCCACTACACCACTAGAAAATACCAGAAAGAACATTAGCTGATAGAAACCCGGTACATAACGAATTTTACCTTCTCATTCCACACTTATACTAGTCCGAGGACGAATTCACAATCGAACAAGGGGGCTGCAGACTGGAACGGCAGTTTCCAAGAACGGGAGAGTGATCCAAGACACTGAACATTTGCATTTCAAGAAACCACAGGTACATTAGAACCATGAAAGTTACAAAACTCAGTGCATTTTGAAAATAAATCTTTTAATAACTCCTTCGATGAAAAACTTCCATAAATTGGTATATAGACTAACTATTTCACTGAAATCAACATGACCTACAAACGTTAGTAACAAAAAAAAATTATCACATAATTGCACTTTCCATGTATATTTTGCTATAAAACACTAATTCAGGTTAATTATCGCAGGATAGATAACAGTTAGTCTTCCTAAATAAAGGAAATTATCATTGTGATGAATTTCTAACTTATTTTCAATAATTGATTGAAACAGTTTGCCATTTTACTGAAACTGACATCACGAACACTACCAGAGGGCACCACAGTTGAACTTACCCCTGAGATTCCATAGATGATATAAAGAAAGTAAGGGAAAAGAGTCGAATGGGCAAAAAAGGTAAATTAAATAGCCGGACATTTGAAATATTTATATGGGTATTCATTTATGAATATATTAAATTAAATTCGAAGGACAACTAGCTGAAGGATTTGAAAAGAGTGAAAAAATATTTTTAGTTGTGATGTCCGATTGTGAAAATAATAAAATAAAACAAACCTCAATCACCTCATCATAACAATAGATATATATATATATATATATATATATATATATATATATATACTCGATACTAGGGAGAGATCCAGGCCAACCTAACTAGAGAAAGCTGACTATATCAAGTCTAATTGCACTGATTTGATAGTGACACTGAATGATCAATCTGATATAAACAATATGAAATACGGAATCTAGACTCATGTCAAATTCAATTTTAATAGGTACGGACCCGGACTCTCAAGAGGTGAGTGGATTGGTGTGGTGGATCCCATTTTGAGAAGGTACTTCCTTTTCTTCAGCCAGTACCAAGGAGGAAAAACTTCGACCGTAGGGTTCCAGTTCACATGCTCGTTATCAACTGATTTTAGATCGATTCTGGGCTCGCTTATATAGAAAAAAAGTGGTATCCAGGAAGACAAATTTTGTTTCCTGTTCTGGAACATGCCAATATTCGTATTTCCCGAATGGATTTGCAATTTGAAACTTGCACAAAAATGGTTGGTCTAAGATATATAAGAAGCCTTTTTTTTATTTCTGTGCCATCTTTTCTGCTGTCGACAGCGCTGGTGATTGATCAGGTTTTTCATATACACATGGTTGACCATATTTTTTTCTCTGGAGAGGATTGATTGTGCGGAAAACGGAGTTAGTTTTTTCATTTCCGATGTTGCTATGGGTTCTTCAGGTACGCAGGTTGGAGGACACTTCTCGTTTTCCTTGACTATTTCTGTGGTTGGAACAAAATAACTTTTGTTGTCCTGAGCATGCTGGAGGGCAGTAGGTTCGGCAAAAACGGTATCTTGTAACTTAGTAGTTGCTTCTTGGAAGGTTGTAGTAGTAGATAGAGTTTTTCTCTGGTACTGGACATTTTGTTGGTAGCTTATTCCCATTTTCAATTTCTGGAAGAGGACAGAGACTCACTTATCTCCCCAAATGATCTCATGAGGAGTTTCCTTCTTTATTCTCCAGCAATTTTTTCTTCTAAAAACTCATTGATTTTATCCAGTGCTTTTATCATATTGTCGACTGAATATTTCGGCATTGTTCACTAAACTGGCAAGTGTTTGGAAAAATTTGAATTCAAATATTGTTACCGCCTACTGAGGTTCTTCAGAAAAACTCAGGCGTACTTTTGCGTAACATCAGTGGTTACCTACACGGTTGGGTAGGATAGGGTTGATGGGTATTTCTGGCGGGAAGAATAGATCACTAGATTTTCAGTGTTGAAAATTTCACGTTTCTGGCCGTTATTGGAAATTTCATAGGCATTTGGGTACGGACACTGTGAACTCATATGGTCCTCAATAGTTTTTGGTTATTACCTTCGCTGGCGCCGTTTCTGTTGTTTTGTCGTTTTAAGGCCGCCTCTACTAACTGCTTTTCAACCAATTGTTGAATTACCTGCATAGATTGTGAATTGGGAAGTTCCAAATGATTTGGCCTGTGTCCAGTGAGTAACTCACAGGGGATAAATTCAGTGCTATAGTGTGGGGAATTCAGGCATTCTCCAATATCAGGAGGGAATTTTGGCACTTGAATTGCAGTTGATGACAATAGGCTCGTATTAACCTACCAATTCCTTTCATGTATCCAGCCAAAGGGTTGGATTTGGGTTGTCGTACGGAAGTATACGTGGGCACAATATGCACACTTCGTAGGTTTGTTTTTCCAATTATTGGAAGTAAATTATGTTCCATGATCACTTGAATTTTTTTTTACGGTTATAATGGGAACTCAACCGCAGTTTCTCTCTTGAGGAGAAATAATTTTACACATTTGGAAAAAAATGTCAACAGCAACTGAAATATACAAAATTGCAATCGACCTAATTCGCCAGGACTTCCAGCTGAGACCGGGGTCCACAGTCCTTCCGGGCTAAGAATTTTCAGTTTTTTGACATAGATCACAAGTGCTTTAGATTTGTGCATTGTGTTTATGCATACCAGACCAATTAAAATGGTCTGCTATAATACCCGATATTTTGGATGCACTAAAATGTCCCAATTCATAGTGATAGTGCCAAACGAGTTTTCCCTAGATTTGTTCAGGTAAAGCAATGGCAACGTTTGAGTTGAGAGTGTTTCGATATAGCAAGATTTTATGATTCAAGAAATAACTTTTACTCAGCTGTTCATCGCTACTGTTGAGGTTGGTAACCTTTCCCTGTTGGTAAGGCTTGAACTTCCGTAACAGCTTATCCGTTTCTTAGTGGTTTTCCTGAAATTCTAGAACCAGCACCAGGTTAGGTTAGGTTAGGTTAGGTAAGGTTAGGTTAGGTTAGGTTAGGTTAGGTTAGGTGAGGTTATGGAAAGAATACAATTGCAGAGATGCTACCGATGCCTGGATTTTGGACATAGATCACAGGAATGCAGAGGAGAAGACAGGTAAAAATTTGTATGAAATGCGGAAAGACGGGCCACAAGGCAAAGGAGTGCGTAGGCACAATATGCTGCACCGCCTGTAAAACAGAGGGCCACAAAGCGGACCAGATGAGGTGCCCACTGTTCAGGAGGATGGTGGAACAGGAGAGGCGAGCTCGTATAATGCCACAGGCCTAAAAATTATACAAGCTAACCTAAATAGGTCAAGGGCAGCGCACGACCTGGCCTCTGCAATCGTGGCGGAAAAAAACGTAGATCTCTTGATCGTGTCGGAACCGAATAAAAAGTTGATCGAAAGTCAGGCTTGGCTAAAGGATGAAAGGGGAGATGTGGCGGCTCTCTTCCTCAACAAAAGCGTGGAGGTCAACAAAGTCAGTAGAAAGAGGGGTTTCCTTTGGATACATATGAGCCACTGTTGTATGATCATGATCAATATATCGCCAAACACCGGACTCGACAATTACAAGCGGCAACTTGAAGAAGCGTTGGAATACGGGAGAGGCAGCGGAGAGGAATTCTGCCTGGTGGGTGACATAAACGCCAAGGCCCACCAATGGGGCTCCCCAGTGGTTGACGTGAGGGGCGATATATGGTCGAATGGATCGGCACCCTGGACCTGTGGTGCACAACAGGGGAGACAAGCCCACTTTTCTTAGGGGAGGTAGGCAGTCGTGGGTAGATGACCCGCTCTACGCAAGGTATTGCCAGATACCTGAAGGGATGGAGGATTCTGGACGACGAACCGGTGAGCGACCACGCCCTGATTGCCTACGAGCTGGCATGGAAGGCTGGGAGCCAAAAACAAAAGCATCTGTACACCACTGATTGGGATGCCTTCAGGGAAAACCTTGATTGGCGAATACAGGGTAGCGTGGATGATGATTCGGCAGAAACATGCAGTCGCCTAATGAAGGAGGCATACCGGAACAGTGGTACCAGAGAGGCACTGAGCAGAAAGCCGTATTGGTGGAATACTGAGATAGCGGACAAACGTAAAACCTGCACACAGCTCAGGAGGCGAACGAGCAGAATGCTACGACGAAGGGACGTGCCCGACGAAGAAAAAGAAGTGCTCAGAAACGAGTACAAAGAGGAGAGAACGGCCCTGAAACGACTCGTGAGAACATCAAAGAGGGAGCTCTGGAAAAAGGCGTGCGAGGACTTGGAAGAGGACGTATGGGGAAACGGGTATAGAATAGCAACCGGCCGCTTCTCGAATCCCAGACCGGTAGACTTGACACAGGAGCAAACATCGAGTATCGCGCAGGTACTTTTTCCGCGCAATGACGATGAGAACTTCATGATCATCGACAGAGACGCGGGAGTAGAACCCCCCCTTTTTACCATGGAGGAACTGCAAACCGCCGCGGATCGCCTAAAAAGTGGAAAAGCACCAGGGTTAGATGGAATTCCCCCTGAAGCTGTGAAGATCGCGGCCAAGATGGCCCCTGAGTGGATACTCAGAGTGATAAACCAATTACTCCATGCACGAAGGTATCCCGCGATATGGAAGACGGCACGACTTGTGTTAATACCGAAAGGGAAGGGCAGGGAAAGAGAAGACCCCCGGGCATACAGGCCACTATGCCTCCTGAGTGCGCTGGGCAAGCTATACGAGGGCATGCTGAAGGAGCGTCTCAGAAATGCGATAGAAAATAGCGGGGGACTATCAGCGAACCAACATGGCTTCAGGAAGGGGCGCTCCACCATCAGCGCAATAGAGTCTGTCATGGAGACCGCAAAAGACAGGAGCAACAGATGGTGTGCACTAGTACTGATAGATATCAGGAACGCTTTCAATACGGCAACCTGGAGTCTCATTCTGGGAGAAATGACACGGAGGGAAATCCCGGGATACCTAGTCCATATAGTGCAAGACTATTTTAGGGATAGGAACATTAAAGCGGGCGAGGAGGTTCTGACTGTTACCTCGGGAGTACCACAGGGCTCAATTCTAGGCCCAGAACTGTGGAACCTACTATACAACGGGGTGTTAGAGGTTGATCTGACTGAAGGGGCAAGGAGCGTAGCATACGCAGATGATTTGGCACTAATAGTCACGGCCCAGAAAGAAGAAGACCTCAGACAGAGAGTGGAAACCTCAGCAGAGAGGATTGAGAACTGGCTGAGGGAACACCGATTGGAACTGGCCACCGAAAAAACGGAGGCAGTTCTCCTGAGAGGGCCCCGAAGGCACGAGGTGACCTTCACAATAGGAGGCACTGAAATAAGACCGGTAAGGAATGTAAAATACCTGGGGGTAGTATTGGACGACCTCCAGACTTTCGGAGAACACACCAAAGCGGCGGTCCGGAAAGCGGAAGCTTCCACGGCAGCACTGTCCAGATTAATGCCCAACATAGGGGGACCAAGTAGCGGCAAGAGAGCTGTCCTAAGCGGAGTTGCCCACTCAATACTACTATATGGCGCACCAATATGGTACGGGGCGATGCGGGTAGGGACGTATAGAAAACGGATGGAATCAGCCCAGCGGAGGGTGCTACTGAGAGTGGCCTCCGCCTATCGAACTACATCGACCAAGGCGATACAGGTCATAACAGGCACCCCCCCGATACACTTGATGGCAAAGGAGAGGCACGTGATATATGCACAGGGAGATGGGCACATAGAGGAAAATAGGCGCAGGGCAAGGGACCGAACAGTGGCGGAATGGCAGGAGGAGTGGACGGAAAATGAGGAGACGGGACAGTGGACCAAAAAGCTGATACCCGAACTGGCAAGCTGGCTCAACTGTAAACACAGGAAGTTGGAGTACCATATAACACAAGCACTCACGGGACATGGATCCTTCGCTACGTTCACCCTGAAGATCCGTAAAACAGTGAACTCAAACTGTCAATACTGCCAGAGAGAGGACACGCCAGAGCACACCCTATTTTCCTGCCCTAGGTGGACTAGGAGCCGGCAAGAATTGACCCTAGCAATAGGAGAGGAATTGACAACAGAAAACATGGTAACGAGGATGATAGAAAATGAGGCGACCTGGACGCGCATACACGACTACATAAAGGGAGTAATGAAGAGGAAAGAAGAAGATGAGAGAGAGGCACAAAAGCGCGGAACGGATGAGAGAGGCCCGCCTGCCAACTCTGAGGAATGTCTAACGACGAAGCCGGAGGGGCAGGGAAGAAATGAGGTGGTTTTAGTGGAGTATGTCGGCATAGCACTAACGCCGATGAGTCTGCCACACTACCGGGGAAGGGCAGAACCAGTACCCGGTGCCATAAAGGTTTCCACCCGTCAAAAAAAAGGTTAGGTTAGGTTAGGTTAGGTTAGGTAAGGTTGATACCTGCTTTTTGTTGCTGTGAAACCCATTAACCCATTCCAAATGGGTTGAATGTTCCTCATAAGATTCGTACGCGATTAATGAATCGTCAATGTAAGTATAGGTGAATTCTCCTATCCCCAATATGAGATCCATTGCTCTCGAAAAACTTGCAACACTAGTTTTTTTGTAAAAAATGGTAAAACCTTTATACAAAAGTACGACCATTATATGAAAATACAGTATACTGTCAACTATTCTTCTCCATTGGAATCTGCCACCAACTGGAGGTTGAATCTAAGGAAGTTAAACATGTACGATTATGAAATCTCTGTAATAATTCGTCAAAAGTTGGAGGATTTTCGATATCGGAAATCATCCTATCATTCAATACCCTGGCATCAGGACGAATTCGAACAGTACCGACCTTCTCCTTCACTACCATCATAGGACTAGAATAAGGCGAAGCAGCTTTCGTTATGACCCCCAATTCTTTCATTTCTTTCAGTTTTTCTTCCACTTGTGGTCGGAGAGATAAAGGAAACAGATAAGATTTGTTAACGAAAGGCGTTCGTTCTCTCATAAGGATCCGGTGTTGATATATTGGGGTTGGTTCCGGTTTTTTACTGAAAAGTACTATGTAATTCAAAGAGTTTTTCTCATTCCTTTTGTTCGGATAACTTGAAAAAACTGATTGGTCTTCTTTCCAATCAACTTCTTCTCATCAGAATCATCAGTGTTACTTAAGTAGGTATTGAAGACTCAAAATTCTTCTGGCTCCGAATGATATGCTAAGGTTTCTTCGTGTATGGCCGTGAAAGGAATCTCTAAGACAAGATCTTGTACCTGCAACCTTAACGACTTCGTCTGGAAACATATTTCATACTGATTGACATCGATACATACTATTGAAGGTTGTATTAACTTTGGTAACAAGGCAACAAGTATGAAATATTTTACCAAAATTGTTTTTTTACATTTTTGGTGAAAGGCTCTATTGAGTTGAAATGCCTTCATTGGTAGGGAAGGTAACTTTATCAGTGCTTGTAGCTCCTGTTGCAGAATTCCCGGACAACACGTTGTTTCACTTCCGGTATCTATGAGCGCGGAAATATCACGAACCATTACGTTAATTTCTGGTTAGTATTCGTTTCTAGGCTTGGCTCCTTGTATATAAGCTAGCTCTTTTCTATCCCCTGCACATTTCCCAAATGCCCCAACTGGTTCTTCAGTACCTTGCTTCCTCAATCCCGATTCCTCTCCTTTCTTCCATCCCATATTTTCCATAATCAGATATCCTTTGTTTCTCCTCTCTTCTCTTATATTCATTGTTGGATTAGTTTCTCTCAAAAGAATATCTTCTTGTCGATTCAAAAATACAGCAGCCGAAGTTATAGTTTTGTCAGCGACCAATTCCCATTTTTATTTTACCTCCTTAAGAAACTCTGTCATCACCTTAGCCACCAAGCGTTTTCGTTGATTGGCGTAGTTAGTAATCGAGACAAACATACATAATGGGCAAAGTGGATTATACATTGAAACTCTTTTGTCGTCCAAAATAAATAAAAGGAATAATGATTCAAGCAGATTGCTCAGCAAGGGATTCAGTGGATATGAGACAACAATGTAATATCTGGGAGAGAAAATAAAGTTCTTAGACTCCCGTGATAGGGTTGCCACTTCGAACAGTTCCGAGGAACCTCTGGCTTTTGATGGATAGTCGTCATGATATCTGAATCGTGAACAGTTTCATGCTGAGAAACAGCCAATGAATGGGATTATGGAAGAAATACTACTGCACTCATAGTGTCCTTGGTTCTGGCAATTTTACAGATCATCCCAAAAAACCAGCATTGCAAGTATGAGTTGTTGCCCTAGGATGGGGGACGGTGACCAACATCAAGAACCGCAGTACTGGGCACAGTTGAAAATACGAATGCAGAAATCGGAAGATTGAAGCAGACTCTGCTTGCCTACAGAAATACTCTTTAGTATTTCGAAAAATAAGTGGTACATATATTTATTGACGGATTGAGAGATGTTATATTATCTAGAACCCTGAGATTGACGACAAACTTGGAGAAATGCTGTGAAGCTTTGGAAGTGGAAGCAGTCTCCACCACCTCAAATCCGAGAGTGAGAGCGGTATCTATTGAAGAACCACTTCAGGAAGAGAAACTGAGCGACACCCTGAAACATATGCTCAGAATATTGAAAGAATCGACATCTAGGAATGACAGCGCGGATAACCAATCCAGAAGGAACTGTTTGATATTTGGTAGAAACTGACATTTCAAGAGAGATCACATGTTCTCCGTCATCTGCAGGGATACTATGACGTTTCCACTCATCTACGAGGATAGGATCACCTAGAGATTCTTCGGACAGGTACCAGGACAAATGACATTAGCCAAGGTACCGGATAGTCATAACGATGATCCAATATTCATCCACGTCAAGAGGGTTTGAAGACCTACCGATGGAAGTTCTTTCGATGGGAGCAAAAAATAATAACATTAAGCGGGGAAGAATTTCATTAACCCCATCAGAAAAAACAAAGCTTTGTGGATAAAACTATAGATTAAAGCGTAGGAAATCTAAAGAAGTACCTGGTTCTTCTGAGATGATTGTTGAGGTTAGATTGGAAGAAGAGATGTTGAGAATTACCCAATCAAAACGAGACATCCCTGTGAGAATTTCTGATGGATTCCTTGGTGGGGTGATACTGCGGAAAAAACCTCGTAGTAACATGGGAATAATGACGTTCTTGAGTCCACAAGGTCATCAAAAGCACAAACCAACTTGATTCAGCACAGGATAGATATCGGTCAAGACCTTGCACTCAACTATCACCAAGTTTGCCGAGTGGAAAAGCACCAGAGTTAAATCTTAGTCTTTGCTGTTGGCCGCTTCTCCCTTTTGTCTTATTGCCCACTTCTTTTCCTTCCGAAAGTACACTCCACGTTTTGTTTGTTCATATGTGAGGAAGATTTCATCGACGACTGAATTGTTACTTTTCAGTTTCGCTGTTTCAATTTGCCTCCTAGCAAGTTTTTGTTGTGCTACTGAATATCATTTGTTTCTGTTATGTTTCAAGTAAATGGAAATTACAGTTCTTTTCAGATTTTTGGCAATAATGAGGATATATATTCTGGATATATTTGCTACGAATCTGAGAAAAACTGGATCGGGTTCGTTGCATGAATGTGCAATCCCCATTCTATAGATATCCCTGAAATCTCTAGTATCACAGGTGAATCCAAGTACATTGTTAGGCATCTACACTACTGTTTTCGAAAATTTGTAATCTGCAGATGTGTTTCTTTTTGTTGTCAACACAACCTCTCTCAGATTCGATTCATTTTTCAATTCCATATTCTGATTTTGAAGAATACCATTTACAGTGAATTCAAAATATCAGGAATACTCGCCAAAAAGTAGTTTTCATGAGTTGAATATGATTGAATACAAGATAAAATGATAAATCACGAGTCAACACATTGGGCGAAGAAACAAAATGAATCCTGAGATGAAATTTGAAATATATGCGTAGAACCATATTGTCTGAGATTCGATGGAAGCGGACTGTGGTTAATGGAGATTCGGGAGTTTGAATATTGTTTGATTCAACTCGAAACTTTTCAAGACAACCCTTATATGTTATTCATTAAATGAGCAAGAGAGAGAGAGAGAGAATCATGAAATATGAGCTTCGAGAAGCGCTACAGGAGTCGTGTTTCGAGAGGAGTTAGCCTTCCAATTTCACAAACGTTACTGTCGGGCTGCAACTTATTCTTTTTTCTCGGCCGATGTGTTTTTTTAATCTTTTTGAATCTTTTCACGTACAAGGGGCCTTCCATATGTTCAGGAACAACACAAAGAAAAGCACGCAATATTGCGCAAGATGGATAGTAATAATACCGATAATTAATGATACCAAAAAAATGAGGCAATACCAAACAAAAAGGGAGGTGTAAACAGGACAAACCTAAAATGCAGCGCATTTTACTGCTTCATTGGATGTCAGTCAGGGACAAAGAACATTATTTCACCACTGACCGCTTAAATTAACCAACTCTTTCGAATTGCCATCGTGAGGAAGGGATTGCATTGTTCTAATAATGAAACAAAACATAACGAAAAACATTCAAGGAAAAATGGTAAAATGATCGATTCTCAACAGTATTTGAACTGTTCACAAATTGTGATATATTCTTTTGTCCACAACAGCATATTGGTTTCTTTTCCCAGCAGAATATAGATTTTCTAACATATAAAGTACGGGGTGGTTGATCAATTATGACAAAAAGGGATCATTTCGGATTTTTAGGCATCCAATAAACATTGGGAATGCTTGCACTCTTGAAAATCTCCAGACATTTATTATATACATCCAGGATAATTCAAATTCTTTAAAAATTTTACATTCCACATGCAATCTTGAACTAATGTTAATTCCATCTCAGGAAAGATGCCGAACCAAATTTGTTGAATATTTTTAAATATTAACCTCAATTTACTGACTCAATCATTTTATTACAGACTGTCAATCCTTCCGAGGATCATTTTCGGATTACGAATCCTGATTTCCTTCTCTTAGAGGACGGATCATCTGCTGAGTACATTTCGAACCATTTAACCATTTTTGAAATAAGATAATTCCCGATCGAACTACTGAGATCCTTAATTATTTTATTTTTATTTGGTTCAGATACAATTTGATTGTTTTTCAAGTGGTGACTGGTGTGGAATTCATTTTCCTCACAGGAGAGAAATATGTGTGTTATTATCATTTTGAAAATTCATTCAATTTCAACTTTTACGAACTTTCTTCGTTTCTTTTGTAGTTTCCATCAGGGACGCCTTTGAGATCGATTTTTCAATTGAACTCCACAATTTTCAAATATAGAATTCGCCGGTATAGACTGTGGTTGCAAGCGATCCATTTGTTTGACAAACTGATTGCTTGTAGTTTGAATATCCAGTTGATAATGTTTCCTTTTTCTCACCAAGAGGTCATACCAAAGGATGGAAGACAGTGATTAAAGTTCCTTTTCAAATCGCAGATGATTCCATATTTGATTTTATGAACACCCCATGTATAAAAAAATTAATGAGTTTTGATATTTCATCATTTCTGTAACATTTGCTGAAATATTCATTATTCACAAAGCCGAAATCTCGATTATATGTATATTAGTAGATATAGGGATGGCCCGGATAGACATCATGAATCAAGTGTCAAGTGATTGACAGCTTGAGTGTCTGTCAATCACTTCTGATTGACAGGTTATTGGTATTTTTTTTTGACAAGTCAGTTTTCATTAATAAGATTTATTTGCCACTTTAATTACCAATTCGTTATTCCGCTTGATGGTCTGGTGCTCCATTGAAGCTAGATGAACTTTTTAGTTTTCAAATATTTTTAACCACCCCATTAACACAGCGTTCGAGAACCCTCCTGTACCACCCCAAGCGTCATCAACCGGCAGACACTTTCGAATTGGAGAGGTGCACCGGCAGACGCTGCAGATCACTTTCTCTAGATGCGATCCTATCGTCCCGCACGCTGTGGGATAATCATCAAAACCACTTGGGATTAGGCCATTAGCAGCGGGTGCTCCTCTGTGGGGATACGCCCAATCGCTATAGTTATCGGGTTGATCATTATATATTTTATCATCGACAGGAATGATGACAGGGATATGAAAATTCAATTCACCACAGAGCTTGCTTGGAATTGTTCTTTGTTATATTCGTTACACTATTCGATTTCAACAATTGCTTTCAAAACCATTCATTTCTGAAATTAAATATACAGACCAAATTACAGGACGAAATAATCAAGTGTAATCTTTGTGTTCTATTGGAAAATTCCATTACCGGGGAAGTTTGAACGAAATGAACTTCACGATATTATTTATGGCAATGACTGGCAGACTGGCAGATGTGATACCCAAAGACATGACATTTAAGATGAATGTGGCCCGTTTTCTGAATGTCATATCATGAATTATGTTTGTTGGAATAGGCACTCATCTGATAGCTCATAAAAGTTGTAGAAAAAAAATTGGGGTGGTAGGGGTTGACAAAAGAGTATAAGAAGAGATGGTCGAGAAGGGTGATGTCATATCTATCTGAGAATCGTTCCGAGTTGAGCAGCAAAGTGAGAATATTTTGTTCAAAGCCTATGTTGTTATTTTATAGTGAGCGGATTTTTACGAAAATGTTTATTTACTCGTGGTAATACACAGAGTGTATCTGTGAAACTTCGAGAATTCTGCAAATATTGGTTTCAAGCATACTTTTCCTAAATTTTATCAAGTGAGTATCATTCATAGTTGGTCTGTTGAAGTGAGGGTGATTTCGTTTAGAGTCAGTGTTGTTATTTTGGTGTGGGTTGATTTTACCAAAAATGGTTTATCCCATCCTAGTGATATGCAACAAACATTTTCGAGAACCCAAATGTTTTTAAATTAATAGAAGGGTTCATCTACTCTTGGAGATATAGAACAAACATTTGCGAAACTTTGAGAATTTTTTTAAATAACAATTTTGTGGAGTCGATTCATACGTTTTATTCATGAGTTGTTAATATCTGATTATCATTCATAGTTGGTCAGTTGAAGTGAATACAATTTTGTTCAAAGTCAGTGTTGATATTTTGAGGTAAGTTGATTTTACCAAAAAGTAGGTGATTTGATCGTAGTGATTTACAGCAAACCTCCCATGAAATTTCCATCGAAAAAATGACGTGCATGCACGTGGTGATGTTTTTCGATTCGCCAATACACGCATCGCAGAACTGTACCAATACACAGAGATTCGGTTCGCGAAGTTTTAGAATTTATTTTTTCTGCGGGTCTTTTCCCCCTTCAACCTGATCTTGGCGCGTTTCTGTAAATACGGAGTTGCCACGGGCGCCACCCTTGATCATAGTGGGCAGTCTCAGTAAAGAAAATAAACACTGAAGGGGTCAGTATAGTATTGACTCACAACGGGGCCAGAAGGGCAGGCTCAAATTGCCTTTGACTGGGTTTCGAATCTGGGTGCTGACTGCACAATGATTTGTTCTATCCAAAGCTCTAGACCAAGTGAATAAAATAGTCAAAACCAGGGTTAATTATAACAACTTCATTTTCTAAACTGCATTACTATATACAGGGTGGCTGACGGCAGCCTCAAAGACTACATAACTGAAACAAAATATACCATAGAAGTGGAAAGGGGTGCTGAGCTCATCAATGCGGGTATAGCAACTTATTCCAAAGCTCTCGCGGGGAAGAGATTCAAACAGTAGTACAAAAGCTCAAAATGGCAGGATGCAAAAATGGCGTTATCAGTATTGAAGAGCGAAGCGGGCTTCAAGTTGCAAGTTTACGAGAGGCCATATACGAAACTTCTTTGATTGCTTACTTATACATTCTTATTCTCACCGGTTTCTGGGACTTCACGTTTGCTAGTCTTTGTATTTCGCGTGGTGACTCCTTTGGTTGCCGGAACGTTACCAATAATTGATTGTGCTCTGAAATACACCTTGGCAGATTTCATCCTCTACTTTAGGTACATGAGCGGACCGATCGCGAGCGACATCAATTTTGCGCAATACCGTATACCTTCCTTCGAATATTTACCAACTACCTTTGAGTCTCTCGGGTACTCCTGGCTCGCCTTCTACCCTCGGCGTGGTGGATGGCTTCGCTGCTAAGCAACAAATCACTCACTTCCAATATCATCACGAATTTTTACCAAACTTCCTTCGGGTCTCCTTGGAGGCTCTTGCTGGCTCTGGTTCCACTCTGTTTCTCGGCGTGGTGGTCGGACTGCTGGCTGACGAACGAATGAATCGGTCACATCGTTGATTATACCTTGTCGCTGTTTTGAGTTCAATTGGCACGAGATTTGCGCGTTTGGGATGATTAACGTACTCATTCATGTGTTTGGTGGTGCGCGATCGGTGATGTTATGCAATTCTTCGAAAGAACTACGTGCCACTGTCTGGTTAGTTTTTATTCCGCGGATTCATGTCGTGCAAGAAAGGTATTTCAATTACTATTTCTGACGGAGATAGGACTTTATTTGATATTAATTCAACACGTATCCTGTTGGATTATTGTAAACAGATAAAAAACCAGTAGCTTCGTTACACTGTATAGTTTCGGATTCAAAGAAAATGAATAGAGTTTTTTTTGTCTTCGGCCTACTTTAATCTCTCCGGATGAAGCATAGACGATTTTTCTGCTGGAAGTTCTGACATATTTCACAGTAGAATTCTCCATAAACGTGCATCTGCTTTCTGTCATTTGGGACGGTCCTGAGTCAGCTGGCATACCTATGTACCTTTTCGCAAACGCTTCTTTGATTCCTGTTTGTTGTATATATCCACGAGTCGATAATCCCTTTTATTAATTTAAGAATTCACGAATAAATTAACCATTTTTGGTAAAATCAACTCACCCCAAAATAACAACACTGACTTTGAACGAAATTTTCCTCACTCCAACGGACCAACTATGAATGATACTCAGATAATAAAATTTCACGAAAAGTATGATTGAAACCAACATTTTGAAAATTCTCGAGGTTTCACAGATACCCTCTGTATATTACCACGAGTAGATTAACTTTTTTGTAAAAATCAGCTCATTACGAAATAACAACACAGGCTCTGAACAAAATGTTTTTGCTTTGCTGCTCAATTTGGAACGATACTGAGATAGATTTGACATTACCCTTTTCGGCTATCTCTTTTCATACTCCTCTGTTAACCCCTACTACCCCATTTTTCCTAAAACTATAATGAGCTATCAAATAAGTGCCCATTCCAACAAACATAATTCAGAAAAGGGGCCACATTCATCTTGAATGTCATGTCTTTGGGTATTTTATCTGCCAGTCATTGCCATAAATAATATCGTGAAGTTCATTTCGTTCAAACATCTCCGGTTATGGAATTTTCCAATAAAACAGAAAGACAACACTTAATTATCTCGTCCCGCAATTTGGTCTGTATATTTCATTTCAGAAATGAATGGTCTCGAGAGCAATTGTTAAAATCGAATAGTGTAACGGAAATAACAAGGAACAACTCCAAGCAAGCTCTTTTGGTGAATTGAAATTTCATGTGTTCGAAAGTACAAATGTCCTGTGAAAGATATCCGAATAATGAATCAATTATTATCTCCGCCCCTTCAAAAGTCATACCCAAAGTTTAGAACCCAGAGGCCAAGTCCATACATCCCTGTCGATAATGAAATGGACAATGATCAATCCGATAACTGTAACGATTGGACGTACCTTCACAGCGGGGCGCCCGCTGCTAATGGCCTAACCCTAAGGCCCGGTACTTTCACGTGCAAATGGCTAAATTAATTCTGCAGAATAAATTTTACTCACAGGATAAGTTAAAATGATATCCTTTCACTTTCAGATAGTGTTATCCCTCAGATAAATTACCCTTATCCGCCGGATAATTTATTTGTCGTTCATATTCACGAATAAGGATTAATTTGACAGATAAAGCACACCTAACCTAGGAAAGAAGCATGTCAGTATAATAGTTTTGGTTGTAACTTCATTTACTTTTTGAGTTTGATGGTTTGTCGTGCTTTTTGCGGGAAATTTCTGGGGAATACAAATATACAAATTGAAATATATACATGCTTTATTGGACTGGATTTTAGAATGGATATATTTGAGGATTTAGAGTTACTGAATGATCCTGATATTGAGCTGATTGAAGATATAATTCCTGATCAAGGGTATGATTTGAGGCCAAGAACCGATCACTTCACCAACTGGAATAATAATGAATTCCACAAGAGATTTCGTCTGTCAAAAGCTACAGTCGCATTACTCCTACAACAAATTGAAGGAGCTCTTCAAAATCGAACTGATTGGTACCTATTTACACAAAATATTTTTTCTTATAATATTCAAGTATAGTATTAGTAAACCCATTATTATTATTTTTATTTTAGGAATTCAAATCGTGCTGTTACTACAATGGATAAAGTACTACTTACATTGAGGTTTCTGGCAACTGGGGATTTTTATATATCCATGGGAGACTTTGTGGGAGTTCACAAAACTACTGCAGGTCGCATAATTAGGCAGGGAATTATTGCTATTTGTAATCTATTTCCTCAGTACATTTACCTTCCACGAACACAAGAGGAGCAAGAAGAAGGAAAAAGAGATTTTTATAATAACTATCATTTTCCCAGAGTTATAGGAGCAATAGACTGTACCCATATAAAGATTCAGTCTCCTGGAGGAGAAAATTCAGAAGTATATCGTAATCGAAAAGGCTTTTTTTCTTTGAATTGTCAGGTCGTTTGCAATGCACAATTGAGAATAATTGATTTGGTAAGTCGTTGGCCTGGCTCTGCGAATGATAGTCATATCTTTGAAAATTCTGCTGTGAAAATGAGACTAGTTGTCTTAGTTGCCGATCGAGGCTATGCAGTAAAACCTTATATCCTAACCCCAATAGATGCCCCCCAAAATGAGGCCCAGATCTTGTACAATAAAGCTCAAATTAGAACAAGAAATGCTATAGAACGTCTGTTCGGAATATGGAAAAGAAGATTTCCGATATTATCACTAGGAATAAGATGTATATTGGAATTAGCACAAATGATTATTGCAGCTTGTGCCGTGTTACATAATATAGCGATCGAACACAATGAAGAAATTTTTGAAATAGACGATAATTTTGAGGACTTCCAAGAAAATGAGATTTATGGAGAGATAAATGAAGATGATGGGGCTCGTATGCCTTTCATAAATTATTTTCGAAACTTATTAAATTATAGAAACAATGATTAGGATTTGAAATGTTTATATATGTATTCAATTAAACATAGGTACCAACGCAAAATTATGAACGGTTTTCTTTAATATTAATTTGTAGGTTTAGCAGCTTCATTTCCCTATCGTGTTTTTCTTGAGCACGTTTCTCTTCCTGTATTATATGGTGTATCTGCTGCCTGACTAATTCCGCCCTCAGCTCTAGCAGATTCTCAATTTTTTTGTTTCTATCCTCAGCCTTTTTCCTTCTTGGAGTTAGCAGTAGATGTTTTTTAGATTTCAGGGACGCAGGTGACCAATCTTTCCATGCCCATTGGCATTCTTTTTTGGCTTTTTATCCTGAAAAAATCGAAAATTACCAAACTGTTTTGTTCCACTACTGCATTTATCATGAAAACTCAATTATTAATTAGACTCAAGTAATTCCCTCCTGGAATTTATTTCAGATAGACATATTCTTCATCAACAAATCGTGGAAATCAAAGTACCTAGCCTGCAATTAGAAATATTTCCACCATAAATGCCCATTAAACTAAATTCACTTTTTAGGTACTACATAACTGGTGATATTTTGTTGCTTACCTCAATATTTTCCACTACACTCTCCGATGCTGGCTGAAAATCAAATTTGGAATTATGGCAACCCCTGGACAGTTATCAGTCACTTCAATAACCTGAAAATATGAGTCTGTTAGATCCTAATTGCCTGTTCAAATTGATGTTTTAGTTTATTTTCGAAGTTGGATAAATTTAATTTGAATGGTTCGCAACATAATATGTAAACCTAATTATTTGATTTACCAGAGGCTGCATGTCATACGATTCAATTTCCTTCTCAGTAATTATCAGTACCGGTACGTTCTTCACCACCTCGGTATCTTTTTCACCAGTGACTGCTAAAAACGAAATCAGATTATCATAATTTTAGGCAAACAAGATTTTTTTCCATTAATAGATTGTGTAATATCAATAGTTTTTCAGTTAGTCACTGGAATACTTACTTGTTCGGGGGAGAACACTGTCCGAGTCGACAGTTAAAGGTAGACCGTGTACCGAAAGACTGAGAACTTCCAGTAATTCTTTCTCTGGTCCATCAATTACAATGTAATCGGGGTGTCCTCATCCAGTTTTCATTGTTTCAGCTTTGTTTTTATTAACTTTTTTCTCCAATTCTTCCTTGAGTCCATCATACTTCAGTTTCAAAGTATTCGCTGACCTAAATGTTTGCCCTAAAATAACATTTTAGGTATTTAAAATAGATTGGTACCAAAATTCTATGAAAATACCTGAAGATTGAAAACCTCGCAATTCTTTCCAAGGTTTTACTTTTGAGTTTCCAAACTTCTGAGTCCGTTTGTTTATTTTCCAAAATGTGTTTATCTTTTAGGGCCAAACGAATTAACAAACGGACCTCTTCAGCATTGAAATTAGCGGCTCGAACCCGCTTTTTCTTTTCCATCGACATCGAAATGGTGACACACAAAACGTTCCAATTTAAAAAAATGGACAATGTATTATAAAATCACCATCAAGATGTCAAAACAAGTTTTATTTGACGTTTGTCATGAAATAAAATTTTCTATTTCTGTCTAACATATAGGATTTCTGAGATGCCTATATTCACATATGGGAGTGTCTAAAGCTACAATCATTGAATTGTTATCTGTCGGATAACGTTACCTGAAAGTACCTAAATAAGGTATGCTCCAGATTGCAAATGCTGGTTTAAATATCCGACAAATTGTTATTTACCAGATAGTGCAAATTTATATGAAAGTGAAAGTACCGGGCCTAAGTGGTTTCAATAATTATCCCACAGCAGGTGGGGCGATAGGTTCATATCTAGAGAAAGTGATCTGCAGCGTCTGACGGAGTACCTCTCCGATTCGGAAGTGTATGGGGGTTGATGACGCTATAGGTGGTTCAGGAGTATTCCCAAACGCTGTGTTAATGGGGGAGATAAAACTATTTTAAAACTTGAAAGTTTATCCAGCTTCAATGGAGCACCAAACCATCAATCGTAAACACTAATTGGTAATCAAAGTATCGCATGAATCTTATTAATGACTTGTCAGAAAAAAAAACAAATAACCCGTTAATCGGAAGTGATTGACAGGCAGTCAAGCTGTCAATCACTTGACACTTGATTTATGATGACTGTCCGGGCCATCCCCATATCTACTAATATACAATTCAATATTTCAGCAGTTGTTACAGGAATTATGAAATATCAAAACTCGTGAATGTTCAAGATAATATGCACATAGTGTTCATAAATCAGATATGAAATCATCTGCGACTGAAAAAGGAACTTTAATCACTATCTTCCATCCTTTGATAGAACCTCTTGGTGGGTGTTAATGTTGAAAAAAAAACATTATCAATTGAATATTCAAACTGCTAGCTCTTAGTTTGTCAAACAAATGGATTGTTTTTAACCACAGTCTATACCGGCAAATCGCCATTGAACACCCAAGTCGCAATTATAACTTTTTATATTTGAGGATTATGGAGTTCAATAAAAAAATCGCACTCAGAGGCGTCTCTAGTGGAAACTACGTGTAATAACCTGATGTAGGGGAAGACTCTAAGACCCCACCACTGACCAGTCATTGTTGAAACCTGAGTATATACGGAGTGTTATGAATTCACACACCACCCCAAAAACAGTAACTTTTATTAAAGAAACACTTTAGAAAATCCAATAGAAGGATTTTACAAATACCATCAATTGATGTCTAACTATACTGGTATTATTTGTATGCACTCTACTCAATACTAAATCTTTTTCACACAATTGACAGTACAAAAGCGTGTCTTACAAAAAGTCATTAGAGGTTCTATACTGAAGATTGTGCAACTAAACATTGACAAAGGGAATGTACTCAGAGAGCGGTCTAACCCAAGTAATTCGTCCAGTATATGATCGAGGTTCGTTTAATCTATGTACTCGGTCATATCTCAAGCTATCAAAACAAATGAAATAATAATATAGTTGTCAATTTAAAAGATATAATTAAGATCAATATTCAAAACAATACACAAAACCATCAATCAACAAATCGTATAAACCCATTGTATATAAATTCATCAGAAAATATGAATGTAAAAACAGCAATAAAATCATAGCAATAATCAATATCATATCAATTACACAGTTTTATAATTTTGAGGCATGAACAATATATTTTTATTCAAAGGTAGAAAAATCAATCATAGTAATATATTCTAATACTTATTTCCTGCTTCATCAGTATATTCTAAACTTTGTATTTGTCAAGGTTCACGAATTTAGAATACTTAAATCAATTCTCTGGATTAAAACAATTAACATTGTAATTGTTTTTCTTCATTGAACAACAACTTTAGTATGATGTAGGACTTTAATACATAATAGCAACATTTTTAGTCAAAATCAATGGATAGTATTAATCGTTTTATACATATTTCTGAAACAAGCAACTATCAAAATCTGATGAAATTATAAATATTTATCAAAGTAATTGAATTAAACTTTAATGAATTCAGAGTATGAATGAGGCAAAATGTTCATTTTATAAAGCCTGGTACCCAATACAATCAAAGAGAAAAAATATGTAGTCTCACCCTGTAATAGACACTTCCGAGGTACTTCACTAAAATCAATCCGTTATTTAATCTTGAGAAATCCCGATAGTAATTTATTATTTGATTTACTACTGGAGCAATGATGAAGTCGGATGAATTCTTCTAACTACATATCAATGTATGCAATTATTTTAGAAACTCATCGGTGTGAGTTCTAATGACTGGTGCATTCAAACTTGGTTGCATCTGATTAACTTGAAGTAGAAAAGTCTTTATCTATTTGACTAAAACATTATCTGATCAAAATATCTCAATTTAAAATGCTAATGTGCATTTTAAAATACATACTGACTTGAAATGAATACTCGAATGGAATACCGAATGGAATGCCTCTTATTGTTCCAAAACTGTTTATATATCCTCGTTTTACCACATATAGAGAAACTATAAACGGCTATATGATGACCAATTGGCTTCGTGTTATTTTCAATTATAATTATTACATTGTCCCTGCAGCGGTATCGCTTCTCAGTTAGGGTCGTTTATAATTAGTGAATCTATTTTTCTGATGAACTCATAATTAGATACTATTTTTAGTGGTTCATCCATGTTTGTAGAACCTTTGTTTCGACTTCATGGCATTCCACGTATTGTTTATAGATATTATTTGGTCTCACGCATAGTTACATGAATTTATTTAAAAAAATGTCTGGGTTCATTGAGTTCAATATTCGTTAGGATAGAATACTTTTTACGTAATAAGAATTTATATTTAAATACTGAACTTTCCATAGTTTACATGTGAACTTTCTAAATGAATATATTCTTCCGAATCATATTTCTTTTCCAAGCTCTATAGGCAGATCATGACATTTTCTCAAGGATCTTAGTCGTACGATCAAAAATTATTATAATTATATGAAACAGCGTGAGGTTTATTGTATGATTTTCATGTTAGAACACTCATGAAGTTGATATTTTAAACAGAATAATTGATGATCAGATGAGAACAGAAATCATAAGTACTTTGTTATAGTCAAACGAATGTAAATTAGAAAGCAAAACAAATTGACCTCAATGTTGTGGAAGTTAGTTTTCCTCCAACAGAATAAGAGATTCCATCTGACTCAGAGTATTTTAATACAGGCGTAAATGATTAGGATTTGTATCGTTTTAAGTTATTATTTATATGATGCATCATGTGGTTGTAATACAATATTTCAATTTTAAGATGGATGGATAAACAAATTAATAAGAAGAATTTGATAGAGAACCGAAATAACTAACCAACAGATTATTTATTGGAGATCCCTAGATGGAAAGTAATGTTTACATATTATCTTTGCCAACCTCTTGTTCGTCTAGATTACAGAAACTGCTATCAAAATAATCAGATTGTAGTAGTGATATTGAAGATTTCAGTTATGATGGATTTATTGGTGAATACAACATTCATTGTCGAAATTTCCTCAAACAATAGTTGGAGAGACGATCAAATTTTTGAGGAGTCCAGAAGGGAATGTTGTTAGATATACATGAGTTTGGAATAACCTGAGGCATTTGTTGGTATTTTGATTCTGATCTAGATATCAATTTCCACTGCTCCAGATTATCTCAATATGCCTTCGAAAAGTTCCTGGAAGTTTCTGCATCTGGAAAGCAATGAAATGATACCACAGAGGAAACAGCTACTGAAAGAAAATAACCACTGATATATTCTTTTGGGCTCCTTTCCCAGCAGTTTTCGGGAAATTCTTGGAAATAAATATTTGTGGAGCGGGAGAAAGACTAACCATCTGGAAGGAACAACAATTATCAACTAATCAGTCGGCCAGTCTATCTCGTTTATCTTTATTGAGATCGGAAGTTCTCAAGCATACAAACTCAATTTCTCGATTAAGGGGTTGAAAGCCAAAAACTTCCACTCGAAGTATCATTTTGAACATGGCACCCTATTCGAAATGGCCATTCATTTCTTAATGTGACTGCTAGCATCATCAGTTTTTTAACAGAGAAATAAATATACTTTTCGACATGGCATGCACAAAAATATAACGTGAAAATGCAGGTCCCGCGTAAATCACTTCCTTGTTTTTTTCCGAAGAGAATGGTTTTCCTGAATAAAGTAATTTAATTTCTAGTTGAAAATCGTTTGATCTGGAAATGAACAGATGGTGACCAAATGGAATCATTCAAATGAGTGAGTTGATAATTTCCTCAAAGAAAATGGAAATACCCTCCTACGTAATATCGAAATTTTCATCATATATGACCTTTATACTGCCCTTACGAGTTCAAACTGTGTGTATAATGTTGTCCCAATAGATTCCAATTATGGCAATGAAAATTGAATGTAGTTCTCGTGATTAATATATTTCTGTCATTTTTATTTTTATGAAATACTAGCTGGTACACGCGTAGAATTTGTATTTTTTTCCCATGTTTCTCTTTGTGTTGTTCCATCTACCTTATGCCTGTGGCTTTGCCCGCTTCCCGTTATCCCGTTAACCTACTGAAGCAAACCCACATGGCCTGCACAATCACCTGATCTTGCGACATTAGACTCGTTGATGTTTTGATATCTGGAAAGTATGATGAACAAAATGAAACCAAGTGATCTGGATACATCAAGGAGGATAATAATACTTGCTATTATTAGGTCGGTTATGACGATTATGATGATGGCAATAGGTCCAAGGCATGCATTCTGAACATCTCCTACTATATGGTTCGAGATGTACTCAGCAGGTGATCTGTCCTCTAAGAGAAGGATTTGTTATCCCAAAAAGACCCTCGGAAAGATTGACAGTCTGTTGTGAAATGATTGAGTCGGTAAATTGAGGTAAATATTTAAAAATATTCAACAAAGTTGGTTCGGCATCTTTCCTGAGATGGAATTTACATTGGTTCAAGACTGCATGTCTCGGAAAAATTAACAATTTTTGAAGAATTTGAATTTATCTGGATGTATATAATAAATGTCTGGAGATTTTCAAAAGTGCAACGATTTCCAATGTTAATTGGATGCCCAGAAATCAGAAATAATTACTCTTTGTGATGATTGTTCAACCACTCGATACATTATGTGTTAAAAAGCTTTATTTTGTTGGAACGAAAATCGTATCTAGAAAAAGTGAATCTTATCAATAAAAATTTACTTGTCAAAAAAAAGTACAAATAACCTGTCAATAGGAAGTGATTGTCAGATACTCAAACTGTCACTGAAGAGTGATTTATGATATCTGTCCAGGCCATCCCTGTATCTACTTATATTCTTTCATATTCTTCTGCTGTTTCTCAACCAATATACTTGCGAAGTATATTGAAAATCTAGAAATGAATTCCTACATACGGCATAGGCGCTAAGCGAACCAGATTCAAATGAACCACTTCCAGACAGTGATCGAGAATATCCAGGGCTCCAGTCAATCAGTGCGTTGCGATCAATCTCCTTGACCCACTCCCAGTGGCGAGGGCGCACCTGGTATCTATTTAGATCGGCGATTTCGGTCAATCAGGACAGTTGAGTACGGTAGATGCATAAGTAACCAGTTGTCAATCTGAAGTGAGCGCATAACTATCAGTTCAAAGTTGTAATTCCAAGTAGGTAGCCACTTCAGGGAAAAACGTCCGGACACCATAGGTATGTAAAATCCCGGTGTGCATGCATATATCTCCATTTCAGAACGCGTTCTAGGGGATTTCTTGTATATGTATGTATTTTAGAAATGTTCCTACGGATATTTTTTCGTTTCAGCGTGGAACTAGTAATATCTCCATTTTAATTGTTAAATCATCATGGACATTTTGCGAATTTTATTTAGTTCAATTCTTGAATTTGAAATCCTATATTCAAAACCAGTTGGTCTCTTGGAAATTGCCAAGTTGATTTTCATATAAGGGTTCATAACAATATGCTCAGAGCATTCAGCAGATATCAGAAAATACTTTGGGGAAGGTGTCCACGGAATTTATTATTCCTTGCGAAATGGGCCGAGTCTCTGGGCGGATACAAAGTATTCCAGAACAAGACAGATTTAGACAAGAGCAAACGATTTGGTTTATGAGTACGATCCTATCCATGCTGTGATAGGGAGCCTCCAAACTAGAAACATATTGATGGTCTGGAAGCGGTATGCTGATTTATTAACGATCACACAGAGAACAGCCCTGTACCTTGTCAGGTTGTTGAGTGGCTTTCCTGAACGAATAACTTGGTATAGTCCATCCAATATCAATTGCAGAAGCTGTTTCTATAGGGAGCAAATAAAAACTCACTTTGCTAACACGAGCGTATATGCGAAAAAACGGAACGAAAAATAATCTGTACTACTTGTATACAGTTTCCGTCGGCACAAAGGGCCCGCTGGTCAACGTGGACCTGAGTGACGGCTGTCTGTTTTACAACCGATTCGTCTGGGCCAATCAAGTCGAGACATCAATGCTAGCAGGTGTGCCTATAGGATGGGAGGTCATAAATCACGCGTTATATTTTTGTTTTAATAGCTCTGAAAGATTGAAAACCAGTGGCGTCTGTGGTCTTGGTATGTGCCGATCGAAATACGTTTTAGGATATTCTAGTTTTGTTGTAAAATATGGCTTTTTTTCGACCATGGGAAAATGCAATTGCACAAAATAGTAATGAAATTGCACAGGTGAGTGAGAATAATATCAGTTATGAATTTGACAACAAAGTCTTGCACATACAAACCCAACAATTCATTTTAAATATATTTGATCGTATTAAAAAGGAAAATATTCAGCAATCTGATGATGCAATCATAGTAAGAATTGTAGAAATAACGAAAATAAATAAAATTTTCATTTATCGAGTAATAACGAAAAGGAGTTGTTGTGATTCATACTGAAAATAGAAAAACGTGTAAGGAAAAATTAAAAAATTGACAGAACCACGCAAGACTTTATACGTAGAACTATTTATGATTTATATAAGGAGGACAGGGTTGCGACATTGGAAGTTATACAGCAAAAACTAGCAGATTATCCAGATTACACTTATACCAGCGTGGAGACCTTGCGTCAAGTTTCAATAAGTTGTGGTTTCAAACATAAAAAGCTTGATAAGCGGCAATCACCGAATCATCAAGGATAGTGCAATGGCGGCAAGATTATTTGCGTCAAATGAAAGACTACAGACGTTCTAACAGACCCATCATTTTTCTTGATGAAACATGGTTCGACAGTCATGATGTAGTAAATTACGGTTGGGTAGACGATAGTAAAAATTGCTGTTTAAGTGGGCCATGTTCTAAAGGGAACCGCATTATAATAGAACATGCTGGAACCAGAGATGGTTTTGTACCAGATGCGTTATTATTATCTGCTAAAATAATCGAAGACTATGCTGCTGATTATCATGAAGACATGACAGCAGACACTAAAAGTGGTTTAGCGAACAGCTTCCACCTAAAATTCCACCACAGTCAGTAATCGTTATGGACAACGCATCGTATCACTCGCGGCAACTCCGTAAGATACCAAATAGTAGCAGTAGAGAAGCTGAAATAATTGCATTTATGTCTGAAAACAATATACGTCTTCCTGCGACCAATCGTGGGAAAAGCCCAACAAAAAAAAATATTTGCTCACTGTTTTAAAAGGTGTGAAGTTAGAAAAAATATATTATATTGACGAGGCCACACCCTTCTAAGACTACCTCCATACTATTGCCTATATAACCCTAAAGAGTTAATATGGGCAAACGTATGATCAGAATTACGAAAGTGTAATCAAACTCTCGAACTGAGTGAAGAAGTTGTAGAAAACGTAATGAAAGTCATGACAGGAGACCACCAACAGATTTGGAAATGATGTGTTGAACATGTTATTGGAAAGAAAAGACGAGTATGTGGTTTTACCCTCTGTCCAACCCATAATAATACATCCAAATAATGGTTCTAGTTCAGACGAGTCTGACAGTCGTGATGATTGCTTATAAACAATCTTTGAAATTAAAAGGTTAAGAATTGTATTGGTTTCTGTTTTTTATAAGTATATAGAATATTTTCTTTCATTGCAAATAATTGATTTTCGTTTATGGTTTTTGCTTTGGAATTTCGTTTTCCAGATAAAAATTGAATGGGGTACAAAAAGGGCTCAGTTTACGACTGGTGCCCTGTTTAAACCGAATGCCCTTGTGGTAGGTAATGTTTTTCTCTGCGTTTTCTCATTTAATATTTACTTGTACTAACTTAACGACCTTATACAATGAAAAAAATTATGGAAAGAGATTTAAAGACAAGCTTTCATTCATTCAAATGCACTAAAAAGGAAAACATATTTTCTTTTATTGTTTGATCTAGGTTATTCTGTGAGTAACAGATTCAAAATCTTGCCGCGCAAGATTACCTATTTGGTATCCGCGGCAAGCTTTCGAATCTGTTACTCACAGAATAATCTACATCAAACAATGAAAGAAATAATTTTTCTTTCTTAATGCATTTGTATAAATGAAAGCTTGTCTTTATTTTTTTTTCATTATTCATTATTTATGAAGTATTTTTAAAATCTTAAAATATCTAAATAAAATCAGTTATCTCCGCCACTGCTACTCACAGGATTTCGCCGCAAGACTTTTTTATGCTTCTGCAATTGATATTGGGAAAACTATAGTATGGTATAGAGAGAGACATTTAGGTATGGTATGGTATTATTGATAGGGCTATATCACTCCAAGCCCGGTAAACTTATTTCCCTTCTCCTAAGAATACGGAATTTTGGAGTTTTTTAATATTTTGAACGATTCATTTGAAAAGTATGTATATATATATATATATATATATATTGTTATATAATGATGAATATATCAAATTATTTTGTTATTATTTCTCCCCACACTTTGGGTGCCAATTTGTTATGTATTGATAAATTGAATATAAATTGTTTTTATAAAATGAAGATTGCTAATAATTTTTGCTAATCTCATGAGCCGAATTGTATGATATAGATAAGTATTTTCACCCTGTATAATATTGCAATGATGTAATAATAATTGCTAGCTACGTCACTGTTCTCTCGTCACGTTGCTGCCAATTGTTATCATTTTTCTTACCACAGCTTAGCTCAGTTGGTACGCCCTTGTCTCAGATAGCCGGTTCAGGCAATTGAGCCACTACTTGATATGTCAAATTTCTATTCAGTTTATTCAATGGTCACAAGTATGACTGTTGATCATTGTAGAAAACAAACAACAAAGTATCAAAAAGCAATTATTTCCTTTATTCAGGAAGACTTAATTCTACCTGGCCTACGAGAAATAACTAATTCTAATGTGAATCTACAAATATTCACGGATAATCATAAAAATCAAATCATGGATAGATAGACACAACCTCACTTTTTCCTTGAGAGTGAAGTTTTCTGTTATAGTTCAAAATAAAGTGAAATAAAGTTCTTCAGATGTGAAATACGTTATTTGTGAAATTGTTCAGGACCGGATGTGCACTATTAAAGTTTTTATACCTGGCTGGAAATGTCGGTGTTCAAGATATGCCCTGAAACTGGACCCCTTCCCACTCCAAGCTCTATCAGGGACTCCAATACCATAAATCAGGAACCATACATATGCAGAAATCAGCTTTGGACACTTGGATATGTTGTATAATTGAGGTAATATTAGTTTTGTTCTTCAAATGTTGGAATTATTTCATTTTTCTTTCTCTCAAAATGTTGCGTGGCATTCCCTTGTAATTTATTTTCGATCTCCTTTTGGCTTTGTTTGTTGTCACCTAGATACGAATTTTCCTTCCTCTTTTTTCATTTGAATTTTTGAATTCGCGCACCAAATTGTCACATTTCACTGTTTGGGTTCATCTTATATAATTTATATATACAACTTTTCATCTTATTATAATAATTTATCACTTTTTATTCATGAAAATTTAGTAAATCTAGACTTTTTGTTGTCTTTTTACCAATTATGGGTTATAATCATTATGACAGAAATTGTTTGTTATATATTTTATTTTTATCTATCCATATTTTACATAGGCTTATAAATAAATAGAACTTCCAAAATTATGTCAAAACAATCTCTTGAAACTAATAACTATTTAGTAATTATTCTTTTTGTGGGTTTTTTCCTTTTAAAACTTATAACTGGCATAACATAACATAACAATATATATATATATATATATATATATATATATATATATATATATATATTATTTGGGAACAATAAATTAATGACCTATGAGGAAACCAGGCCTAATGTTATATGATTCTATTCAATGGGGTCATCTAGCACATATTATGAGATCAATCTTGGAATATGATGGACCACAATCAAGTGTTTTGAAAAATACTGTATGACTAAATTTGAAAGGTGATTATGATTTCATCTCAATTTCACTGGCAGTATGAACATTTTGGATTTGTTCATGTGTATCGATATAGAGGGCATGACTGCTGACTACAGTTGGCGACAAAATAAGACCGTATTACTTCAATGTATTGACCATATAACTCAGTACATAAGATCATTTCTCTTGGAAACTGTCTTATTCCTTGACTTCCTCTCCCAAAAGTGGATTGTTGATGACGTTCTTAGTAGTCTCCTTCAGCTAGGTGGTTGGAATTCTGGTAATTTTTTTGTGGGATTGATCGTTCAGTATCTACATCGTCTTTGTTTTTCAATTTCTGATATACATAACTACCGTTGTATTGCCTTAATTTTTCTGTGAGATTACGATATTCCCATTTCCTAGAGAAATTGCAGTGCCAGGTACTCATAATGTAGGATGTTTCTGTTCGGTGACTTTGTGTACCCTAATATGTGTGCGATGTCTTGTGTGTCTCTGTTAACTATCTACTTTGCTTATTATGTTCTCAATTGGTATGCATGCTGGTGTGATGAGCAGAGCTGAATACTTTGGCTGAGGCACTTGTAGATATTGCATCCAGGCTAGAGTCTGATGAATTATGAACCACTCTGTTTGGTCCAGTACTTAGGGTGGCATTCTGGGTTTTTGAATTGAGCTGAGCTAGCGAAACTCCTTCTTCTGCTCCTCAGTGGTGATGTTGGAATCATTTTCTACTGGTGTATTCAGCAATCTTCCCATAAAATTGGGAGAGTTGTGTTGTTCGGAGTTAAGAGAACTCTCAACAATTGTGTGACTGATAAATCCGATCGACTTTTAGTTTGGTGTATAAACGCCCCCGTACTAATGCCAAATTTGTTCTTCTGAGGTTGGCCAATGCTTCTTGGTGGTGATTCAATCAGCGCAACCGTGAATTATTTTCTGATCCCTGCAGCATCTATGGAAGGTGAGTTGGCATAAAAATTTGGATCTTTCCGTTCGAATTTTCTCAAAAGTTTTTTGTTTCATGAAAAACCTTCTCAAAAAGGCCTAGTATATTTCTTCGTAGATTTTTGTTGCTTTCTCGGTTTTTCCTCCGCGTATTCTGGTATTGGTCCTCAAAAGATCCGATTTCATGACGTTTCCACAAAATCACATATATCATATTCAGGTGATGTCTTGTTGATAACTCGAACTCGACTGATTCGTAATTCAACGTAGTAGGTGGTCACGCCTCGGTGCGTATGCCAGTCATATATTTTCACACTCATGCGCGTTTCGCTTGGAATATATCTCAAAGATGTATCCATTGTTGCTGTATCTCCGTTCTGATTTGGTCGCTGTAGTGTGTTCTCCTCCACTTGTCGGTGAGCCTAGATAGTTTATCATGTCGTTGATCTCTCTCTCACGGGGAGAAGGGATTCACTTGACTCTAAGAAACAACAATACACCAAAATTGTCAATGTGAAAAATATTTATCTACACCAAATTGATTTGGAATCTATTAACAAAAATTCAGAAACAAAAATCAATATATTTCTCCATTTGAATTATGTATTTCAGTCTGCTCACTTTTCTACACTACCAGTCCATCAAGATTCTTGCATGAATAGTTCGAATGCAAAATCGTTCTGATAATTCCAGTCCGGATTGTTTTGAGCATATATACTCGATGTCAAACAAAAAATTATTTTCTCACTTCACAATCATTCCAAACAACATCTTCGTGGTGTTGAATAGGTTGATTTCCAATTCTCTACAGTTCTATATATTTCCAATAATGTCAAATATTCATGATGGAAGTACGCTGGGATTATTTGTTCTTACATTTTATGATTTCATAAATATAGTCTTCTGGAGCATGTTTTTTTTCATATTTATTCAACGTCGGACTGTTTCTGCGATCAGGGCTTATCACCGACGCCGCACAAGGATCTGGCTTGGCCAAAAGTCGTTGAATCCGACATTCTCATATCATCCTCAAGACATGTTAAGTGAATCTTCAAATGACCCCAAGCATATGCCGCATTGGAAGTTAGTTCCCAAGTTCATTTTTCTAAAAGTTACAGAGGGTTGATTTGCATAATATTGGAGCGTAAGCACCTGTTACAGGGTTCTTTTCTGAATTGATGAACTCCAATTTTTGTATTTATGAGACGGTCTGAATTGACTCACCCTTGCTTTCGTTCAAAAAAGTAACAAATTAATTTATAATGATCACTCTCGACCTGTGATTGAAATAATGCGGGTGAAAAGAATGAGAATGACCACTCGGCTAGCTTGGCAGTTTGTAGGGGGTGGGTTTGGAAAATAAATCCACCTTAGCGGTGTGTTTCATGAAATTTCTCAATAATTTATTGACAAACAGAATAACGAATGAAACTGAGAATTTGAGTGAATGCAGCAGTTCTATGAAGGTTAGGAATGCAATAATGCCTGTGTGATCACACTTGAATGAACAGGAAAAATAATATGCTGTCTGGGTATACAGCATACACTTGTGCACATATACTTCCTTAAAGTAACAAATACAAAATAAATGTCCCGACAAGTATAAATTCGAAAATGTCCTCATGTGAAAGCACTAACCCCAAATCGTCAGATTTTCCACAGTATGTACACAGCACAAATATATAGCAATTGAAAATTACATGCATTCGCAAGGGTAGCAATAAGCAAGTTGTATAATGTTTGTATGAGTTTGGTGGTGCCATAAAGCGAGCAAGCGTCTACAAACTACTATGAATGACTCGTTTATGCTTACACGAGCTGAAGCAAGCGGGGTCGCTCAAGAGATGAAGCAAGCAGGGTTGCTTACGTGCAAAAGCAAGCAGGGTTGCAGTGATCAGGATACAAGCAAAGTGGTGACTCACCCCTGGACTGACTTGTACTTATCTTAGGTACCATCAATGCTTAGGGTACCATCGAATGCCCAAGCTGCAAACTGTTTCGCTGCAACTTGTTGAACGAGATGAACGGCACAAGAAAATGGTGGCTTCTCCACCAGAATGAAGACTGGAACTCCAAATATGACTTCCTGTCGAAAGCTTCACAAGCAAATCTCCTACACTTGTTTATACTGGATCAACTTCACTTCGTAACCCGAATTAAATCGGAAAACGACCAATAAATCTATTTAATCGCCAAAATTGTAGAGAAGACCTTCTGTTCACCAGCCTATCTTCTAGCAAAAAGCCTCGTTCTAACTCCGTTCTCCTCAATGGTGACATCTGTACTTCCGCTATCCCATCCTGTTCTATAACGCCAAAATAAAACCAGATTATTTTCCTCCAAAAGTTCCTATAAATTCCATAATTCTCCACCAGTGTTGGTAACGGTTGATCGTTACGTAATATCGCACATCATCATCATTCTCGCTCCTGAAATTAAATATTCCCGCCCGGAAGTTGAATTCGACTATGATAGTCGCCGAACGTCTCCGACGTCGTTCCGACAATCGGCGTTCATTGGACAATTGACAAGAATGACATGACATGTTCCATTTACTGTCAATGGACAACAAAATCTCTAAATAAACAACTGAACATTTCGTAAGTATTTCGTAACTGGTAACATTCATTGCTATTGTTTTTGTTACGCAACTCTATTCCATTATCTTTGTTTTAGATATTGCTGAGATCACTACCATGATCAGAAATCGAGTGGACACACACACACTCCGAACTGCCTATAAAAACAATGATTGTGATCGCTCGTATTTTACTATTTCATATCCAGGGAGCTCTACGACTCGTTCCTGCGACGAAATGTACTTGTTTCTTTGACGTTATTGAGTTACTCGCGATTGTTCCGTATTTCTACTAATTTTGCATTTTAGTGAAATCTAAGTGCTCCGTTACTGTTATTGTTGTGCATTGTGCATTCATTCATGACTACGAATTGTGTGTTCACTTTCAGTACTATTTATATGTATTGTTTAAATGGAATAAAGCATGATTTGTTCTCCTTAAGATTGTATTCCGATATGGTACCCCATTTTCATTAATTTTCCTGAATAGGCAACCAACATTACAGCTGTACTTGCTTCCTGGTTGCATATCGTATTGGAAGAATAGGTAATATATGCTAATATAAATAAAACAATTCTTGGTTGTCTATTTTCAGGGTAGTCAGATGGCAATTCAAACGTTCTGTTGCGTGCTAGAATTAGGCACGTAACACACCATACGTCTGAAGAGGAAAAGTAGAAACATTCGATTGGCTAAGGCAGAAATCGTTTTTGAAGAGAACCAAAATCATTTATAGAGTGACGACTGTGCTTCTACTTAGACCAGAAAAAAATTAAAATGCCATTTTGGTCTTTGCAAAAAAAATCTAAAAAAACCTTATTTTAAAAGAAGTTCTGAAAAAATTTGAAAGTTCCATAGGCTAGATCTTTCAAGGACAGCTTCGGACCAGCAAGGGGGTACAAAGATATGATATCCCAAGGCTTACCTAGTAAGTCTCACTTGGAAATATACCCGCTCCAACCCGCCCCTGAAAACGACAGGGGTATCAATTAATGATGTTTTTCCCGCTGAATTCCCTGAAAATTAGGAAATAATTCCGAAAATAATACTAGAAAACTTCTTATGTACTGTATTCATAATAAAAATGAAAAAGCTTCTCATTAGAAGTAGTTTCACGTATCAGATGTGTAAATCGGTTGAGGAAGGACCAAATCACAATAGGTTTCTTAAATAAAAAAAATTATATATGTATTTATATTTCACTCGAATTAGTGTTATCAACATAATTTTTTCCTTGAAGAATCTCATATTATCTGCAACACATTTTCTTACAAATAACAAGTTGGCTGTTATTGGTTTCCATGGAAAAAAATTAAGCAAATAAATGCGTTCGCATTGTTTACGATTGGGTAGTTGCAAAAATATTAGCCGTGACAAAAGTAACAAGGCATGTTTTGTGTAATATTTATTTGAGTTATAATGAAAGTATTAAAGCTATCTATGAAATTTTCAAAGGAAATCTGAAAGTGAATATTGAAAGCTGTAGTGATGCGAAGAGCATGGTGGATATTCTGATTAAAAATATTTTTTCGAAATTAAGAGAGTCAGGTTGGAGTAAAATAATATTTTACAACAAATATAATTTGTGATTAGAAGAAGAAATGATTTTTAAATAAAAAAATCCGAAAATACAAACCAAACTGGTTCAAAAGCAAGTTATGGGCAGACAAAAAAAGGTTTCTTCTGAATGTTCACAGCGAAGCCAAAGAAGAAAAATGGAGAACCTGAAGCAGCTAATTGGTAGAAATGGATAACAAGATGTTGTATTCCAGAAACTTTGACAAATGAAGAAGCTTTGTATATCGACTTAGATTTGACTCAAAGAGGGTACACAATTTCACGACAGTGCGCTTTGGACATAATTCCTAGTTATTTTCTTACGAGAATACTTTGAAACAAAAAAGGCATGTTTTCCAGATAATATCACAATAACTGAATCTAGTGCTCAAGTCCACCTGCAGCCTCTTCTGGATCACAGAACTGGAAGATTGTTGGGAACCCTCGATACCCAATTTGAAGACTCCGAACTTGTATTAAAATCAAAATGGGGCTATGATGGTTCATCTGGGCAAGCAGAATATAAGCAAAATTTTAAAAATCAAGATTTTTTCAATGCCAATATGTTTCTGATATCCTTTGTTCCTCTCCAATTGGAGACAAGTGAAGGTTTGTTCTTTCCTAACAATTGTTAAAGGCATGATTTTATTAATACAAAAAAATTACCTGTTTCTCTTATTTTCAAGCTTTAATTCACCTTGACTTTTTTTTCGTTTCTGTTCCATTGCATTATGTTCAGGGCCTGTCAGAAATAAGCAAGCATAATTCTGTTCCAACCAATTCGGAAAAAAAAACAGCTTCATCAATTCAGGATAATTTTTGAAGAGAACGATTTCAAAATAATACATTTTTGCAAATGCTGAAATGAAATAAATAATAGTTTATAAAAAGTAAAAAACACGCTTTCTATAAAAAACCGAACTAAAAAATGAATAAATAACAGTTTGAAGGAACTAAAAAACACACTTTCATATGAAACCAAACTAAAAGAATAGAAAATAAATTTTAATAAATTTGAATAAAGAATAGTGTGAAAAAATATAATAAATATAAATTAATAATAATGTAAATAAGAAAAAAATTATCATTTAAAAAAAGCATGGGGTGCTTTTAAAAATTCAGATTAATCACCCCACGCTTTTTCTCAAATACAATAAATATTTTTCTCATTTATATTATTATCAATTTATTTTTTTTAGAATTTTTCACACTATTCTTAATCCAAATTTATTAACATTTATTTCCTATTTCTTCAGTTCGGTTTTCTATAGAAGCGTGTTTTTAAGTTTTTTCAAACGATTAATTATTTATTTTTCGGTTCGTTTTCCTATAAAAAGCGTGTTCTTTAGTTTTTTTGAACTATTATTCATTTTCTACTTTTTAGTTTGGTTTATTCATAAAAGCATGTTTTTTGATTTTTTTAAACTATTATTTGTTCTAATCTACTATTAATTCCGTGAATACTATTAGTAACTGTAATTATTTTCCAAATCATTAATGTGTACAGCTGTATTAATAGTCAAATCTCGATTTTGGAAGTCATTCAAAGATTTTAAGGTTGTCAATATATACAGTGAGCCGCCATCTTGAGTTTTTCAATTTTCACAAAATAATCATAATATTTGACTCCAAAAACCCCCACATACCAATTTTGAATAGAATCGGACCATAATCACAAAACTCGTCCACCATTTTGGAGCCGCCATCTTGAATTTTTCAATTTTCACGGAAGAATCATAATATTCGACTCCAAAGACTCCCACATACCAATTTTGAATGGAATCGGACCATAATCACAAAACTCGTCCACCATTTTGGAGCTGCCATCTCGAATTTTTCCATTTTGACAAAAGAATCATAATCTCCGACAACGAAAACCCCCAGATACCAATTTTGAAGTGAATCGGATCATAATCACAGAACTCGTCCGCCATATTGGAGCCGCCATTTTGTTTTTTTTCCACACAAAAATTTCTTAATGCAGTGTCACCGGAATCATGTAAACCTGTCAAATTTCAAATCATTCGGACGTCTGGAAGTGGGTGAAAATCAAGTCTAAAGGACTCGGTTACAAACAAACATACAAGTGAAGCTAACAGGCAACGACCATACCACGTTGAAATCTACCAAACCAAACCAAAATATATTTATTGTTACAGATCGTTTCACAATAAAAACCTTATCTACTATATACAAATTTACAATACAACAGTTCTTCTTGTTTGTCCTCTTCGAGATGGGTAGGGAGAGGAAAGGGAACTGTTAGATCACCCACTTGCCCTCCCAAGGGGGCGAAGGGGTGGTCTCTGCTGGTGTTAGCAGTTGTGTCAGTTATACCAGAATGGTCTTTTAACGGTAATGGTTAGTTGAAGACACCTCCTGCATGAGCTTATGTGTCTTTATGCTTTTTGCTTTGTTCTTCAAGAATTCTAGCTTTTATCATCAATAGGGTGTTTTTATTTAATGCCTTTATGACTGGAAAAATTCTTTAATTAAAAAACCAGCTTCTAGTAATTGAACTATGTCCCTATTGTGGGTTCAGTCTGTTGGTACGTAATTACTTTTACTAATCAATCGACTTCGTTATACAAGGTGTTTTTTTCAAATATTACGCCGTGTTTACGATGTTGGTTTATTCTAATGTTCGTGATTCCCGCCGTGAGCGGACTTTTAGGTGTGTGATATCTGTAGAATCTGTCTGATAACTTCAAGATGAAGTCCGAAAGTTTCTCTACTTCGGCCAGTTCACGCAGATCATCCAGCCGAATGTATCTATTACTGTTGGTAACTATGCGAAGTGCTTTATTCTGCAGCCTTTCGAGTCTCGATATCTGTGTTTTCGATGCGCTGCAGAACACTGGGCAGGCGTATGTCATTGCAGGTCTAATTATCTGTTCGTAGATGCGTACTTTATTATTTAGAGATAAGTTAGAGTTGCGTGCAATGAGGGGATACGTTCGCTTGATTGCGGCCGCCCCCCTCTGCAACGCTAACGTTACGTGCTTATGCAAGGTCATACGTCTGTCCAGATCCACCCCCAGGTATCTCGCTGAGGGCTTCTTCGTCACAATGCTATTTTCAACCCTTAATTTCCCGAGGATCTTCACGTTGGTTCGTTTCCTCGTGAAATTAACGACCTCTGTTTTATTCGAATTAAGCTTTATCTTGTTCTTCGCTATATAGGGTATGATCAGCCGATCCAGATGAATCTGGAGCTGTTTTGCAGCCACTTCGCTATAGAACGAGTGGGCATAGATCGCGGTATCATCCGCGAACATAGCCGTACTCGTTCGAGCGAAGGTCGGGAAATCATGTGTATATAGCGAATACAGGATTGGTGACAGAGAAGACCCTTGCGGGACCCCCGCTCCAACCGCATGCTCTGGCGAACTTGTGCCGTTCACATTAACCCTAAAAGTCCGCCCCGTAAGGTAGGATTCTATGACTTTGACGAGGTAAAAAGGCATGTGTGCCTCTGCTATTTTAGTGATTAATCCCTCTGTCCAGACAGTGTCGAATGCTTTCTGCATGTCCAACAGGACCATAACCGTGTTGTGGTCTCTGTGGAAGGCTTCCTTCACCCCGTGAACAACTCGAGCTACTTGGGATGTCGTTGAATGACCTCCCCTGAACCCGAATTGCTCAGGCGGGATAATTTTCCGCTCTTCCTCAAATTCCACAACACGTTTCAGTAATATCTTCTCCACCACTTTGGCCACCACACTGAGAAGCGAGATGGGCCTGTAGCTTTCTATCTTGTTCTTGTTCTTTCCCGGTTTTAACAAGGGAATTACTTCTGCCTTTTTTAAACAATCTGGGTAGTGTTGCCACTTTAGGATTGCGTTAATTATGTATAGCAACTGAACCAGTGGTTTCCTCGGCAGGTTTTTAAGCAGGATGGCGTCCAACTTATCAATACCTGGCGCTTTATTCCGGTGTAACTTTCTGATCACCCCCAGAACCTCCTCGTAGCTTGCTAGGACTCCTTGGAGCTCTGCGGGTGCCAGAATCACCGCTGGTGTGTTTTTAATGTTATTTGCCACATTCGTGATTCTTGTGTGTTCTATTGAGTTATCCGCTTCTATAACGTGTACATTGCTGAAATATTCCCCGAATAAATCAGCTTTTTCCTGCGGCTCTGCCACCGATCGCCCGGGGCCGCTCACCATGGCTGGTATGGGCTCTCTATGTCTTTGGACCCTTTTGGTCATATCCCATAGTGAGTGGTCCCTGACGTTGAGGTTTTCGAGTTTACGATTCCACACCTCATTTGTATTCGCATTAATGAGCTCAGTTACCTCCACCCCAAGCTGCATAAAGTTATCTTTATGCACCGGGTTTCTGGTAACTTGCCATTTCTTGCGTTCTTGATTTTTTATTCTAATTAGGTTTTTAATGTGCTGCGGAATCGCAAACTTTTCGCCCCTCACAACTATCTTCTTGGTGGTTTTATTTCTGGCTATTTGTAACAACTTAATGAACTTTTTTGTTTCAAATTCAATTTCGTCCTTCGCAATATTTGTGTTTAAGAACGTTATTCTGTTCAAGATAGCTCTGAATTCCTTCCAGTTACAATTATAATAATCGTATCTAGTTCTTTCTATACGTTTATATTTCTCTTGATTAATATAAAATGTAACTGGAACGTGGTCAGAGGTCATCTCATTCACAGCAGTGAGTTCGCTCATATCCACGATATTTTTCTGAACCACCAAGTCGATGGTTGTCGGCGACATTCCGTTAAAAGGAAAGTGAGTAGGTTCGTTACTCCTCTCTATTATCACCTCATTATTCGTTGAATATTTCAGCAATGTCAATCCGTTTGCATTGTTTTTTGTTGGACTGCCATTCCACTCGTTATGCCTGGCGTTGAAATCACCGGCCAGAATTACCTTGTTGGCAACACTAACCAGACTGTCTAAATCTCTGTCTGTGAATCTGCCCTCTGGGGGGCAGTATATCGAGAAGAGGCATGTTCCGTCATTAAATCTGATTCCCGTATGCTCTATTCTGGAATTTTGTTGCGGAATTTCGGTAAACGGTATTCCATTCCTGATCAAGATGGCTACTCCCCCCGCGGCTCTCTTGCCTCCCGGTCTATCGGCCCTAACGGTGGTGAATCCCCTGAATTTTAGATTATGGTCCTGTCGGAGTTTTGTCTCGGACAGAAGCATTATATCTACTAAATGTTCATGAATGAAGTTGCTGAGAAGCGCAAACTTCCCAGCAACTCCATTCGCATTAAACATACATGCCTTTATGCCTCTATTTAGTTCCGTTATAGAAAAAATATTGGGCTGCCGTGTTGGCTCGTAGGCCTTCCGTCGTATTCAACAATATATTGTACAATTCTTTGAGCATGACCTCTACTTCCCCAAAATCCACTAACTGCCCTAATTTACGCGACAGCTCAAATAAGTTACCTGGGTTACTTTGAGGTATTGAGGTATAAGGAATGGGGGGGGATCCTTCCGTTGCCTGGATCCTCCTTCCGACCTGGATAGGCGGCAGGTCGCCTCCTCTCCTGGGGTGGGTTGGTTCCCTCTGGTCTGGATGGAGCAGCACCGGGGGATTCCTGGCGTGCTCTCTTCTCGACTCTTCCTTGTTAACTTGTTGGGGATGCGCTTGCCCTGAAGCGTTCCCTCTTCTCGTCTCCCCTCCATTTTCCCTTCCTGGATAGTATAACGCCTGTTTGGTGCTCTCCCTCCTTTTCAGCCACTCATTCTCCACCTGAGGTGCTGGTACATACCTTGACTGCCTGCTAGCTGCTTGTACTTCCAATCTTTTGTCCATGAACTCCAGCTTCTTGAGGTATACCTCGCAGATTTGGACATTGGCTGGGTGCTTCCCCAAGCAATTGCAGCATTCGGCAGGGGTTTCCTTTGGCTTTCTTGCATTCTCTTGTGTGGTGTTGCTCTGTACACTTTACGCACCTCGGGTCTCTGCTACAATTGCTTGTTGCATGCCCCCACTGCTGGCACCTATGGCATTGGACTATGCGCTTATCGTATCTCATGATTTCCCATGATACGATTGCGTGCATGATAGTTTTAACTCTACTTTTTAGGAGGCTCAATGTAGTTTTTGAAGTGGTTGCTACGATAAACAGCCTTCTATCCGTATTTTTCATTTTTCTTACGCCTTTAACCTCTATGCCTTGGCTTTCGAGACTTTCCTTTATATCGTCCGTTTCCGGATTGTTCTCTAGGCCCCTCAATAGAAAGGTATGGGTGGTAAATGAGTAAAATTGTTGGTTGCTTTGCTTGAGAATTTCAGAAGCTCTTTTGTGGTCCTTCTCACAGTATGTCATGAAAACTGTTTCTTTTTTGTTATATTTGAGGTCGTAGCCTCTCTCCATTTCTTTTTCAAGTAACTTCATGGTGGCCTCACTGACTGGCAGGATGCCATCAATTACAATATGAGGCATGCTTTTTCGGTCAGCTTCTCTTGGATATTTTTTTCCTGTATTTTTGTCTTTGTTCCTGTTTGCAGGGTTACCCATATCGGTTTCGCCGTCCGTTCCCTTCTGGCTTTCGTTCACATTCGATTGCTCAGCTTCTCTCTTTCTGGCCGCTATTTTCCTTTTCCTGCAATTTTTCCTCTTCTGGGGCGTGTGTTGGCTCTGACTTTGACTTGGTATATCTGATTCGGTGCCTCTGTCTGTTTCCTGCTCGTCTATACTCGTGTTAGCTAATACATCATATTTATTAGCTAACTCTAGGTTGTAACTTGATCTTTTATTCAGTTTGTCCAATTTCCTGGGTATCTCTTTGCCTTTTGGGTTTTTCAGACTTACGTTTGTCTTTTTCGGGGTCTGTGAGCGTTTATTCTCAACCATCATGAACTTCCCGTTTCTCGTTGGCGAGTCAAGGAGCCTGATTTTTGATGTTATTTCCTCTCTTTAGATCTATGATTTTTTTTTAATTTTTCATAGTAGTGTCTATAGATGATATTCGTGTCTCCTTCTGCAAATGCCGTGTATGGGAGATCGTCCACTCTATTTGTGACGTAGCTGTCACGCTTTTTGAGAACTGCCTTATTTGTCAGTTTCCTGGCTTCATTCTTGATGTCCTCTTCTATTTCGTTGTATTCGTCCTTCGCTTGCTGCAGTGCTTCCTCTCTATCGCTTGCGCTTTTCCACTTGCTCCTGTCTGTTTGTTTACCCCTGAGCCTGTCTCTGTCTGTGTGACCACTTGTCTCTTCCGTTTGGGAGTTTTGACTTGAGAAATCAGTGTTTCCCCTTCTCGATGGTCCTGCTTCTATCAGGTCCTTATCTGATATATGGTTTTTAATGATTTTTTTGACCTTTTCCTCTTCTCTTTTATTTTGCGAGCTTTCCCTGTTGGATTTTTCAAGCTCTTTCTTTCTCAGGTCTCTTAGTTTCTCCCTCTCTCTTTTTTCTATTTTTTCTTTTTCCTTTTCCGTGTTGAATTTTGTTATGTCAACCTGTATGCTTGGGATTAGTTGCGGAGTTTTCTGCTTTTCTGCCGCTAAGTTAATGTTCTGCCTTTCATTTATGGAATTGTTTTCAACTATTTCCATTTGCTTATCCTCTATTGTAGTATTGTAGTATTGGCTGTTGAACTTTTCATTTGTTTCTATCACTTTTTGTATTCTATCGTGTTCTTTTTCCGTGATGAGATTGATCCCATATTCTTTCACGGTATCCGTTATGGTGCCTACGCACATGTATTTTTTCGTGTAGTCTTCCGCATGTAATAGATACTTATGCTTCAATGCTGTCCCCCCACATGCACACTGTTTTGGGGGGGTATCTTCCTTCACCTTTATTTTTGACCTTTTGTAGTAGTCTTCGGTTTTTTCTTCCGCTTCTTCTGGACTCATTCTACGTTTCTTTAGTCCTTTTTCTCCTTTGACCTCTGCATCCGGTTTGTCCTGTTGTGCTACTTTTTCGTTCTTATCGATCTCTGGTATTGTAGTCTGCTAACACGATCCTACTTGACCTTTTCCACAGCTTAGGGGTGGGGGTTTTGAACTCTCTGTCACTTGAAGCTTTTTGTTGTGAGCTTTTCGGTCTCTTCTCCACGTTAGTGATTTCTTGTGTCGTTCGGTTGACCTGGCTTCCGTCGCTACCAATGGAACTTTTGTCGCTGTTGTTAGTAGTGTCATTTCCCGTGTCCCCCTCTCCCGCAGCTTTTTCGGCTTCAGACGGTCTGGGGGGTATTTTAATGACTTCCTTCATGACATCAGTATCCTCTAGGTTGGTGACAAATGAGTTGATGCTTCCCTCTGGGTCAGAGTGGAGTGTAGCTAGTACTTCTTTCGGGTATTCTATTCTGAATTGCGCCAATTGATATCTCGGTTTACTCAGCTTTATTGGAGTGTCAACGGGTGTCCCTACGGTTGACTGGTAGTCCGAGTTAGGGGTTGTCGAGCTTGTTGGTTTACTCTCGTTTCTCTCTTTGGGGCGTGTAGTTGCCGATATTTTTGAGCTGAAACGCTTGGTCAAATACGTCGTGCTCGTACTTATCTTCGTGATAATTTTCTTTTTGAGATTCCATGTTGTCGACAATTTGGGGTTGGAACTCCTCTTCTGAGGGGTCCGACTCGAACTTGTCCTCTTGATTTCCAACACTTTGTGAGTTATGAGCTCTATCCGTGTCATCAAGGTGAATCTTAGTAGGAAGAGTTGGTTGGAACGCTTGGGCTTTTGGTTCCTGCTCCTCCTTGCCTTCTTGGTTTTGGCCCGTTTTTTCCTGTAGGGCTGGTCCTTGTGGACCTTCATGCCAATTTTCCTTGTCCTGGGACTTTCCCTCGTCAGGAGGGTCATCTTTTGGTTCATTCCCGTCCATTATTATTTCATTAGAAACTCGAATGAAATAATTTTCCGCGGGATTTGGTCAATTTTTGCTGTTTCTCGTGGATTCGAAGTTGCTTGGATCACGAGAAATCTTCGAATGAAATTTGTCACGAGTTTTGTTCGTCTGACTTGCTCTGGTTGGTCCGACACGCCCAAGTGGGTGTCGCCAAATTCTGAACAAAACCTGGTGCAGTGAATCAGGGGTCCAGTGTGGGGAGACGTCAGTTTATCCAAATGTCCAAGTGACAGATATCTGACATTAAACTTTCATCGCATATTACTGGATATATACTCGTACAAACGTTAGCTTTGTAACCATCAGCTGTGTGGGGACCCAGAGTTCCCAACGAGCTACACCCAACCACCCGGATAGCGCCCTCCGACAAAAAAGTCGCCGACGGGAGCCCCAGGCTCCAAAAAGACGCCCCCAAGAACTGCTTCCTTGTATGTAATTCCGTGTAAATCACTTTCACCCCTCGATCTCTTATAGTGCTCTGAAGACGTCAAAGACAGGTGAGAGCCTTTGTTATATTTTTTGAGTTGTTGTTGAGTTTGTTCAGTTGTAATCCTTTCTTTTATTGATTTTCTTTGTTTTGACTATGAATGAAGACGTAGTTAATGGGCAACCGCCCGGAACTCCGGATCAGGAACGATTGGTCGCTCTTGACTCGGAGGTTCGTAACAACATTAATCAGTATGTTCACCTTCCGTGCATTCAGTCATTTTTCCATGAGCAAATTAATGCTCAATTCATTCAGATGCAAACCCAAATTAGCTCCCTTCAGGAGCAATTAAATGCCAAAGAGGCATTCTATATTAAACAAATTAATGATTTGAAACTCCAAATAACCCCAGATCCAAGTGTAAATGGCCCAGCTGTCCTTCCTCCTGCTCCTTCTAAACCAGTTCCAAACTCCAATGGTGGACCTCCAACTAAGCGAGGTAGGCGATTCGCAAATGTTTCAGTCGAAATGAGTGATGGCACCACTTATACAAAAACTTATTCCCGCGACAATTCTCAACAGAGTGTTAAGTCTTCAGAGACTGCAACGCTTGAGAGAGAGAGTAACCCTAACTCTCTCCGAATTAATGTTCCTATTAACAATAAATTCGCCATATTAGACAATCTTGAGCCTCAAGCAGGCCCATCTGAACCCTCAGGTTCCCAAGCTAAGGGTCCTAGTACCAACCCTCAGGCAGATAATCTCAATGATATAGACATGGAGTCAAATAATAAAAATCCCGCTACCTTCGCCAAAAAACGGCAAAGAAATAGTAGCATCGATTCTACTCATTCTGGCCCTCCTGAAGAGTCTAATGACTCAAGCAATATAAATACAAATCAAAGTGCTGATAAAAAACTCTCAGGGTACCCCCCATCACGCTGAGAGATAAATCCAAATGGACTACTCTCACTAAGCTCATGAGCGATAATGACATCCGTCCAATTAAATCCTTCAACATAGTTGATGGGATCAGCATTCACCTAGATAGCCCGATTGCATATATAATCTCATGAAGGACAACCAATTTCAACATCATGTATATACCTTGCAAGAAGACAAACCCTTGAGGGTTGTTTTCAGGCACGTTCCCATAGAGTTTTCGGATTCGGACATCGGGGAAGATCTTCGTGACCAAGGTTATGATATCAAATCCGTTGCCAGAATGCGAAAACCGGACAAATCGGCAATGCCGATGGTCCTGGTAACGTGCCATAGAGAACAAAAATCTATTTTCGATGTTTACGAAATTCTTAATATCAGGGTCAAGGCAGAACCTCAAAGACCGAGGGCTGCTGTTGGCCAATGTCACGTTGCCAGAAATTCGGCCATTCCCAGAATAATTGTTTCGCCAACCCTGCTTGCGTGAAATGTGGTGGAAAGCACATTTCCACTGAATGTAAGAAACCACAAAACACTCCTCCTAAGTGTGCTAATTGTCTAGGGGGCATACTGCAAGCTATCGGGGATGCACTTGCTTCCCGAAATTGCATCGTAGAAATCCACAATCTGGGAATGGCCCTAGTCAGGGACCTAGTCAAAATCAAAAAGATTTTCACAGGCCACGCCCCCCTGGTGCAAATTCTATGAGACCTGGAGTTTCCTATGCGCAAGCTACGAACTTCAGTAATGATCAAGTCCCGAAAATGAACGATACCTTGTCAGAGCTAATGAAACTCGCCACTCTCCTTAAAGAAAACCCCATTATACAGCAATTGCTGAATATTAACGTTAATTCCAACAGAAATGCCTGAGAAAATTACCCCAAATTCCCTATCTATGCTGTCCTGGAATGCCAATGGGCTCAGAGAAAAAATCATTGAGCTCGAGGATTTAATTCTCGAGCGAAATTTAGACGTTATCTTCATCCAAGAAACTTTCCTTAAGAATCATCCCATTGGCATTCCAAATTACAGGGTGTACAGGGAAGATAGGCTCGGCCGCCAAGGAGGTGGAGTCGCGATCATGATTAAATGTAACATACAACATGAACAAATCGCAATTAATCATGATCGAACTTCAGGCTCCGAGGCGGTCGGAATCAAAGTCACGACAAACAGAGGTCCTTTGAGATTAATTTCTATTTATAATCCTCCCAATAATGAGTTAGCGATTGATTTTTTGGAAATGATCATTATTGAAACTGACCTACCAACTATAGTTGCGGGTGATTTTAATGCGAAACATACCACGTGGAGCAATGTTAGTAACCGCAATGGCAATAAGTTGAGAAGGCACTGTGACCATTCTGATTATATTATTGCGGCGCCTAATGAGCCTACTTTCTATGGTCCATATAGACCTGATATTATCGATATCGTGTTAATCAAAAACTTGCATTGGGACATAAATGTTGCCACTCTTCGGGAATTAAGTTCGGATCACAATCCAATAACCATTGAGTTTGGAGAAGACCCTCCAACACAAGTCAATCGCACGTACAAAGTCATGAATTGGCAAAGATTTTCACAAATCCTCGAAAATGAATACTGTGCCCCGGAAATCATCCCTACTCCGGCCGAACTCGACGCTGCTGTAGAACTATTTGAAAATACTATTATTAGGGTTTTGAATAATAATTTTATTGAAGTGCCAAGCACTAACACCTCTCACAATGCTCTCCCAAGAGAGATAAAGGAAAAAATTAGGGAAAAAACCGAGCTAGGCGTAGATATCAACGTACCCTTGCTCGAGTTGATAAGATCTACATGAACCGGCTTATCATGGAATTGAGGTTCATGATCTCTAATTTTAAAAACGCGAGATGGGCAAGTGCACTTGAAGAAGTGGATTCACAAAATCCAACTTCAATGTGGAAATTATATAAGAGGATAAAAAATAAGAAAACTAATTTGCCTCCCATCCACGGTATTGGGGGTATGTGCTACAGCAATGTCGACAAGGCTCAAGCTTTTGCTGATAAGATGGAGCAACAGTTTCAGCCAAATGCAAATCGGAATGATAATATTGATAGGGATATTTTTGTCGAGAGGCGAGTCCGCGATATCATTCGGAACCATGACAATGACAATATTCGGCCAGCTACTCTTGATGAACTGAAAGGTTTCATCAAGAGAGCTAAAATCAAGAAAGCTCCAGGCATTGTAAAATTTCAAATGAAATCCTTAGAAAAATTCCGGAAACCCAATTAATTTCGATACTAAATTTAATTAACAACTCATTAAAACTACGATACTTCCCAAAAAGATGGAAACAAGCTATTATTGTCATGATTCCGAAACATGGTCAGGATCCGTGTTTTCCTCAAAACCATCGTCCTATCAGTTTATTGTGCAATGTTGGCAAGCTGGCTGAGCTCATCTTCAAACAAAGGCTTGAAGAAGAGATAGAGGATAGAAATGTCCTGCCCGATATTCAGTTTGGCTTTAGACAAGCTCACTCTACCAAACTTCAAGCGCTCAGACTCGTTGAAAATGCTATCTGTGAACTTAACAAGAACCATTATGTTCACGTTTTGCTATTAGATATAGCAAAAGCGAGTCTGGCACTATGGTCTGTTATTCAAGTTAGAGACATTTGGCGTTCCGAATGGAATGATCAAGTGGCTGAGTTCTTTCTTGAATGGCAGAACATTTCAAGTAAGAGTTGAGGGCTCCTTGTCTACAACCAGGGAAATCCGGGCAGGCGTTCCCCAGGGCGCAGTATTATCTCCACTGCTTTACAGCATTTACACATCGGATTTTCCCAATTTTCGAAATGTGAAATCTTCGTTATTCGCCGACGACACCGCTCTTTTGGCCTACTCTAGGCACCAAAATCAGGCGGTTTTGTACTTGCAAAGTGCGATTGACACACTCCAACGATGGTTGTTGGATTGGAAAATCAAGTTGAATGGCGACAAAACCCAAGCAATTCAACTTGGGAGATTCGGAATTGTTCCCGAAAAAAAGGTAACGATTGATAATCACGAGATCGAGTGGTCAAATGAGGTCAAGTACCTCGGGGTGAAAATAGATCGTAGATTTACGTGGGCTCCGCACATAAATATGGTCAGACAAAAAGTCGAAAAACGATTAGTTATGTTCTATCCTTTTGTTGCTCGAAATAGTAAATTAAACCTTAAAAATAAAATTATGCTGTATAAATCGGTTTTTAGAAGCACTCTATTATATGCTTCCGCGGTCTGGGGTCACAGTTCCCCCTCAAATATTCAAATTCTGGAACGGGCCCAGATGAAGTTATTGCGGATGCTAGTAAATGCTCCCTGGTATGTTTCGTATAATACCATTTTAGCTGACCTCAATCTTAACAAAATTGAGGTCGAAATTTTAGCCAGAAATCGTGAAATATTTGCCAAGGCAAATAATCACGAAAACCCACTAATCAGAGAAGCGGTCGATTATCTGGCCGATAACCCCTCTCGTTACAAAAGGCCTAGGCACATACTCTAGTGCCAACTTTTTTAAACTTTAATCTGGCGTAATTTTTAGCTATACATTAGAGTAATATACATTGCTTTGCTATGTATAAACTCATCTTAAATTCTACTTAGATGATGTCATTGTTCTCTTGAAGAGTAAAAGGGCCAAGCCCTCACTCTAAATACAATTCACGGACCCAAAACAAAAACAAAACAGGGGTCCAGTGTTGGTGCCTACTACTGGAGTTTGTAGTAAGGCCCCTACTCACCCTCTGGACTTTATCTGCCCTGATCACACTGCACTTGCACTTTTTCACTTGCACTTGATGTTAATATGCAAGTTAAATGTCTGATTTATTAGGGCCTACTTATATTTTTCGGCCCTTTCAACACATAAGATATAAATCTTGGCTCAAAAAATGAGATTTTCAAATATTTGACTGAATTATTTCAAATGAAACTTTTTTCAATATTCTCGATTTGGGGAGCTGTGAATTGAGGTTAGGTTAGCACTTCCTCTCTCTTCGACTCTCAAAACGCGAATCTCTTTAAATCTACCAAAATCCAAATCCAAAAAATATTTATTGCATAATAATACGATACATTTCAAAGTTAAAACTAATATATACATATCACAGATATCCTTTATTCCTCGTCTTGTTGGGGATAGGAGAGGAAGGGAGGGATTTGCTCAATTGTTGGGGGTGTACGACTGCCCTCTTGCCCTCCTATGGGGGCGAAGTGGCAGCCCCTGCTGCTGTTTGCAGGTGAGCTCGTTGGCATATCAGTTTTATGCCTGTTTAAAAAGTGACTTTGTTAAAACGCCTCCTGCCTAAGCTTATGCGTTTATGAGCTTGCTTTTTATATTGCGATAATTCAGGTCCTTTATATTTCATTAGTAGTTTACAATTGTTCGCTACTCACGCTGGGAAAAGAAAAAAAAACCCAGTTTTAAAAAATTAGTAGTACAACGACTTTTTGACCTTTCGGCTTTCTTCATTCTTGGTCTTCAACTTCGTTGTAGAGGTCTAAACTTTGGTAGATTACGCCATGTTTCCTATGATGATTTGCTCTGATTCTCGTTATGTTTGCCGTAAGCGGACTTTTAGGGATATGCGTTCTGTAGAACTTATCCGAGATTCTCATGATAAAGTCGCGCAGTTTTTCTACTCCTGCTAGTTCCCGCAGATCATCTAGTCGGATGTATCTACTGCTGTTAGTGGCTATACGGAGCGCTTTGTTCTGCACCCTCTCCAGTCTCAACAATTGAGTTTTGGAGAGGCTACAGAACACCGGACAGGCGTATGTCATCGCTGGTCTAATTATCTGCTTGTAGATGCGGATTTTATTATCGTTTGACAAGTTGGAGTTGCGTGCAATGAGGGGGTAGGTTCGCCTTATTGCGGCCGACCCCCTCTGCAACGCCAACGTTATATGACTATGCAGATTCATACGACTGTCTAATACGACCCCCAAGTATCTCGCAGAGGGCTTTTCCGTCACTTTGCTATCTTCAATCTTTAATTTCCCGAGGATCTTCACATTGGTTCGTTTCCTCGTGAAATTAACGACCTCAGTTTTGCTCGAATTTAGCTTTATCTTATTCTTCCCTATATAGGGTATGACCAACCGATCCAGATGAATCTGGAGCTGTTTGGCAGCCACTTCGCTGTAGAACGAATGGGCATAGATCGCGGTGTCATCCGCGAACATCGCCGTATTCGTCCGAGCGAAGGTCGGAAAATCGTGTGTATATAGTGAATATAAGATTGGTGACAGCGAAGACCCCTGCGGGACCCCCGCTCCGACCACATGTTCTGCTGAACTGTTTCCGTTAACTTTAACCATAAAAGTCCGCTTTTTGAGATAGGATTCGATAAGTTTCAGGAGATAAAAAGGCATGCCTGCTTCTGCCATTTTTGTGATTAGCCCTTCTGTCCAGACAGTATCGAAGGCTTTTTGCATATCCAACAGGACCATAACCGTATTGTGATCTCTGCTGAAGGCTTCTTTCACCCCGTGAACAACTCGGGCTATTTGAGAGGTCGTGGAATGACCTCTCCTAAATCCGAACTGCTCAGGTGGGATGATTTTTAGCTCTTCTTCAAAATCAACGATACGCTTCAGTAGGATTTTATCCACCACCTTGGCCACCACGCTTAAAAGCGAGATGGGCCTGTAGCTTTCTAGACTGTTTTTATTCTTCCCCGGTTTGTGTAGGGGGATGACTTCTGCTTTTTTCAGGCAGTCTGGGTAGTGCTGCCACTTTAGGATAGCGTTTATTATGTAGAGCAGCTGTACCAGCGACCTCTTTGGAAGATTTTTGAGTAGAATGGCGTCCAGACCATCCAGACCAGGAGCTTTGTTACTTGGTAATTTTTTTATTACCCCCAGAACTTCCTCGTAGCTTGCTAAAACTTTCTGGAGCTCTGAGGGTGCCAATATTACCGCTGGTGTTTCCTTTATGTTCACGGCTACGCTTGTAATTCTCTTATGCTCTTCTGAGCTGTCTGGCTCCGTGACGTGCACCCCACTAAAATACTCCCCGAATAAATCGGCTTTCTCCTGCGGCTGTGCCACCGACCGCCCCGGACCAGTCACTATAGCTGGAATTGGTTCTCTTTTCCTTTGAATTTTTTTGACCATATCCCATAGTGAATGGTCCACGACGTTGAGGCTTCCAAGCTTACGGTTCCATTTCTCATTCGTACTAGCATTTATGAGATCTTCAACTTCCTTACCCAGTCGCATAAAGTGCTCTTTATGGACTGGGTTTTTCGTTGTCTGCCATTTCTTTCGTTCTTTGTTTTTAAGTTTTATGAGATCCTTAATGTTTTGCGAAACCGTAAACTTGTCTCCCCTCACAATTATCTTCCTGGTTGTTTTATCCCTGGCTTTTTGTATAATTTGAATAAACTTTCGAGTTTCAGGTTCTATTTCTTTTTCGCTTATATTTGATTTAATTTCTGTTTCTCTATTTATAATGCTTCTGAATTCTCTCCAGTTGCAGTTTAGATAATCATACCTTGTACTCTCTAGTTTTTTGTATTTTTTCTGGTTTATGTTAAACATTACGGGGACGTGATCCGATGTGAGTTCGTTTACTGTTGTTAACTCGCTCATATCCGTTATGTTTTTCTGAACAACCAAGTCGATAATTGTCGGCGACATTCCGTTAAAAGGAAAGTGAGTAGGATCACTACTTCGCTCTATTATAACTTCATTATCAAGGGAATACTTTAGCAGGGTTGCTCCGTTTGCATTGGTTTTTGTTGGGCCGCCATTCCACTCAGCATGCCTTGCATTGAGGTCGCCGGCCAGAATAACCTTTGTGGCTACACTAACCAGACTGTCTAAATCCCTTGCTGTGAATCTAGTCTCGGGAGGGCAATAGACTACGAACAAACATGTTCCGTCTATGAATTTAATCCCTGCGTGCTCTATTACAGAGTTTTGCTCCTGGATTTCTGTATACGGTATCCCTTTTTTAACTAAAATTGCTACTCCCCCCGCGGCCCTTACGCCTCCAAGCCTGTCGGCCCTGATGGTGGTGTATCCTCTGAATTTCAAATTATGATCCTGTCGGAGTTTTGTCTCGGACAGAAGCACTATATCTACTAAATGTGTATGAATGAAGCTGCTGAGAAGCGCAAACTTCCCAGCAACTCCATTTGCATTAAACATGCATACCTTCAAACCTCTATTTACCGCCATTGAAAAGGAAGAATTGTGTGGTAAAACTTTCTCTATTCTCTTCCGGCATTCTCAGAAGCAATTCATACAGGTTTTTTAGCGTTTTCTCTACCCGCGTTAAGTCTACTAACCTGCCAATTTTTTGTGTTAGATCGAAGATATTACCCGTCGTGTTTGTTGGGGGTGTGGGTGAGTAGGGAATAGGAGGCGAACCTGTGTTAGCTTGTATCCTCCTAAGCGGATGATCGGCTATTTCGTCTGGAGGAGGTGGCGTCGCAATTTCGACGTACCTTCTTCTCGACTGGTCGTCGTTACCTGTATGGAGTAGCACCGGACTTCCGGCGTACTCTCTTCTCGGCTCGTTTCTGCTGACTTGTTGGGGCAGCAACGTGTTTTCGTTGTGCCCTCTTCTCGTCTCTCGTAAGCTTTCCTGGTGTGAGGTGGATGGGTTCCCCCCAGGCCCACTCCTTGCATCATTTCTGCTTTGTCCCTTTTGAGGAGGTCCTTGAGACCAAGCATTCACTAGCGGTTGGTCGGCTGGTCTATAGCTTGGCCTTCTTTCTTCATCACGTTTATCTTGCTTGCTTTGTCTGAATTCAAGATTTCTCTGATATGTTTCGCAAACTCTTGCGTTGGCTGGGTGCGCTCCTTGGCAGTTGCAGCACTTTGGAGGATCCTCTAGAGTTTTCTTACACTCTCTAGTATAGTGACTTTCCGCACATTTCAGACACCTTGGGTGCCTTTCGCATTTGCTTGTGGCATGCCCCCATCTCTGGCATCTGTAACATTGCGTGATTTTTTTGTCGAATTTCATTATTTCCCCGTGCTACAGCATTTAGTATAGTTCTGACTCTATTATTCAGAAAACTCAGTTTTACTTTTGGGCTTGTGGTGATCATGTAGATTTTTCTTTCTGTGTTTTTTAGTTTTGATATTCTCCTGACTTCTACTCCCTGCTCTATCAAATCTTCTCTAATATCTTCTTCATCTGGTTGGTGTTCGAGCCCCCTGACTATAAAAGAGTGTACTTTTTCTTCCGGCGTTGTATACGAGTGAAACTCTATGTTCGAATCTCTCAACATTTCTCTGAGCCTATTGTAATCTGCTTCTGCGAATGTCCTAAGCGTTGTGTTGTATCTTCCGTACTTTGCTGTATATTCTTTCTCCATATCTTTTTTCAGCTGTTTCCGTATGCTTGGTCCCAGATCGAATTTCCCTTCCACAATTATGGGAGGCATAGTTTTTTCCTTGTTTCCCTTTTTATCGGTTCTTTTTTGAGCCCCGGATTCTTTTGTCTCTGTTCTAGTTACCGGACTTGTTTCCTGTACTTGGGATTGTTCCATATTGGATGACCCTAGATTCTCCTTACTGTTTCGTGTAGCTGCCTTTTGCCTTTCCCTCTTTTCTTTCCTAGATTTCTTCTTTGCCGCTTCGTCCGTGTCCATTCCCCTGTTTTGGTCATCGGCTTCCGTGTCTGTTTCGACTGTGCATCCTCCTTGGTTGGCTAACGGTTGGAAATGATTACTAAGTTCGATATCATTTAGGCTAGGCCTTTTACTTAATAGCCTTCCCCCTTTTTGCTTTTCCTGCACTGGTTTGGTTGTCGGCTTTTCTTTTCTCTGTTTTTGTTTGTTCTCCTTTTCTTCTTCTTGGGGTTCTGGCACGATATCCTTTTCTTCGATCCCAGCTAGTGCGTGGAGTTTAACTGTCAAGAGATGTATTTCGTTTTCGTACTTTTTTGTTAGAGTTTCCATCCAGTATTTATATAGTGTTTCATGTTGAGATTCATAAAGTACACTATATGGGATAAATTCAACTTTATTCCTACTTAGATTTCGATGGATATTTTCCTTGGCTTTCTCTGTCCATAGCCTTGCCGCTTTTTTTTTGTCGTTTTTCAAGTCGGCTAACTTCTGATTTTGTTTTTTTGTTTTTGTCTTTTCTTTCGTTTTACCTAGGATGCCCTTCCGTCCCGCTTCTGCCTCAGAACTTTCCTCCTGAGTGCGTTGGCTTTCGCTACTGCTGTTTATTTTATTATTCTCGGACGTTGCTAACCTAGGCATTTCTGTTTTTGGTTTTATATACGTCTTCCCCTTTGCCGGGGTTTCCTCTGATTTCTCTACTTTTTCTTTTTCTTTTTGCTTTTCTCTAATTTTTCTTAATTGTTCTCTTTTATCTTTTTCCAGTTTTTCTTGCTCTCTTTTCTTTTCCGCAATGAGTTTATCGCTTCTAATTAATTCAACATACGCTCCCTTAAGTCCAGGGGGTGGACTTCCTATTTTCCTCTCCATTTGGTTCGTTTCCATCTTGCTATCGACTTCTTTGTTATCATCCTCACTCTCTTGGTAGCCACTTCTATATTGCTCTAATTTCCTAGACTCTAAGACTTCTAGTTCTTTTTCTGTGATTGTTTCGTACCCACATCCCCTTTCTGTGCGTTCTTTATTTCCAGCGCACATAACTTTCACTATATGATTTTCTTTACTTATTAGAAATTTGTGTTTTGCTGTGGTTTCCCCACAAGTGCATTTTTCTTCTCCCTTTTTCTCTCTCTTTAGTCTTTCCTCTCTGTTGAGTGTTTTATTTTCTTTTTCTTCAGGGCTCATTTTTCGTTTCCTTTTCTTTTCTTGGTTTATTTTTTCCTGTTCTTCAGTGACTATTCTGCAACTTCTCCTCATTCTAAGTCCTTTCCCTGGTGTTTTCGGAACGATGAACTCATTATCTCTGCTTCTGTTGATTTGGTTCCATTTCTATGTTAGATACTATTGATAGAATGCTTTTTTCCATTTCTAATTGAATGTTTTCTGCCTTGTATTCTGCGATGATTTTATAATCCTTTTGAAGCGGTTTTTGTGGAGTATCACCCTCCCAATTGGATCTGGCATCCGAATATGCCGGTGTATCCGGACTGTCAGGCAGTGCTATGACTTGGTTTTCCATCGTGTCTTCTTCATCTATTTGTGGTGATTGCGTGATAATTGTCAAACTGCTTTTTTGCATCACTTCCTCAGGTTTTTTCCCCTCCGTACTGACTATTTCTGTAATCTGTCCAAGTTGGAACACCAAGCCCTTGGGTTCCAGCTCGGACTTGGTTTCTTGGCTTCCCGTGAGTGGGAACACCTCTATTTGACCTTCCTGTAAGGTTTCCTGTTTCTCTGCCTTACCTTTGTCTGGTGGGACAGTTATATTTGTTTCTTCCTCCATCTCGTTTCATTCGAAAATTTCTGAAGTGAAATTTCCACGAGATTTGCTTTATTTTGATCTAAACGGTGGTTTGTGATATTTTTGTTTCGAGAGATTTCTTCGAATGAATTCTACTCTCGGTTTTGTTCTGCTAGTCGATTGCTATTGGTGTGCCACGCCCAAGTGGGCGTCGCCAGAATTTTTGACTAGTCCAGAGCCAGCCGGCCAGGGGTTCAGTGTCTGGGCTCGCAAGTTCGTAGTCAGACTAGAACTTACCCTGACAACTTTATCCACCCCCAACGCACTGGCCACTGCACTTTCACTAACACTTTTTCTGTGGAATGCACACGGAAATGGTTTTGTAACAAGGGCCTACTTGTATTTTCGGCCCTTTTCAAGAAATAAGAATAAATTCTTTTGCTCAAAAATGAGGATCTAAACTTGTAAATATACTTTTGACTGTAATATAATTACGGGAGCAGAAAATTGAGGTTAGGAAACACACGTCGTACTCCTTTGCCTCTCAAATCGCGAATCCTGAAATCTACCAAATCCAAATCCAAAATATATTTATTGTCTACTTCTTTTTACATATAAAACCTTAACTAATATATACATTCATTATAAAAACAATTCTTTTGTCCTCTTCGGGATAGGTGTGGAAGAGGATAGGAACTGCTGCTTGTGCTTGGGGTTGTTTAGAGCACCTACTTGTCCTCCCAGGGGGGCGAAGGGGTGCTCCCTGCTGATGTTAGCAGTAGCGTTGAATATACCCGTTTGGCTTTTTTTTAACATTTGTCATAAAAGACACCTCCTGCTTTGCTGTATGTGTCCATTTAGTATTTTTATTTGATGCCTTTACCTGGCTGGAAAAATTTTAAATAAAAAACCAGCTACTGACAATGACTTTTCTGTCCCTGTGTGGGCTTATTTCCTTTTGTTTAAATTCATTAATTAATCGTCAACTTCATTGTACAGGTCGAGCCTATCAAATATTACTCCGTGCTTTCTACTTTGGTTCGCTCTTATATTGGTAATGCCTGCTGTGAGCGGACTTTTAGGGGTGTGTGACCTATAAAACTTGTCAGATAGTTTCATAATGAAGTCGGCAAGTTTCTCTACTTCAGCAACCTCGCGTAGATCATCCAGCCGGATGTATCTATTACTATTAGTAACAATACGGAGTGCTTTGTTCTGCAGCCTTTCGAGTCTCAGTATTTGAGTTTTCGATGCGCTGCAGAACACTGGGCAGGCGTATGTCATTGCAGGTCTTATTATCTGTTTATAGATTCTTATTTTTATTTTCTCGCGATAGGTTGGAGTTGCGTGCAATGAGGGGGTTCGTCCGCTTGATTGCGGCCGCTCCCCTCTGCAACGCTAATCCTATGTGCTTGTGCAAATTCATACGTCTGTCCAGCTCCACCCCCAGGTATCTCGCTGAGGGCTTCTCCGTCACCATGCTATCTTCAATCTTTATTTTCCCGAGGATTTTCACGTTAGTTCTTTTCCTCGTGAAATTAACGACCTCTGTTTTGCTCGAATTAAGCTTTATCTTGTTCTTCGCTATATAAGGTATGATCAGCCGATCCAGATGAATCTGGAGCTGTTTTGCACCACTTCGCTATAGAACGAGTGGGCATAGATCGCGGTGTCATCCGCGAACATGGCCGTACTCGTTCGAGCGAAGTCGAAATCATTGTATATATCGAATACAGGATTGGTGACAGAGAGGACCCTGCGGGACCCCGCTCAACCGTATGCTCTGGCGAACTCGTGCCGTTCACATTGACCCTAAAAGTCCGCCCCGTAAGGTAGGATTCTATAGTTTTAACGAGGTAGAAGGCATGCGTGCCTCTGCCATTTTGTAATTAATCCCTCTGTCCAGACAGTGTCGAACGCTTTCTGCATGTCCAACAGGACCATAACCGTGTTGTGGTCTCTGTGGAAGGCTTCCTTCACCCGTGAACAACTCGGGCTACTGGGATGTCGTTGAATGACCTCCTCTGAACCCGAATTGCTCAGGCGGGATAATTTTCAGCTCTTCCTCAGCTTCCACAACACGTTTCAGTATTATCTTCTCCACCACTTTGGCCACCACACTGAGAAGCGAGATGGGCCTGTAGCTTTCGATATTGTTCTTATTTTTCCCCGGTTTTAGTAAGGGAATTACTTCTGCCTTTTTGAATATAAATTGTTTTTATAAAATGAAGATTGCTAATAATTTTTGCTAATCTCATGAGCCGAATTGTATGATATAGATAAGTATTTTCACCCTGTATAATATTGCAATGATGTAATAATAATTGCTAGCTACGTCACTGTTCTCTCGTCAGTTGCTGCCAATTGTTATCATTTTCTTACCACAGCTTAGCTCAGTTGGTACGCCCTTTCTCAGATAGCCGGTTCAGGCAATTGAGCCACTACTTGATATGTCAAATTTCTATTCAGTTTATTCAATGGTCACAAAGTATGACTGTTGATCATTGTAGAAAACAAACAACAAAGTATCAAAAGCAATTATTTCCTTTATTCAGGAAGACTTAATTCTACCGGCCTACGAAATAACTAATTCTAATGTGAATCTACAAATATTCACGGATAATCATAAAAATCAAATCATGGATAGATAGACACAACCTCACTTTTTTCCTTGAGAGTGAAGTTTTCTGTTATAGTTCAAAATAAAGTGAAATAAAGTTCTTCAGATGTGAAATACGTTATTTGTGAAATTGTTCAGGACCGGATGTGCACTATTAAAGTTTTATACCGGCTGGAAATGTCGGTGTTCAAGATATGCCCTGAAACTGGACCCCTTCCCTCCAAGCTCTATCAGGGACTCAATACCATAAATCAGGAACCATACATATGCAGAAATCAGCTTTGGACACTTGGATATGTTGTATAATTGAGGTAATATTAGTTTGTTCTTCAAATGTTGGAATTATTTCATTTTCTTTCTCTCAAAATGTTGCGTGGCATTCCTTGTAATTTATTTTCGATCTCCTTTTGGCTTTGTTTGTTGTCACCTAGATACGAATTTTCCTTCCTCTTTTCATTTGAATTTTTGAATTCGCGCTTAATGTCACATTTCCTGTTTGGGTTCATCTTATATAATTTATATATACAACTATTTTTCCATTGTTATTACTATTTACAAATTTCAATAATAATTGCTATGACATCACCCTGATTGGCTATTGTCATCAAAAAAGTTTGCTATTCTACCATTGGCTACTTTTGGTTATCTACAATTTATACTGTATGTTTCAAATTAATAAATGTGTTGATCACTTTTTATTCATGAAAATTTAGTAAATCTAGACTTTTTGTTGTCTTTTTACCAATTATGGGTTATAATCATTATGACAGTGTATGAAATTGATTGTGTTATAGTATTTTGACATTTTTATCTATCCATATTTTACATAGGCTTATAAATAAATAGAACTTCCAAAATTATGTCAAAACAATCTCTTGAAACTAATAACTATTTAGTAATTATTCTTTTGTGGGTTTTCCTTTTAAAACTTATAACTGGCATAACATAACATAACAATATATATATATATATATATATATATATATATAATATATATATATATTATTTAGGAACAATAAATTAATGACCTATGAGAACCAGGCCCTAATGTTATATGATTCTATTCAATGGGGTCATCTAGCACATATTATGAGATCCAATCTTGGAATATGATGGACCACAATCAAGTGTTTTGAAAATGCTGTATGACTAAATTTGAAGGTGATTATGATTTCATCTCAATTTCACTGGCAGTATGAACATTTTGGATTTGTTCATGTGTATCGATATAGAGGGCATGACTGCTGACTACAGTTGGGACAAAATAAGACCGTATTACTTCAATGTATTGACCATATAACTCAGTACATAAGATCATTTCTCTTGGGAAAATGTCTTATTCCTTGACTTCCTCTCCCAAAAGTGGATTGTTGATGACGTTCTTAGTAGTCCTTCAGCTAGGTGGTTGGAAATTTTGGTAATTTTTTTTTGTGGGATTGATCGTTCAGTATCACATCGTCTTTGTTTTCAATTTCTGATATACATAACTACCGTTGTATTGCCTTAATTTTCTGTGAGATTACGATATTCCCCAGAAATTGCAGTGCCGGTACTCATAATGTAGGATGTTTCTGTTCGGTGACTTTGTGTACCCTAATATGTGTGCGATGTCTTGTGTTGTCTCTGTTAACTATCTACTTTGCTTATTATGTTCTCAATTGGTATGCATGCTGGTGTGATGGCAGAGCTGAATGCTTTGGCTGAGGCCTTGTAGATTTGCATCCAGGCTAAGTCTGATGAATTATGAACCACTCTGTTTGGTCCCGTACTTAGGGTGGCATTCTGGGTTTTGAATTGAGGGTGAGCTAGCGAAACTCCTTCTTCTGCTCCTCAGTGGTGATGTTGGAATCATTTTCTACTGGTGTATTCAAACAATCTTCCCATAAAATTGGGAGAGTTGTGTTGTTCGGAGTTAAAGAACTCTCAACAATTTGTGACTGATAAATCCGATCGACTTTTTAGTTTGGTGTATAAACGCCCTTACTAATGCCAAATTTGTTCTTCTGAGGTTGGCCAATGCTTCTTGGTGGTGATTCAATCAGCGCAACCGTGGTTATTTTCTGATCCCTGCAGCATCTATGGAAGGTGGGGTTGGCATAAAATTTGGATCTTTCCGTTCGAATTTTCTCAAAAATTTTTTTTTTCATGAAAACCTTCTCAAAAGGCCTAGTATATTTCTTCGTAGATTTTTTTTGCTTTTTCGGTTTTCCTCCGCGTATTCTGGTATTGGTCCTCAAAGATCCGATTTCATGACGTTTCCACAAAATCACATATATCATATTCAGGTGATGTCTTGTTGATAACTCGAACTCGACTGATTCGTAATTCAACGTAGTAGGTGGTCACGCCTCGGTGCGTATCCAGTCATATATTTTCCCTCATGCGCGTTTTCGCTTGGAATATATCTCAAAGATGTACCCATTGTTGCTGTATCTCCGTTCGGGTTGGTCGCTGTAGTGTGTTCCTCCACTTGTCGGTGAGCCTAGATAGTTTATCATGTCGTTGATCTCTCTTCACGGGGAAAAGGGGATTCACTTGACTCTAGAAACAACAATACACCAAAATTGTCAATGTGAAAATATTTATCTACACCAAATTGATTTGGAATCTATTAACAAAATTCAGAAACAAAATCAATATATTTCTCCTTTTGGGAATTATGTATTTCAGTCTGCTCACTTTTCTACACTACCAGTCCATAAAAGATTCTTGCATGAATAGTTCGAATGCAAAATCGTTCTGAAAATTTCCCAGTCGGATTGTTTTGAGCATATATACTCGATGTCAAACAAAAAATTATTTTCTCACTTCACAATCATTCCAAACAACATCTTCGTGGTGTTGAATAGGTTGATTTCCAATTCTCTACAGTTCTATATATTTCCAATAATGTCACATATTCATGATGGAAGTACGCTGGGATTATTTGTTCTTACATTTTATGATTTCATAAATATAGTCTTCTGGAGCATGTTTTTTTTCATATTTATTCAACGTCGGACTGTTTCTGCGATCAGGGCTTATCACCGACGCCGCACAAGGATCTGGCTTGGCCAAAGTCGTTGAACCCGACATTCTCATATCATCCTCAAGACATGTTAAGTGAATCTTCAAATGACCCCAAGCATATGCCGCATTGGAAGTTAGTTCCCAAGTTCTTTTTTCAAAAAGTTACGAGGGTTGATTTGCATAATATTGGAGCGTAAGCACCTGTTACAGGGTTCTTTTCTGAATTGATGAACCCCAATTTTGTATTTATGAGACGGTCTGAATTGACTCACCCTTGCTTTCGTTCAAAAAAGTAACAAATTAATTTATAATGATCACTCTCGACCTGTGATTGAAATAATGCGGGTGAAAAGAATGAGAATGACCACTCCTAGCTTGGCGTTTGTAGGGGTGGGTTTGGAAAATAAATCCACCTTAGCGGTGTGTTTCATGAAATTTCTCAATAATTTATTGACAAACAGAATAACGATGAAACTGAGAATTTGAGTGAAAGCAGCAGTTCTATGAAGGTTAGGAATGCAATAATGCCTGTGTGATCACACTTGGAGAACAGGAAAAATAATATGCTGTCTGGGTATACGGGATACACTTGTGCAATATACTTCCTTAAAGTAACAAATACAAAATAAATGTCCCGACAAGTATAAATTCGAAAATGTCCTCATGTGAAGCACTAACCCCAAATCGTCAGATTTTCCACAGTATGTACACAGCACAAATATATAGCAATTGAAAATTACATGCATTCGCAAAGGTAGCAATAAGCAAGTTGTATAATGTTTGTATGAGTTTGGTGGTGCCATAAAAACGAGCAAGCGTCTACAAACTACTATGAATGACTCGTTTATGCTTACACGAGCTGAAGAAGCGGGTCGCTCAAGAGATGAAGCAAGCAGGGTTGCTTACGTGCAAAAGCAAGCAGGGTTGCAGTGATCAGGATACAACAAAGTGGTGACTCACCCCCGGACTGACTTGTACTTATCTTAGGTACCATCAATGCTTAGGGTACCATCAGATGCCAAACTGCAAACTGTTTCGCTGCAACTTGTTGAACGAGATGAACGGCACAAAAAAAATGGTGGCTTCTCCCCGGGAAAGAAGACTGGAACTCCCAAAAATGAAAATTCCTGGAAGCTTCAAGCAAATCTCCTACCGTTTTATCTGGATCAACTTCCTTCGTAACCCGAATTAAATCGGAAAACGACCAATAAATCTATTTAATCGCCAAATGTAGAAGACCTTCTGTTCCCCAGCCTATCTTCTAAAAAGCCTCGTTCTAACTCCGTTCTCCCAATTTGACATCTGTGCTTCCGCTATCCCCTCCTGTTTCAAACGCCAAAATAAAACCAGATTCATTTTTTCCCCCAAAGTTCCTATAAATTCCATAATGTGCTCCACCAGTTTGTTGGTAACGGTTGATCGTTACGTAATATCCACATCATCATCATTCTCGCTCCTGAAATTAAATATTCCCCCGGAAGTTGAATTCGGCCCATGATAGTCGAACGTCTCCGACGTCGTTCCGACAATCGGCTTCATTACTTGACAAGAATGACATGACATGTTCCATTTACTGTCAATGGACAACAAAATCTCCCAAATAAACAACTGAACATTTCGTAAGTATTTCGTAACTGGTAACATTCGTATTGTTTTTGTTACGCAACTCCATTCCCTTATCTTTGTTTTGTATTTGAGATCACTACCATGATCCGAAATCAATGGCACACACACACTCCCACTTTTAAAAACAATGATTGTGATCGCTCGTATTTTACTTTTCATATCCAAGGGGCTCTGACTCGTTCCTGCGACAGGGAAAAGTACTTGTTTTTTTTGACGTTAGGTTACTCCGGTTTTCCGTAATTTCTACTAATTTTGCATTTTGTGAAATCAATTCCGTTACTGTTATTGTTGTGCATTGTGCATTCATTCATGACTAGAATTGTGTGTTCACTTTCAGTACTATTTATATTTTTGTTTTAAATGGAATAAAAACATGATTTTTTCCCTTAGATTGTATTCCGATATGGTACCCCTTTTCATTAATTTTCCTGAATAAGGCAAAACATTACGGTATTTTTCCTGGTTGCATATCGTTTTGGAAGAATAGGTAATATATGCTAATATAAATAAAACAATTCTTGGTTGTCTATTTTTCAGGGTAGTCAGATGGCAATTCAAACGTTCTTTTGCTTAAATTGGGGACGTAACACCCATACGTCTGAAAGGAAAAGTAGAAACATTCGATTGGTTTTGGGAAATCGTTTTGAAAGAACCAAAATCATTTATAGAGTGACGACTTTGCTTCTACTAGACCAAAAAAAAAAATTAAAATGCCATTTTGGTTCTTTGCAAAAAAAATCAAAAAAAAACCTTATTTTAAAAAAGTTCTAAAAAAAAATTTGAAAGTTCCATAGGCTAGATCTTTCAAGGACAGCTTCGGACCAGCAAGGGGGTAAAAAATATGATATCCCAAGGCTTACCTAGAAAAGTCTCCGGAAATATACCCCTCCAACCCCCCCCAAAAAACGACAGGGGTATCAATTAATGATGTTTTCCCCTAATTTCCCCGAAATTAGGAAAAAATTTCCCGAAAATAATACAAAGAAAACTTCTTATGTACTGTATTCCCAATAAAAATGAAAAAGCTTCTCATTAGAAGTAGTTTCACTATCAGATTTAAATCGGTTGAGGAAGGACCAAATCCAATAGGTTTCTTAAATAAAAAAAATTATATATGTATTTATATTTCACTCGAATTAGTGTTATCAACATAATTTTTCTTGAAGAACCCATATTATCTCAACATTTTCTTACAAATAACAAGTTGGCTGTTATTGGTTTCCATGGAAAAAATTAAGCAAATAAATGCGTTCGCATTGTTTACGATTGGTAGTTGCAAAATATTGCCTGACAAAAGTAACAAGGCATGTTTGTGTAATATTTATTTGAGTTATAATGAAATATTAAAGCTATCTATGAAAATTTTAAAGAAATCTGAAAGTGAATATTGAAAGCTTGAATGATGCAAAAGAGCATTTGGATATTCTGATTAAAAAATCCGAAATTAAAGAGTCGGGTTGGAGTAAAATAATATTTTACAACAAATATAATTTGTGATTAGAAGAAGAAATGATTTTTTAAAAAAAAATCAAAATACAAACCAAACTGGTTCAAAAGCAAGTTATGGGCGAAAAAAAGGTTTCTTCTGAATGTTTGGAAGCCAAAAGAAAAATGGAGAACCTGAAGCACTAATTGGTAGAAATGGATAACAAGATGTTGTATTCAGAAACTTTGACAAATGAAGAACTTTTGTATATCGACTTAGATTTGACTCAAGAGGGTACAATTTCCGACAGTGCGCTTTGGACATAATTCCTAGTTATTTTCTTACGAGAATACTTTTGAAACAAAAAAAGGATGTTTTTTCCCGATAATATCACAATAACTGAATCTGTGCTCAAGTCCCCCTGCAGCCTCTTCTGGATCCGAAATGGAAGATTGTTGGGAACCCTCATCCCCAAATTTAAGACTCGAACTTGTATTAAAAAAAATGGGGCTATGATGGTTCATCTGGGAAAACAGAATATAAGCAAAATTTTAAAAAACAAGATTTTTTCAACCAATATGTTTCATATCCGTTCCTCTCAATTTGGGAAAAAGTGAAGGTTTGTTCTTTCCCAACAATTGTTAAAGGCATGATTTTATTAATACAAAAAAATTTCCTGTTTCTCTTATTTTCAACAATTCCCTTGACTTTTTTTTTGTTTCTGTTCCATTTTAGTTCCGGGCCTGTCAAAAACAACTAATTCTGTTCAACCAATTCGGAAAAAAAAAGCTTCATCAATTCAGGATAATTTTTTTTAAAACGTTTAAAAAATCATTTTTTTCAAATGCTGAAATAAAAAAAATGTTTTTAAAAGTAAAAAACACGCTTTTATAAAAACCAACTAAAAAATAAAAAATAACAGTTTGAAGGAACTAAAAAACACTTTCATATGAAAAAACTAAAAGAATAGAAAAAAAATTTTAATAAATTTGAAAAAAAAAGTTGAAAAAATATAATAAATATAAATTTAATAATGTAAATAAGAAAAAATTATCATTTAAAAAAAAATGGGGCTTTTAAAATTCAATTAATCACCCCTTTTTTCAAATCAATAAATATTTTCTCATTTTTATTTTTATCAATTTTTTTTAAATTTTTTACACTATTCTTTTTTCAAATTTAAATTATTTTCCCATTTCTTCAGTTCAGGTTTTTTTTATAAACGTGTTTTTTAAATTTTCAAACGATTAATTTTTTTTTTCAGTTCGTTTTCTAAAAAGCGTGTTCTTTAATTTTTTAATATTATTTTTTACTTTTAGTTTGGTTTATTCATAAAAAACATGTTTTTTTATTTTTAAACTATTTTTGTTCTAATCTACTATTAATTCCGTGAATACTATTAGTAATGTAATTATTTTCCAAATCATTAATTGTACAGCTGTATTAATAGTCAAATCTCGATTTTGGAAGTCATTCAAAGATTTTTAAAGGGTTTTCAATATATACAGTGAGCCGCCATCTTGAGTTTTTTTAATTTTTAAAAAAAATCATAATATTTGACTCCAAAAAACCCCCCCCATACCAATTTTTTTAGAATCGGACCATAATCACAAAACTCGTCCACCATTTTGGAGCCCCATCTTGAATTTTTTAATTTTCACGGAAAAATCATAATATTGACTCCAAAGACTCCCACATACCAATTTTGAATGGAATCGGACCATAATCACAAAACTCGTCCACCATTTTGGGCTGCCATCTCGAATTTTTCCATTTTGAAAAAGAATCATAATCTCCGAAAACAAACCCCCCAATCCCAAATTTTGAAGTGAATCGGATCATAATCCAGAATCGTCCGCCATATTGGGCCGCCATTTTTTTTTTCCCACAAAATTTCTTAATGCAGTGTCACCGGAATCATGAAAACCGAAAATTTAAAATCATTGGACCGGGGGTGGGGAAAATCAAGTCTAAGGACTCGGTTACAAACAAACATACAATGAAGCTAACAGGCAACGACCATAACGTTGAAATCTACCAAACCAAACCAAAATATATTTATTTTACAGATCGCACAATAAAAAATTATCTACTATATACAAATTTACAATAAAACGTTCTTGTTTGTCCTCTTCGAGGGGGTGGGAGGGGAAAAGGGGTTTAAAAGATCCCCCTTGCCCCCCCAAAAGGGGGGGAAGGGGGTCTCTCGGTTTTAAAGTTTGTCAGTTATACCAGAATGGTTTTTTAAAAGGTAATGGTTAGTTAAGACACCTCCTGCAGGCTTATGTGTCTTTATCTTTTTTTGTTCTTAAAATTTCCCCGTTTTTATCATCAATGGGGGTTTTTTATTTAATGCCTTTATGACGGGAAAAAATTTTTTAAAATTAAAAAAAAGCCATAATTGAACTATGCCCCTATTGTGGGTTCGTCTGTTGGTACGTAATTACTTTTCAACAATGCTTCGTTATACAAGGTTTTTCAAATTTACGCCGTGTTTGATGTTGGTTTATTCAATGTTCGTGATTCCGCCGTGACGGATTTTTTTGGGTTTATATCAGAATCTTCTGATAATTTTAAGATAAGTAAAAGTTTCTCCTTCGGCCAGTTCACGCAGATCACAGCCGAATGTATCTTTATTTGGTAACTATGCGAGTGCTTTATTCTGCGCCTTTCAGTCTCGATATCTGTGTTTTGTGCGCTGCAGAACATGGGCGAAAGTCATTCAGGTCTAATTATCTGTTCGTAGATGCGTACTTTATTTTTAGAGATAAGTTAGAGTTGCGTGAAGGGGAAGTTCGATTGCCCCCCCCCCCTTGCAGCAACGTTTCGTGTTTTGCGGTTGCTGTCCCGATCCCCCCAGGACTTGAGGGTTTTTTTTGCACAATGCTATTTTAAAAACCCAATTTCCCCAGGATTTCGTTGGTTCGTTTCCTCAAATTAACGCCTTTTTTTAATTTTTACTTGTTCTTCGCTTTTTGGGGATGATCAGCCGACAGATGAATCTGGAGCTGTTTTCCCACTTCGCTAAAGAACGGTGGGCATAGATCGCGGTATCATCCGGCATAGCCTCTCGTTCGAGCAAGCGGGGAAAACATGTTATATAGGGTCAGATGGGAAAAAGACCCCTTTCGGGCCCCCCCCTCCAACCGCATGCCGGCGAACTTGTGCCTTCACTAAAACCCCAAAATCCCCCCGAAAAGGGAGGATTCTATGACTTTTACGGGGAAAAAAGGGGTTGCCTCTGTATTTTGTATTAACCTCTGTCAACGGTGTCGAATGCTTTCTGCATGCAACAGGACCATAAGGTTTTTGGTCTCGTGGTTCCTTCCCCCCGTGAAAACTCGGCTCTTGGGATGTCGTTGTGGCCCCCTGAACCCGAAATTTCTCGGCGGGAAATTTTCCCCCTCTTCCCCAAATTCACAACACGTTTCAGTAATATCTTCTCCACCACTTTGGCCCCACACTGAAAGCGAGATGGGCCTTGCTTTCTATCTTGTTCTTGTTTTTCCCGGTTTTAAAAAGGGGAAATTTCTTCTCCTTTTAAAAAAAACGGGGAGTGTTGCCATTTAGGTTGCGTTAAATTTTGTATAAAACTTTCCCGTGGTTTCCCCGGCGGGTTTTTAAGCGGGGTGGCGTCCAATTATCAATCCTGGCGCTTTTTCCCCTTAAATTTCGATCCCCCCCAAACCTCCTGGCTTGCTAGGACCCGGGGTTGCGGGGGCCAGAATCCCCGGTTTTTTTTAATGTTATTTGCCCTTCGTGATTCTTGTGTGTTCTTTGGGGTTTCCCCTTCTTAACGTGTACATTGCTGAAATATTCCCCGAATAAATCACCTCAGTCTGCCACCGATCCCCGGGCCCTCCCCCAAAAACGGTATGGGGCCTTTCTTTGGACCCTTTTTGGGCATACCCCCTAGTGGGGGCCCCCGACGTTAAAGGGGTTTTTAGTTTGATTCCCACCTCATTTGTATTCGCTTTGGCCCAGTTACCTCCCCCCAAGCGCAAAAGTTATCTTTATGCACCGGGTTTTTTTTAACTTACTTCGTTCTTGATTTTATTCTAAATTGGGTTTTTTTTTGTGCTGCGGAACCCCAACTTTTCCCCCTCACAACTATCTTCTTGGTGGTTTTATTTCTGGCTATTTGAAAAATTTAAATTTTTTGTTTCAAATTAAACGTCCTTCCCCTTTTGTGTTTAAGAACGTTATTCTGTTCAAGATAGCTCTGAATTCCTTCCAGTTACAATTATAATAATCGTATCTGTTCTTTCTAACGTTTATATTTCTCTTGATTAATAAAAAATTTAATGGAACGTGGTCAGGTCATCTCATTCACCAGTGATTCGCTCTACCACTTTTTTTCAAACCACCAAGTCGATGGTTGTCGGGAATTCCTTAAAAAAGGAAAGTAGTAGGTTCGTTACTCCTCTCTATTACCCTTTATTCTTGAATATTCCCAATGTCAACCCTTTTTTGCATTTTTTTGTTGGACTCCTTCCCCCTCGTTATGCCTGGCGTTGAAATCACCGGCCAAATTCCTTGTTGGCAACACTAACCGACTGTCTAAATCTCTGTCGGGAATCCCCCTCTGGGCGGATATATCGAAAGAGGCATTTTCCCGTATTAAATCGTTTCCCCGTATTTATTCTGGAATTTTGTTGGGGAAATTTTCGGAAAATTTTATTCCATTCCTGATCAAGTGGTTTTCCCCCGGCTCTCTTCCCCCGGTTATCCCCCGGTGGTGAATCCCCGAATTTTAGATTATGGTCCCGTCGGGTTTTTTCCGGACAGAAGCTTTTATCACTAAATGTTCATGAATAAGTTGCTGAAAAGCGCAAAAAACTCCTTCCATTAAACCATGCCTTTTGCCTCTATTTAGTTCCCTTATAAAAAAAATTGGGGGGTCCGTGTTGGCTCAGGCCTTCCGTCGTATTAACAATTATTGAAAATTTTTTGGGCTGACCTCTCTTCCCCCAAAAACCCCTTCCCCCAAATTTCCGACAGCTCAAATAAGTTACCTGGGTTACTTTGGGTTTTGGGTAAAGGGAAAGGGGGGCCTTCCGTTTCCGGTCCCTTCCCGACCTGGGTGGCGGCAGGTCCCCCCTCTCCTGGGGTGGGTTGGTTCCCCCTGGTCTGGATGGAGCAGCCCGGGGGGGTTTCCGGGTGCTCTTTTTCGACTCTTCCTTGTTAACTTTGGGGATGCGCTTCCCCCGAAGCGTTCCCCCTTCTCTCCCCCCCCCCCCTTCCTGGATATTTCCCTTTTTTGGGGTCTCCCCCCTTTTCACCACTCATTCTCCACCTGGGGGCTGGTCATACCTTGATCCTGCTAGCTGCTTGTACTTCCAATTTTTTTGTCCAAACTCCCGCTTCTTGGGGTATACCTCGCAGTTTGGACTTTGGGTGGGTGTTTAAGCAATTGGCATTCGGCGGGGGTTTTTCCCTTTGGGTTTCTTGCATTCTCTTGTGGGGTTTGCTCTTTCACTTTACGCACCTCGGGGCTCTGCTACTGCTTGTTTCCCCCCTGCTGGGACCTATGGCATTGGCTATGCGCTTATCGTATCTTGTTTCCCATGATACGATTGCGTATGATGTTTAACTCTATTTTGGACTCAATGTATTTTGAAAGGGGGTTTTTTTTTACGATCGCCTTCATCCGTATTTTTCTTTTTTTTAGCCTTTTAAACCCCTATCCTTGGGTTTCGAGACTTTTCCCTTTATATCGTCCGTTTCGGTTGTTCCCCTAGGCCCCTCAAAGAAAAGGGAGGTGGTAAATGAGTAAAATGTTTGCGGGTTACCCATTTTCCGGCCCGTCCGTTCCTTCTGGCTTTCGTTAAATTGATTGCTCACCCTTTCTCTTTCTGGCCGCTTTTTTTCCTTTTCCTGAAATTTTTTCCTCTTCGGGGGGGGGCGTTTTTTGGCTCTGACTTTGACTTGGTATATCTGATTCGGTGCCTCTGTCTTTTCCCCTGCTCGTCTATACTCGTTTTAAAGCTAATACATCATATTTATTACCCTAACTCAAAGGTTAACTTGATCTTTTATTCAGTTTGCCCTTTTTCCCCTGGGTATCTTTTTGCCTTTTGGGTTTTCAGACTTACGTTTGTTTTTTTTCGGGGTCTGTGGGGCGTTTATTCTCAACCATCATGAATTTCCCCGTTTCTCGTTGGGGGAGTCAAGGAGCCTGTTTTTTTGATGTTATTTCCTCTCTTTCAGACCCTATGTTTTTTTTTTAATTTTTTTTTCATAGTAGTGTCTATAGTTTGATATTCGTGTCTCCTTCTGCAAATGCCGTGTAGGGAGATCCCCCTCTATTTGTGACGTAGCTGTCACGCTTTTGAGAATTTGCCTTTTTGTCAGTTTCCTGGCTTCATTCTTGATGTCCTCTTCTTTTTCCCGGGTTGTATTCGTCCTTCGCTTGCGCAGTGCTTCCTCCCCGCTTGCGCTTCCATTTTCCCCCTGTCTTTTTTGTTTACCCTGGGCCTGTCTCTTTTGGGGCCCCTTTCCCCCTTTTTCCGTTTTGGGATTTTTGACGAAAATCAGTTTTTCCCCCTTCTCGATGGTCCTGCTTCTATCAGGTCCTTATCTGATTTAGGTTTTAATAAATTTTTTTTGGGCCTTTTTCCTCTTCTCTTTTTTTTTTTTGCGAGCTTTTCCCCGTTGGATTTTTTAAGCTCTTTCTTTCTAAAAATCTCTTAGTTTTTTTCCCTCTCTCTTTTTTTATTTTTTTTTTTTTTTTCCTTTTCCGTGTTGAATTTTGTTATGTCAACCTGTATGCTTAGGATTAGTTGCGGAGTTTTTTGCTTTTTTTTCCCCCTAAGTTTGTTCTGCCTTTCATTTATGGAATTGTTTTCAACTATTTCCATTTGCTTATCCTCTATTGTAGTATTGTAGTATTGGCTGTTGAACTTTTCTTTGTTTCTATCACTTTTTTTTATTCTATCTTTTCTTTTCCCTGATGAATTGATCCCATTTCTTTCACGGTATCCGTTATGGGGCCTACGCGTATTTTTCGTGTAGTCTTCCGCATGTAATAGATACTTTAAGCTTTAACTTCCCCCCCCATGCACACTGTTTTGGGGGGATCTTCCTTCCCCTTTTTTTTTGACCTTTTGAATGGGCTTCGGTTTTTTTCCCCTTTTTCTGGACTCTTCTCGTTTCTTTAGTCCTTTTTTTCCTTTGACCTCTGCATCCCGGTTTTTCCCGTTTTGCTCTTTTTGTTTTCCCTTTTCGATCCCCTGGTTTTTAGTCTGCTAACACGATCCTATTATTTTCCCAGCAGGGGTGGGGTTTTTAACTCTCTGTCATGGAAAAAAATTTTTTTTTTGTGAGCTTTTTGGTCTCTTCTCCCCGTTAGTGATTTCTTGTGTCGTTCGGTTGACCTGGCTTCCGTCGCTACCAATGGAACTTTTTTCGCTGTTGTTGTGTGTTTTATTTCCCCCCTCTCCCCCAGCTTTTTTGGCTTCCCGACGGTCTGGGGGGTATTTTAATGACTTCCCTTTATGACATCCCGTATCCTCTAGGTTGGTGACAAATGAGTTGATGCTTCCCTCTGGGTCAGAGTGGGTGTAGCTAGTACTTCTTTCGGGGATTCTATTCTGAATTGCGCCAATTGATATCTCGGTTTTTCCAGCTTTATTGGGGTCAACAAGGGGGGTTTCCCCACGGGTTTACTGGTAGTCGGTTAAAGGGGTTTTCGAGCTTGTTGGTTTACTCTCGTTTTTTCTCTTTGGGGCCCTGTAGTTGCCGATATTTTTTTTAGCGGCCCTTGGGGCAAATCGTCGTGCTCCCTACTTATCTTCGTGATAATTTTTTTTTGAGATTCCATGTTTCGACAAAATTTGGGGGGTTTGGGAACCCCCTCTTCTGGGGGGGCCGACTCGAACTTGTCCTCTTGATTTCCCAAAACTTTGTGAGTTATGAGCTCTTCCGGTGTCATCAAGGTGAATCTTAGTAGGAAGGGGTTGGTTGGAACGCTTGGGCTTTTTTGGGTTTTCCCCCTCCTTGCCTTCTTGGGTTTTTGGCCCCTTTTTTTCCTGAAAGGGGTGGTCCTTTGGACCTTCATGCCAATTTTCCTTGTCCTGGGACTTTCCCTCGTCAAGGGGGGTCATCTTTTGGGTTTATTCCGTCCAAATTTTTTCATTGAAACTCGAAAGGGGAAAAAATTTTCCGCCCAAAATTTGGTCAATTTTGCTGTTTTTTCGTGGATTCAAATTTGCCCGGATCACGAGAAATCTTCCCAATGAAAAAATTTGTCACGAAATTTTTTTCGTCTGGCTTTTCCCCTGGTTGGTGGCCGCCCAAATGGGTGTCGCCAAATTCCCGAACAAAACCCTTTGGGGCAGTGAATCGGGGGGCCAGTGTGGGGAGACGTCAGGTTTTTTCCAAATGTCCAAATGACAGATATCCGACTTAAACTTTCATCGCATATTACTGGAAATCCCCGTACAAACGTTAGGGTTTGTAACCATCAGCTGTGGGGGGGACCCAGAGTTCCCCCAAAAGGCTTCCCCCCACCGGATAGCGCCCTCCGACAAAAAAAAAATTGGCAGGGGCCCCAGGCTCAAAAAAACGCCCAAGAACTGCTTCCTTGTATGTAATTCCGTGTAAATCCTTTCACCCCTCGATCTCTTATGGGGCTCTGAAGACGTCAAAAACAGGTAGAGCCCCTTTTTTTATTTTTTTTTTGAGTTGTTGTTGAGTTTGTTCCGGGTTTTAATCCTTTTTTTTTTTTTGTTTTCTTTGGACTATGAATGAAGACTAGTTAATGGGCAACCGCCCCGGGAAATCCGGATCAGGAACGGTTTGGGCGCTCTTGACTCCCGGGGGTTTAACAACATTTAAACAGTATGTTCACCTTCCGTCATTCAGTCATTTTCCCGGGGCAAATTAATGCTCAATTCATTCGAAAAAACCCAAAATTGGGTCCTTCAGGGGCAAATTTAAAAGCCAAAGAGGCATTCTATATTAAACAAATTAATGATTTGAAACTCCAAATAACCCCAGATCCCAAATGTAAATGGCCCCCGCTGTCCTTCCTCCCCCCCTTTAAACCAGTTCCCCAAAATCCCAAAGGTGGACCTCCAACTAAGCGAGGTAGGCGATTCGCAAATGTTTCAGTCGAAATGGTGGAAAACCCCTTATACAAAAAATTATTCCCCCGACAATTCTCAACAGAGTGTTAAGTCTTCAGAGACTGCAGCAGGAGGGGAGTAACCTAACTCTCCCGAAATTAAAGTTCCCATTAACAATAAATTCGCCATATTAGACAATCTTGAGCCTCAAGCGGGGCCCCTCTGAACCCTCAGGTTCCCAAACTAAGAGGGGGCCCAAAAACCAACCCTCAGGCAGATTCTCCAAATATAGACATGGGTCAAATAATAAAAAAACCCCTTTCCTTCGCCAAAAAAAGGCAAAAAAAATAGTAGCATCGATTCTACTCATTCTGGCCCTCCCGAAAGGGCTAATGGCTCAAGCAATATAAATACAAATCAAAGTGCTGATAAAAACTCTCAGGGTTTCCCCCCCCTCACGCTGGGGATAAATCCAAATGGACTACTCTCACTAAAAACTCCGGGGCGATAATGACATCCGTCCCAAATTAAAATCCTTCAACATAGTTGATGGGATCAGCATTCACCAATAGCCCGGTTTCAAAATATAATCTCATGAAGGACAACCAATTTCAACATCATGTATATACCTTGCAAAAAGACAAACCCTTGAGGGGGTTTTTTTCGGCACGTTCCCATAAGTTTTCGGATTCGGACATCGGGGAAGATCTTCGGACCAAAAGGGTTTTGTTTTCAAATCCGTTGCCAGAATGCGAAAACCGGAAAACGGCTTAACCGATGGTCCCGGTAACGTGCCATAGAGGGAAAAAAAATCTATTTTTTTGATGTTTACGGGAAAATTTTTAATATCAGGGTCAAGGCAGAACCTCAAAGACCGAGGGCTGCTGTTGGCCAATGTCATCGTTGCCAGAAAATTTGGCCCCTTCCCCCGAATAATTGTTTCGAACCCTGCTTGCGTGAAATGTGGTTTGGGAAAACACATTTCCACTGATTTTTGAAACCCAAAAAAACCCCCTCCTAAGTGTGCTAATTGTCTAGTGGGCATCTTTTCAAGGGTATCCGGGGGGGTGCACTTGGGTTGAAAAATTTCATCGTAGAAATCCACAATCTGGGGAAAGGCCTAGTCAGGGACCCGTCAAAATCAAAAAATTTTCCGGCCACGCCCCTTGGTTCCCAAAATTTTTAAGGGCCCGGGTTTCCTATGCGCAAATCGAAATTCAGTAATGATCAAGTCCCCAAAAAGAACGATACCTTGTCAAAAGCTAATGAAACTCGCCCCCCTCTCCTTAAAAGGGAAACCCCCTTATACAGCAATTTGAATATTAACGTTAATTCCCAAAAGAAAAGCCTGGGAAAAATTTCCCAAATTCCCCATCTATGCTGTCCTGGAAAGCCAACGGGCTCAGAGAAAAAAAAACATTGAACCAGGGTTTAATTCTCGAGCGGGAAAATTTAAAAATTTTCTTCATCCAGAAACTTTCCTTAAGAATCCCCATTGGCATTCCAAATTACAGGGTGTACGGGAAGATAGGCTCGGGCCCCCAAGGGGGGTGGAGTCGCGATCATGATTAAATGTAACATACAACATGAACAAATCCCAATTAATCATGATCGAACTTCAGGCTCCGGGCAGTCAGGGGAAAAAAAATCACGAAAACAAAAGGGGGCCTTTGAATTAATTTCTATTTATAATCCTCCCAATAATGAGTTAGCGATTGATTTTTTTTTGGGAAAAATCTTTTGAAACCGACCACCAACTATAGTTGCGGGTGATTTTTAAAGCAGAAACTATACCATGGAGCAATGTTAAATAACCCAATGGCCAAAATTGGAAAAGGGACTGTGACCATTCTGATTTATTTTTGCGGGCCTAATGAGGGCCCACTTTTTATGGTCCATATAGACCTGATATTATCGATATCGTGTTAATCAAAACTTGCATTGGGACATAAATGTTGCCACTCTTCGGGAATTAAGTTCGGATCACAATCCAATAACCATTTGAGTTTGGAAGACCCTCCAACACAAGTCAATCGCCCTACAAAGTCATGGTTTTAAAAATTTTTACAAATCCTCGAAAATGAAAACTGTGCCCGGAAATCATCCCCACTCCCGGGCCCAACTCGACGCTGCTGTAGAACTTTTGAAAATACTATTATTAGGGTTTTGAATAATAATTTTATTGAAGTGCCAAGCACTAACACCCTCAAAATGCTCTCCCAAGAGAAAAAGGGAAAAAAAATTTGGGGAAAAAAAAAGAGCTAGGCGTAGATAAAAAGGGACCCTTGCTCGAGTTGATAAAATCTACATGAACCGGCTTATTGGAATTGAGGGGTTTATGATCTCTAATTTTAAAAAAAAACGCGAGATGGGCAAGTGCACCGGGAAAAAGTGGATTCACAAAAACCCTTCAATGTGGAAATTATATAAAAAGGATAAAAAAAAAAAAAACTAACCCCCATCCACGGTATTGGGGGGATGTGCTCAAAATGTCGACAAGGCTCAAGGGGATAAGATGGAGCAACAGTTTTTAGCCAAATGCAAATCGGAATGATAATATTATTGGGGGTGATATTTTTGTCGAGGCGAGTCCGTGATATCATTCGGAATCATGACAATGACAATATTCAGCCAGCTTTACTCTTGATGAACTAAAGGTTTCATCAAGAGAGCTACATCAGAAAAGCTCCAGGCGATAAAATTTCAAATGAAATCCTTAGAAAAATTCCGGAAACCCAATTAATTTCGATACTAAATTTAATTAACAACTCATTAAAATTACGATATTTTCCCTAAAAGATGGAAACAAGCTATTATTGTCATGATTCCGAAACATGGACAGGACCCGTGCTTTCCTCAAAACCATCGTCCTATCAGTTTATTGTGCAACGTTGGCAAGCTGGCTGAGCTCATCTTCTAACAAAGGCTTGAAGAAGAGATAGAGGATAGAAATGTCCTGCCCGATTTTCAGTTTGGCTTTAGACAAGCTCACTCTACTGAACTTCAAGCGCTCAGACTCGTCGAAAATGCCATCTGTGAACTTAACAAGAACCATTATGTTCACGTTTTGCTATTAGATATAGCAAAAGCGTTTGATAGAGTCTGGCACCATGGTCTGTTATTCAAGTTAGAGACATTTGGTGTTCCGAATGGAATGATCAAGTGGCTGAGTTCTTTCTTGAATGGCAGAACATTCCAAGTAAGAGTTGAGGGCTCCTTGTCTACAACCAGGGAAATCCGGGCAGGCGTTCCCCAGGGCGCAGTATTATCTCCATTGCTTTATAGCATTTACACATCGGATTTTCCCAATTTTCGAAATGTGAAATCTTCGTTATTCGCCGACGATACCGCTCTTTTGGCATACTCTAGACAACAAAACCAGGCGGTTTTGTACTTGCAAAGTGTGATTGACACACTCCAACGATGGTTGTTGGATTGGAAAATCAAGTTGAATGGCGACAAAACCCAAGCAATTCAACTTGGGAGATTCGGAATTGTTCCTGAAAACAAGGTAACGATTGGTAATCACGAGATCGAGTGGTCAAATGAGGTCAAGTACCTCGGGGTAAAAATAGATCGTAGATTTACGTGGGCTCCGCATATAAATATGGTCAGACAAAAATTCGAAAAACGATTAATTATGTTCTATCCTTTTGTTGCTCGAAATAGTAAATTAAACCTTAAAAATGAAATTATGCTATATAAATCGGTTTTTAGAAGCACTCTTTTATATGCTTCCGCGGTCTGGGGTCACAGTTCCCCCTCAAATATTCAAATTCTGGAGCTGGCCCAGATGAAGTTATTGCGGATGCTAGTAAATGCTCCGTGGTATGTTTCGAATAATACCATTTTAGCTGACCTCAATCTTAACAAAATTGAGGTAGAAATTTTAGCCAGAAATCGTGAAATATTTTCCAAGGCAAGTAATCACGAAAACCCACTAATTAGAGAAGCGGTCGATTATCTGGCCGATAACCCCTCTCGTTATGAAAGGCCTAGGCACTTACTCTAGTGCCAACTTTTTAAACTTTAATCTGGCGTAATTTTTAGCCATACGTGAGAGTATTATACATAGCTTTGCTATGTATAAACTCATCTTAAATTTCTACTCAGATGATGTCATTATTCTTTGGAAGAGTAAAAGGGCCAAGCCCTCACTCTAAATACAACTCACGGACCCAAAACAAAACAAACTCGAGTATGAAAATTCTCAGGCATACATTTTCGATTGGAATACATTGGTAAAAAATTTCGAATGAAATTTTGGATGAAAAATTTTCTTTATTTTCATTTTCAGATTGATATTGCGTGTGATAACAACACTCTCCCCGTCAAAAAAGTCGCTAGAGCTTTTTTGTGTTTTTCTACAGGAATTTATGAAATCGCTTGCAGCGTGAAGAAGTCCTGAGAAGTTTTTTTTCCAATTTTTTAACGAAAAATCAAACCGACGAAATACGGAACTGAAAAGTAAAATAAACCTTCTTAGTCTCAGTAACTAAGCTCCTAAACTAATTTGAGTAACTAATTTTGAGTCGGCGCCAAACAAACAATCAACGAACATCATTGAATTACTTCAAAAAAATTATCAGAATGACACCGCGCAACTCGATGCCATCATTTTATGCCTCACCTGATTCATTTGCTTGTTTGTTTGGCGCCGACTCAAAATAGTTACTCACATTAGTTTAGTAGCTTAGTTACAGAGACTAAGAGGGTTTATTTTATTTTTTTGTTGAAAAGTTTTTATCAAGTAATAAATAGATATAACTTTTAAATCATAAGATAATGACATTCAGGACATTTTAGTAGAAGATTGATCAATCTTTGAAATGAATGCACCCTGTTCAGAATACGAATTTTTGTCGCCCGTTCTAGGATCGATCTCTCCGCCTACATTTACATTTACCCCCCTTACATTTGCAAAGTTTGAACCCTTGATGACAGCATTATTTACTGTGTTGTATGCCGTAGGATATGCTCCTAGTTGTCCGTTCTGACGGTCATCATACGAAGGTACTCAAAAATCTGCCCCACTCACGGCGCCATGACGATTCAACTCCATTTGAGAGTTAAAAAAAAATAAATATTGAAATTTTCGATTCCTAAAAAAAATTAGCCGGCTAGGAATTGTGAAACGCTGGAAGAAACGCTTGAAATTTTGAGGAGACTGAGCTTTCGAACAATTTCTACAAATACAAAAAAATTGCTTAAGAAAATCCTGCAGTGGAATTTTCTATATACGGAAAAATTCAGCTCAAGAAAAATTGCGATAAGTTTTCTGTCCACTTACTTAATGAATAATCTATCCAAGTGAAGATGAAGATCATCCCACGTATTACTTCTACTTTGAAACTAGTACTAGAATATTCCCAGTTCGGAATAAAAGGGCTACTTTATAGTAGTGAAGCTTGAAAAAAATGTATGACACCTTGAAAAGCTTTTCGTGGCGAATAATCGTGAAACACACACTTCTCTGTTATCCCTAGGAATTCGATAATTGCCTTTTTCCTCAAATCTATGGATACACTGGTACACAAAGTTCAAAAATCGTGTTTTTGCATTAATTTAAATTTTTACCTATTCTGGATAAGGTTCTATAGGACATCAAGGTCATCTATAAAAATGTTAACCAGCATAATTCAGCAAATAATGTTTCGCAGTTTGTTTACATGAATCTTTCATGAACAAATGAAAGAATGTCTATGTATCACATTTTCAATTGAATCACATCTACAATAATATAACAATTACAACAAATATATACAAATGTTTCATGGTACAAAAATCGTAGGGAAAACACTCAACGCTCGATCTGACTCATATCTTCACTGATAGGAATCAATTTTTCAATGGCTGACTGCGTACCCTTATACTTAAATTTGTACTGGCCGCTTCGAGTCGTCTTCAGCAGCATTCTGTATTTGATACTCCGTGCTACCGCTCTTGTGATAGACTTAGCCAAAATCCTTGCTAGAGCTTTTGATTTTTGTGGGTGATGTTTCGCCATCCTAGTCCTGTACCACAGCACCTTTTTTACAGCTCGATTTATCTTCAGGTACTCCACTTCATCTTCCACTTTGTTGGATTTCATGTATTTTCCTACTGAATAGCTTTGGCACTCCATCAAGCTCAACAAATACTTTGGGGTTGATATTATTTTCGAATTTCTCCTTTAATTTTCAGCTTGCCCGAAAACTGTGTCGAATGTATTCATTATTTTGCCGGAGTTCATGCATGCTCCTACTGAATCGCTTTGGCACTCCATTAAATTTTTGGGGTTGGTATTACTTTCGAATTTTGGTCCATATTGGTTTCTCGAAATTTTCAGCTTGTTCGAAAAGTGTGTCGAATTTTTTCTTCATTTTGTCGGAGTTCATGCATTTTCCTACTGAATCGCTTTAGCACCCCATCAAATTCTTTGGGGTTGGTATTCCTTTCGGATTTTTGTCCATATTGGTCTTCTCGAAATTTTCAGCTTGTTCGAAAAGTGTGTCGAATTTTTTCCTTATTTTGTCGGAGTTCATGCATTTTCCTACTGAATCGCTTTGGCACTCCATCAAATTCTCTGGGGTTGGTATTACTTTCGAATTTTTGTCCATATTGGTCCTCTCGAATTTTCAGCTCGTTCGAAAAGTGTGTCGAATTTATTCTGAGGGTGATACCATATTTCTAATAGTTTTTGTTCGTCAGAAAACAGAGCTGTTTTTTTTCTATTTCACCATCCCTGGTGAATAATCCTTTTGGGTTGGTAATCACTTCTTTCAATTGACGGCCACCAACGACCTGGACGGCTATGATCTTCAAAGTCGAATCGAATTCCAATTCTGCCTTAATAAAAGCAGATGTTTCGCATACAGATCTCACTGAACGACTGCAACCGTTTGCACACCATGCCCCCCTTAAGGTTGAGCGCCCATGGGTAGTAAATCCCCTTCGTCTTATGTGTGAACGAGATTTACTATCCACTTGCCATCCTCCCCCGCTCCTCCTTGGAGCGGTCCTCAACTCGCAAATGGCACGTTTGCGAGATTGAAGTCGTACCTCCTGTGGTATGAAGTCAGCCTCTGAGTGCTTTAAAACCCCTTATTATCTGATTTTTTGTGTGTTTCCCTGACTTGTGCTGTGTGTGCATGGTGGTGATGTACCTGATGGGTGTGTTAGTGTATGGTGTGATGTGGGTGTGTTGGTCTTGGTGTTTTGTGTTGAGTTGTTACTCACCTGACGCGCCGGAGTGCTACTCTCGGTGGTGGACGGTCGTTTTGGTAGACTGGCCGCAGATACTTTTCCCTTTCTCTAAACCTGGGATCGTCCAGGTTTAGGTTCGCGTGGATGTCTTGAATCACCGGGTTCGTGTGGGTGTCCGTCTTCAGGAACGTCGCGGTGGCGTGGTTCCGAAGATGGTCGTCAATGAAGTTCGGATTGACATTCAGGTCCCTGTAGATAAATCTATTCGGGACGTATCTGGGAGCGTCCACTGCCATTCTTAGGCTCACGTTCAAGAATAGCTGGATCTTGGTCCTGTATGTTTGTGCGCATTGACCCCATGCGGCGGATGCATACAGGATGATGGGGAGGAGGATGGTCCTGATAAGGAGCAGTTTTAACTGGAGGTCCATGTTGCTACTGCGTCCTATGAGGGGGTAGAGGTTCTTTCGGGCTGCTTTCGCTAGCCCGAGCCTCCGGTCGACGTGTTGTCTGAATGTCAATCTTTTGTCCAGGGTGACTCCAAGGTATTTGGCCTCGTTTGCCCATGGAATCCGTTGGTCGTTCATGATGACGTGTCCTGCCGGTGATGTTCGCCTTCTGGTGAAAAGTATCGCCTGGCTCTTTTCCGCGTTGATCTCGATCTTCCATAGGTTGAACCAGTCCTCCAGCTTGTCTGCTTGTTCTTGCAGGTATCGGGTTACTTGCGTTGCGTTCACCGATCTGGCCACTAGTGCTGTGTCGTCCGCGTACAGCGCTAGCTTGTTGAAGTTGTCAGCAGGCTTTGGGATGTCCGCCGTGTAGATGGAGAACAGGTGAGGAGATAAGACTGCGCCTTGCGGTACTCCTGCTTCTAGGGTCCTCACTGCTGAGAGGACGTTGCCAACTTTACATTGGCACCGCCGTCCTCGCAGGAAGGAGTCTATCAGCTTCACTATAGAGTGGGGTATCCGAGGTCTGTCATTTTGGTGATTAAGCCATCGTGCCAGACCCTGTCGAAGGCCTTGGAAACATCTAGGAATAAGGCTCCTGTGTGGTGCCCCTGCCCAGGTTGAAGCCTGTTACGGCAAAGTCCACTATCCTCAGGACCTGCATTTCCGTAGAGTGTCCTTGTCGGAAGCCGAACTGCTCGTCTGGTAGGACGTTGAGTTCTTCCGTGAGTGGTTCCAATCGTCTCTGGATGACTCGTTCTGCCACCTTGCTCATCGAGGGTGTGAGGCTGATGGGCCGGTGGTTTTGCGGTATCACATGGTTCTTGTTGGGTTTGGGGATCATGATGACCGTGGCTTCTTTCCATGGTCGTGGAAAGTGTCTGAGCCTGAGCATTGCATTGACGATGTTGGTCAAGGCAGCAATTCCTTTCTCGGTAGAGCCTTTAGGGCTCTGTTCGAAATTGGTCTGGTCCGGGTGCCTTGCGGGTAGCAAGGTTCGGATAATGTCCTTGATTTCTTCTGGCGAAGTTGGTTCAAGGACGTGCTCGGCATCATTGATCCGTCTTATTCTCCTGACAGTCTGACTGGCTCGGGTTTCCAGGTCTTCCACCTCGTCGGTTTGATTGACCTGGTTGTCCCTACACTGGCGTTCGAAAGCGTCGGCAAATGCTTCTGCCTTTTCGTTGTCAGTGTAGACCAGGCCCCCCTCTCCGTGGAGTGGCGGACACGGTTTCCTTCTGCCTTGTCGAAGTACTTTCTGCATTTTCCATACAGAGTTGTCTTCTGTGCTCATTTCTGTCATCCTGTTTGTCCATTGCTGAGTTTGGTGGGCTTTGAGTTCCAGCCGCAGTTGCCTGCCTGCCTGGTTCATTCTCCTCTTATCTTCGGGAGCCAGTGTCCTCTGGTATCTCTTTTCAAGCGGCGTCTGCTCCTAACAAGCTCCCTAACCTCTGGGGTTAGTGCTAGTTGGAAGTTGAACCTGGTTGCTTGGGAGGTCTTGGAGCTGCGTTCTATGGCTTCTTGAATGCATTCTTGCAACTGTGTTGTTGCTCTCTCGAGATCCTTTGTTAAGCGGCGTCTGCCCCTAACAGCCCTAACGCTCTAGTCTTTGTGAGTATTCGTGGATGTTTCCTAGGAGTCGTGTATGATTCTTTGGAATCGGTTCCAGTCGGTCGTCTTCCTGGTAGCTGGTTCCTCAGGTTCCGCGTCTCCCTCCCTATTGTTAGTAGGATTGGGTTGTGGTCTGAGGAGCCCTCGTCTAATACTTCCATCTCGGTGTTGGCTGGGATGGACTGTACGAGTGCTATGTCTAGGATGTCTGGTGTTTGGTTTGCTAGTCCGTGGTAGGTGGGTTCGAAGGGGGCTACTACTTCGATGTCGTTGTAGTCGGCCAGTAGGTTCTCCAGATTTCGGCCTCTTGGATTGTTGTTTCTGCAGTGCCATGTCTGTGACTTCGCGTTGAAGTCTCCGATGGCTACAGTTGGGTGATGGTCTGGAAATAGTTCTGCTAGGTCTTCTCTTGGTATGTTTCTCCCTGGCGGGATATACGTCGAAATGATTCTTAGCATTCCTATGCGTCTGACTTTCACTGTTACTGCGACTGCTTCGCCTCGAGATATTCCGGTTTCTCAGCCTCGTGTTGTTCGAGGTCAGTTCTTACTAGAAGGGCTGAGGCCTCGCGGTGCGACAACCGGGTCTGTCTGTCCGGTAGCAGGTGAATCCTGGAAGGTGGAAGTTCTTCTGGGGTTTCAGTGCTGTTTCCTGAATGGCGATGACGTCCACTTGTGTCCTGGATATCAATTCGTGCAGCTCATTCTTGCGTGTGAGTGCGCTGTTGATGTTCCAGGAGCAGATTTTGAGGTTTTTCGGAGGTTGTCTTAGCATTTAAGACTTCCTGGGGCCTGACTTTGTTTGAAGAGCTCAAGAAGTTGCGTCTTGAGCGCCTCGGGTAGTGCCAACAGTTGTTGGTTTACTGTTGTGGTTGCTGTTGTTGTTATCTTTGTTGGCCCCCATTTTGGTGGTGCCTGTGGTGCTTGGGGTTGGGGCACAGCGTTCCTGGGTCCCTGCCTCCTCCGTGGTGGTTGGTATGTTGTTTGTGTAGGTCTTGGTTGTTGTTGTTGTTGTCTTGTCGTGGGTCTGGGGAATTTTGGACAGCCTCTAAAGCTGGCCGTGTGTGGGCCCCCACAGTTTGCGCAGATGGCTGGCAGCTCTCTGTTTTTCGTGCAGGTGCGGGACTCGTGCTCTGCTCCGCACTTCACACACCTGGGGGTGGAATGGCAAAACGGTCTATCTTTATAGTATCGCTCGACGCGCTCTCCGTACCAGAGTAGGCGTGGCTTCTAGACTTCTCGAACCTGATTGGTCCTTCGTCCCATACGACTACCGAGACGTGTTTCGGAGCGTGCATTGTTTCTCGTGGATTCACTTGGGAACCAACTCGAGTATGAAAATTCTCAGGCATACATTTTCGATTGGATTAATTTGGTAAAAATTTCGAATGAAATTTTGGATGAAAAATATTCTTTATTTTTATTTTCAGATTGATATTGCGTGTGATAACGAAATTCCCCCCGTCAAAAAAGTCGCTAGAGCTTTTTTGTGTTTTTCTTCAGGAATTTATGAAATCGCTTGCAGCGTGAAGAAGTCCTGAAAAGTTTTTTTTTTCCAATTTTTTAACGAAAAATTGAACCGACGAAATACGGAACTGAAAAGTAAAATGAACCTTCCTAGTCTCAGTAACTAAGCTCCCAAACTTATTTAAGTAACTAATTTTGAGTCGGCGCCAAACAAACAATCAACGAACATCATTGAATTACTTCAAAAAAATTATCAGAATGACACCGCGCAACACGATGCCATCACTTTATGCCTCACCAAATTCATTTGCTTGTTTGTTTGGCGCCGACTCAAAATTAGTTACTTACATTAGTTCAGTAGCTTAGTTACAGAGACTAAGAAGGTTTATTTTATTTTTTTGTTAAAAAGTTTTTATCAAGTAACAAATAGATATAAATTTAAATCACAAGGTAATGACATTCAGGACATTTAAGTAGAAGATTGATCAATCTTTGAAATGAATGCACCCTGTTCAGAATACGAATTTTTGTCGGCCGTTCTAGGATCGATCTCTTCGCCTACATTTACCCCCCTTGAATTTGCAAAGTTTGAACCCTTGATAACAGCATTATTTACTGTGTTGTATGCCGTAGGATATGCTCCTAGTTGTCCGTTATGACGGTCATCATACGAAGGTACCCAAAAATCTGCCCCACTCACGGCGCCATGACGATTCGCCTCCATTTGAGAGTTAAAAAAAATAAATATTGAAATTTTCGATTCTAAAAAAAATGTGCGGCTAGGAGTTGTGAGTATCTAGTCGAATGGAAGAATTGCTTGAAATTTTGATGAGACTGAGCTTTCGAACAATTTCTACAAATACAAAAAAATTGCTTAAGAAAATCCTGCAGTGGAATTATCTATATACGGAAAAATTCAGCTCAAGAAAAATTGCGATAAGTTTTTTGTCCACTTACTTATGAATAATCTATCCAAGTGAAGATAGAGATCATCCCACGTATTACTTCTACTTTGAAACTAGTACTAGAATATTCCCAGTTCGGAATAAAAGGGCTACTTTATAGAAGTGAAGCTTGAAAAAAATTTATGACACCTTGAAAAGCTTTTCGTGGCGAATAATCGTGAAACACACACTTCTGTGTTATCCCTAGGAATTCGATAATTGGCTTTTTCCTCAAATCTAATGGATACACTGGTACACAAAGTTCAAAAATCGTGTTTTTGCATTAATTTAAATTTTTACCTATTCTGGATAAGGTTCTATAGGACATCAAGGTCATCTATAAAAATGTTAACTAGCATAATTCAGCAAATAATGTTTCGTCAGTTTGTTTGCATGAATGCTTTCAATGAATAAATGAAAGAATGTCTATGTATCACATTTTCAATTGAATCACATCTACAATAATATCAACAATTACAACAAATATATACAAATGTTTCATGGTACAAAAAATCGTAGGGAAAACACTCAACGCTCGATCTGACTCATCTCTTCACTGATAGGAATCAATTTTTCAATGGCTGACTGCGTACCATTATACTTAAATTTGTACTGGCTGCTTCGAGTCGTCTTCAGCAGCATTCTGTATTTGATACTCCGTGCTACCGCTCTTGTGATAGACTTAGCCAAAATCCTTGCTAGAGCTTTTGACTTTTGTGGGTGATGTTTCGCCATCCTAGTCCTGTACCACAGCACCCTTTTTACAGCTCGATTTATCTCCAGGTACTCCACTCATCTTCACTTTGTTGGATTTCATGTTTCCAATTTGGCCAAAAAAATTGGGGTTGGTTTTTTTAATTTCCTTAATTTATTCCCAAAATTTTGAATTTATCCATTAGTTTGTCGGATTTCAAGTATTTTCCTACTGAATAACTTTGGCACTCCATCAAATTCTTTGGAGTTGGTATTACTTTCGAATTTCTGTCCATATTGGTCTTCTCGAAATGTTCAGCTTGTTCGAAAAGTGTGTCGAATTTTTTCTTTATTTTGTCGGAGTTCATGCATTTTCCTACTGAATCGCTTTGGCACTCCATCAAATTCTCTGGGGTTGGTATTACTTTCGAATTTTTGTCCATATTGGTCCTCTCGAAATTTTCAGCTCGTTCGAAAAGTGTGTCGAATTTATTCTGAGGATGATACCATATTTCTAATGGTTTTTGTTCGTCAGAAAGCAGAGCTGTTTTTTTTCTATTTCACCATCCCTGGTGAATAATCCTTTTGGGTTGGTAATCACTTCTTTCAATTGACGGCCACCAACGATCTAATGATCTGGACGGCTATGATCTTCAAAGTCGAATCGAATTCCAATTTTGCCTTAATAAAAGCAGATGTTTCGCATACAGATCTCACTGAACGACTGCAACCGTTTGAGAAAAACGGTCTATCTTTATAGTATCGCTCAACGCGCTCTCCGTACCAGAGTAGGCGTGGCTTCTAGACTTCTCGAACCTGATTGGTCCTTCGTCCCATACGACTACCGAGACGTGTCTCGGAGCGTGTATTGTTTCTCGTGGATTCACTGAAACCTTAAAAGGCCTCGATAGTCATGCTAATAAATAAGTTTCTCTGTAGTGACGATACGATTTCGGCTATTGAATCACGATTCGGGACCAACTAGTAGAAAATTCGGAACATTTCGATTGAATACATGGGTAAAAATTTGATGAATTTGATGAAAAATTTTCTTTATTTTCATTTTCAGATTGATATTGCGTGTGATAACGACACTCTCCCCGTCAAAAAAGTCGCTAGAGCTTTTTTGTGTTTTTCTACAGGAATTTATGAATTCGCTTGAAGCGTGAAGAAGCCCTGAAAAGTTTTTTTTCCAATTTTTCAACGAAAAATTAAACCGACGAAATACGGAACTGAAAAGTAAAATAAACCTTCTTAGTCTCAGTAACTAAGCTCCTAAACTAATTTGAGTAACTAATTTTGAGTCGGCGCCAAACAAACAATCAACGAACATCCTTGAATTACTTCAAAAAAATTATCAGAATGACACCGCGCAACTCGATGCCATCATTTTATGCCTCACCTGATTCATTTGCTTGTTTGTTTGGCGCCGACTCAAAATTAGTTACTCACATTAGTTTAGTAGCTTAGTTACAGAGACTAAGAATGTTTATTTTATTTTTTTGTTAAAAAGTTTTTATCAAGTAACAAATAGATATAACTTTTAAATCACAAGGTAATGACATTCAGGACATTTTAGTAGAAGATTGATCAATCTTTGAAATGAATGCACCCTGTTCAGAATACGAATTTTTGTCGCCCGTTCTAGGATCGATCTCTTCGCCTACATTTACATTTAACCCCCTTAAATTTGCAAAGTTTGAACTCTTGATAACAGCATTATTTACTGTGTTGTATGCCGTAGGATATGCTCCTAGTTGTCCGTTATGACGGTCATCATACGAAGGTACCCAAAAATCTGCCCCACTCACGGCGCCATGACGATTCGCCTCCATTTGAGAGTTTAAAAAAAATTAATATTGAAATTTTCGATTCCTAAAAAAAATGTGCCGGCTAGGAGTTGTGAGTATCTAGTCGAATGGAAGAATCGCTCGAAATTTTGATGAGACTGAGCTTTCGAACAATTTCTACAAATACAAAAAAATTGCTTAAGAAAATCCTGCAGTGGAATTTTCTATATACGGAAAAATTCAGCTCAAGAAAAATTGCGATAAGTTTTCTGTCCACTTACTAATGAATAATCTTCCCAAGTGAAGATGAAGATCATCCCACGTATTACTTCTACTTTGAAACTAGTACTAGAATATTCCCAGTTCGGAATAAAAGGGCTACTTTATAGTAGTGAAGCTTGAAAAAAATTTATGACACCTTAAAAAGCTTTCCGTGGCGATTATTCGTAAAACACACACTTCTGTGTTATCCCTAGGAATTCGATAATTGGCTTTTTCCTCAAATCTAATGGATACACTGGTACACAAAGTTCAAAAATCGTGTTTTTGCATTAATTTAAATTTTACCTATTCTGGATAAGGTTCTATAGGACATCACGGTCATCTATAAAAATGTTAACTAGCATAATTCAGCAAATAATGTTTCGTCAGTTTGTTTACATGGATGCTTTCAATGAATAAATGAAAGAATGTCCATGTATCACATTTTCAATTGAATCACTTACATCTACTATAATATTAACAATTACAACAAATATATACAAATGTTTCATGGTACAAAAAATCGTAGGGAAAACACTCAACGCTCGATCTGACTCATCTCTTCACTGATAGGAATCAATTTTTCAATGGCTGACTGCGTACCCTTATACTTAAATCTGTACTGGCTGCTTTGAGTCGTCTTCAGCAGCATTCTGTATTTCATACTCCGTGCTACCGCTCTTGTGATAGACTTAGCCAAAATCCTTGCTAGAGCTTTTGATTTTTGTTGGTGATGCTTCGCCATCCTAGTCCTGTACCACAGCACCTTTTTTACAGCTCGATTTATCTCCAGGTATTCCACTTCATCTTCCACTCTGTTGGATTTCATGTATTTTCCTACTGAATAGCTTTGGCACTCCATCAAGCTCAACAAATACTTTGGGGTTGGTATTATTTTCGAATTTCTGTCCATATTGTAATTTTCAGCTTGCCCGAAAACTGTGTTGAATTTATCCATTAGTTCATCGGATTTCAAGTATTTTCCTACTGAATAACTTTGGCACTCCATCAAATTCTTTGGAGTTGGTATTACTGTCGAATTTTTGTCCATATTGGTCTTCTGGTAATTTTCAGCTTGCTCGAAAAGTGTGTCGAATGTATTCATTATTTTGTCGGAGTTCATGCATGTTCCTACTGAATCGCTTTGGCACTCCATCAAATTCTTTGGGGTTGGTATTACTTTCGAATTTTGGTCCATATTGGTCTTCTCGAAATTTTCATCTTGTTCGAAAAGTGTGTGAAATTTTTTCTTTATTTATATATATAAATATATATGGGACCACAATGATATATCATAAATTTAAGATCTTCTGCAAATATTCGATTTCACTTGGGAAAATGAAACATGACGCTATATAGTTTATACTATACATTTATTTATCAATCACAAAATCTTTGATGGAATATTTTCAGTCTATGAACGGCATTCAATATTGGATCAATAATGTTCGCAGCTTCATTTATTCTCCTTCGGAATCTCATTCGAACTGCTGCCACATATTGCCAATACATTTTTCTGTCATGTTTATGAGCGTATTCCAAGTTACCGAATAGAAGGTTACATTATTATTTTCATTTATCACTACTCGCTTCATAGTGCTTCAGCTGTGTGGTGTGACTGATTCAACCAACACAATTCGAACGAAATGATTACATTATATTATATATATATATATATATATATATATATGAAGAAATGAACATTCTATTTTATTTCATTTTATTTCTATTTATACTATGGATATAAAAAATCTATGGATTCATCCGAGTCAACCTCTTCATCCGATTGCAGATATATTGTTTCGTCCGAGTCATAGTTTGAATCTTCTGCAGGTATATTGACTTGAAGATCTTCTTCTTCATTGGGCAGCCTTCGCTCCAAATTATCGTCCCATATAATGGTCGGTTGTTGTCGTCTCCTTTCTCGCATTTCTCTCATCAACTCTTCTACAGTCATCGAAGATGAACTAACATGATTGTTCTGGATAGTTGCACTAGCCGGAGGATTTGGTGTAACTTCCTGGGATTTTACTATACCAGTAGTCGAGTCAGCTGCACATATAACTTTAGACATTTTGGATGTAAGTGAAGCAATGAATCAGATGCAATTCATTTAAAGATATCGAATGAGTAGGAGAATACAGTTAGAAGTGGGGGGAGTACCCTATCCTGAACACGAGTGTAGATGGGAGGGAGAGTTTCGAAAACACATGTATAAAAGGTGACACACATGCCAACTACAACACATTGAAGTTTCAGTCATTGATTCTTACATTCGGTTCTAAAATATCATTAAAGTTATTGAAATGAATACCGCTGAAAGTTGCAATATTCTGTCAACTTTGTTGCGTGATGGCACTGACCAGTATGTGGCAAATGATGCAGTTCCAGGGCTGAACCGATGCGAACATGCTACCGCTTCATTGTCAGATGATTTAGAACATTTTGATATGGATGAGTTCTTATGATGGCAGACGTACCAACAACAAATGGTGAATTGGAATCCAATATTGGAATGTCTCAATTAACACCAGCTTGTGCTTCACCCCCAATCATACATATCACTGAAAATAAAAAATGGGAAGAGAAAGTGAAACGAGTGAACAATAGGAGGAGAAATACAGTCGACATTGCCGCAATGATGGTTCCAAAGTCTACTTCTTCCAAGGCTAAAGGAAGGTCCAAGAAAAGCAATTCAAGGACATCATCATCTTGTACACCAGATTCCCTACCAATGTCACTATTTAATTTTGTTGATCTTTCATCCTATAGCCCCCTGCAGAAATGTGTTGGAATGAAAAAGTTGGTGAAACGAGGCATCCTTGATAAGAAAGCCATCCTTGCTCAGTGTGACGAAAAGGATCAAAGTTTGCAAGAGGACGTGAAAACCATAAGTATACTCCAGGAGCGCATTGCAATCATGAAGAGAGATTTGGCAAAAGTTGAAAATCAATATGATTTCTGCTAGCCAGAGTTGATGTGGAGCGGAGAAATAACGATGATTTGCGCAAGAATGCAGAGAAGGAGTTGTAAGAATTCCACAACACCATGGAAGCTGAATAGAACCCAGCTGGTCGCAGTGTCAAGGGAAGCTGAGTGCCAACCCTGTCTCTGGCTCGTCAGCTTTCAATCAACCAACCAACCAACCAGGAAGCTGTCATAATGACATACCAGAAGTGCATAACTTGAACAATCACAGTGATAGTGAATAGTTTTCATTTAATAAATGTATTGAGTTGAGCATATTGAATTTGAATTTTAATTGAGCATATTGAATGTGCAAATATATTTGTGTGAGTTGTGGGTGCATGCAGAATACTGCGAGCTATTAAAATAAAAAAATACTTTAAAGCATAAACTAGTTTATTATTTCAAAACATTACATCGTATGGAAATATTACAAAATGACATTCTTTGAGATCCATGAATTGTGTTCATTGGAAAAACCCAACCATTTGACAAACAATTTTTGGCCTTTTCTCTTCAATATCTTCTCGACAAGGTACAAGTCAGGATTTTGAGTTTCATGCGATTCAGCGTCATAGAAGCAGCCTTGAATGGGATTCTTATCCATGTCTTCGTGAATGTATGTTGGTGGATATGTACTGTTGACTTTGAAGACTTTGTATAATTCCGTGGTGAAGTTGGCTCCATAACCCTTTTCGAATAAATTTTTATACTACCAATACGAACTATGTCATTCACTCGATATTTTGGCTTGATTTTTTTCATCTTCTTTCCTTTTTTCTTCTTGATGATTTTCAACTTTGTAGTGGTTTTAACATCGATGGGTTTCATACCTATTGCACGATGTTTTCTATGGTTATGATTGGAAGGATTTCCAACCATTTATGATTTCTATTCATTGAAAACTCCTTATAGATCCAAGTTTTGATTGTTCGAATTAATCTTTCAGCCATAGATGCTTTTGTAGTACTAAAAGTGGAATAATGTTAAATATTTTTTCGCTCCATCAATGACGAAAAATTGCTATTGTAAAATTTCTTTCCTTGATCGCCTTGCACATTTTTCGGAGAATATTTGGCATCTTCCAATACCATCTCCATGGCATCAGTTATATCTTCACCGGTTTTTGTTTTGACTGGTTTTGTCCACAAATATTCAGAGAAACAATCGATGACCACCAAAATGTATCGATAACCTTTATTAATTTTGGCATAAGGTTGAAATTCTGCCAGATCTATTTGCCACAAATCTCCTTTGCCTTTGACGACAGTTGATCTTCTCTGGAAGTTACGACGAGCTGGCTTATGTAACTCGTCCACAATATGACGTTTGATATTATTAGCAATTATTCTTCTTCTTCTCTGTTGATATTGCAATGATGAAGTGATTGTTCAATGGAGTTGTATCAATATATAATACCTTCTTCACGTAGCTCCTCTATTATTGATATGACCTCATTTTCATGTCCTGTATGACCGGATGCTTTCGATGCAATTAACAGTCGCAAACGATATACTAACTCTCTAGGTTTATTCCAGTATACATAATTCTTCGGTTTCGATGTAAACACTTTCTGTAACTTTAATTTTTTTCATTCCTTCACCGCTTTGATCCAGAAGTGCATTGGAAATATTTCTCGATTTCAATAGTGGCTTCATGACTTCTTGATATTTCTTTGATTTTTTATATCTTATTCCATTTTTGACTTCATACTTTTTGTACAATGCTTTCATAAAATCCAAAATTTCGATATATGTGTTTCGAATTTATGCATCACCAACTCCAGGCGGTTTCTTGAGGAATATCAAGTTATATAAATCTGAAGTGCCAGGGTATTGACGTAATTGCATAGTACCATCCCAAAAGGAAATATTTCCATCAACGGACTTCTAGATTTCCCATTTTTAGTGTTTGTGTTGAAGGATCTATCCTCACACCATAATTCACATCATATGCACTATTGCCATTTCTAATATTATGCAAATGTTGTTTTAGTCCCAAACCATTGCTGGAAGATTCCAAATCTCGTGAACTCGTCATTGATTAAGTGGGTGTTTTGAATAGGGTGGTTGCAGCCATTTTCTCGCCATCCACATCTTTGAAAGTTTCATTATCAATACCTGAAAATGATGTATCGCTGCTGAAATATTGTTTTTTTCCAATTGGAGTGCTGGTTCGAATGGATCGAGAAGGTGTAGACGGTTTCACAATAGCAGCAGAAGAGAGAGCATTGAGTGGTTTTGTGATAGGATCATTAAGTTTTTCAAGGGCAATCTTTTATTCCACATTTCCACTTTTGATGGAATTGAATTTTTGTCGAACAGCTTCGGTCGCTTAAACTAGTTGACGTTTCAAATCCATTTTGGTTTCTACACATTCATCTCGCAAGAGATTCATTATTTCGATGACGAGTTTATTGTAGTGACCTTGACGGAGTTCGATGAATGATTAAGTCTTTTCGAATTGAGATATCAAGGATATATGAAACTGTCAAATCCTTTGCGATATCGTCCATCACATACTTTTCGATCTTTATCAATGACAAATAATCCATATTGATCATCCCAACAATTCACACACGAGACGTGATCAGAGAAAATATGATGTAAGTTCATCTCGTCTTGCTTGAATATGACGATGGAGTTGGTATTGTCACGCACAGCTGTTTGGGAACTCGTGAACAGTCTGTGCAAGATAGAAGCAATCAACATCTTCATGGCGTCCCATACAAAAATATGATCGGATAATATCCTGCTCTTCACAAATCACATCATCAAAAATGAAAATGAATTTGGTTTGGCATCAGAGGGTTGCACAATGTCTGCATTATTACTGAATGTGAAGAAACCCAATCCTTTTATTGGCGCTAACACATTGCGCAAGTATTCATATTTCGGCTGATTCAACGACTTTGAATATAGGTAAACGTTTGCAAATCGCAATCCTTGTGGATGTGTCAGTAGAGATATCATGGCATTTGTCTTTCCGCAATTTGACGAACCGATGATTAGCGAGCGAACAGATGATGGAAGTAGTGGACCATGTCTCAATGAGTTCGCCCCATTTAATCCAGTCCCGATTTTCTCATCCAAATTATCTACTGCAAACTCTTCTCATTTCTTGACAATGCGCATTGTTTGACGGTTCGACACTTATTAATGCAAGATGTGTGAGATATATTTTGTAACGAATTTTCTGTTACGTCCTTACACATAACCAATTTCTCATAATGTTTCCGATTATCTTTACGGTGGAACGGGTTAGTAGTCACGGCCGATCGTGAACTGCTGGACAGCGCCATCATTATCGTCTTTGAACACGGGATCATGAGTTCGTATTCCGTCAAGTTGTCATGGCGAGTGAGCGCTTCTTTTTTTTATCAGTGTTCTTTCAATAGAGAAAAACCAAGGATAGTTTGCGAAAAAACCCAGGTAGAATTGGTGATTTGTTCGAACCGAAGGTATGATCGTTCTCTTTCTTGAATTGAACGTCGAGATAGACAAGTGTACTGGGTGGATTGATTTTGGTATGTACGATCTACGAGTTGAATGGGTTTCACTGTTGGAATTTAGTTGAGTATTATTATTCTCTTCATCTTGCAATTAATGTTGTAGCTGATAGTATTTTCTTCGCTTTTCTCATGCTTGTAATATTAGAATTCTTGGATATACCGCATGGTCATTTTTGAAGGTTAAGTATAAATTCTCCGGCCATTTCGGCAAAGCATTCATAGTACATATTGTGGCTAACGTAACATCTGTTCCGAATATTGGGAACTGATTTTTTTCTTGGAAATCAGTTCTACGCTTTTGCATTTTTTAGGTACCAGGTTATTGGTAATTTCGAATGAACTAGCTCTCACGTACCTCACACGACCAGTGGATTGTTCCGAGGATTCCGATCGAAGGGTGTATTCGACTGTTCTGGGACAGTTTGGCAGTAAATAATAGGACGGCTCTCCGGTAAGCAATTTTCTTTATTTCATAACTACATGTTTATGAGAGTAATTTTCTTTTCTCTTGAGAAAGAATTGCTCATGGAGAGAGATGGACCTCTGGCCTAACTGGTCTCAGAACACTCGATTCAATATATGCCTCGAGCGTAAATTTGATTTCCGTTCAGTGGGGGTTATTTGATTTTTGATCGTTACAGAGTCAATTCATTCCAGTTACTACCTTGCCGCCAAGAGCGGGGAGATTCATTCAAATTGTCGAAAATTACCTGTTTTATCGATTTGGAAAGGGAATTGCCGCCCTATTTCAAAATTATCTTTATCTAAGAGAGTTGTGCCCACTGAAAGACGTGAGGTCTGCCTCTTCAGTTTATCTTTTAATTTTTTTTTTTTTTATGTAATTTCTCAATTTTTGTTAACATTTATCCCCCTTACATTTGCAAAGTTTGAACCCTTGATAACAGCATTATTTACTGTGTTGTATGCCGTAGGATATGCTCCTAGTTGTCCGTTATGACGGTCATCATACGAAGGTACCCAAAAATCTGCCCCACTCACGGCGCCATGACGATTCAACTCCATTTGAGAGTTAAAAAAAAATAAATATTGAAATTTTCGATTCCTAAAAAAAATGTGCCGGCTAGGAATTGTGAGTATCTAGTCAAATGGAAGAAACGCTTGAAATTTTGAGGAGACTGAGCTTTCGAACAATTTCTACAAATACAAAAAAATTGCTTAAGAAAATCCTGCAGTGGAATTTTCTATATACGGAAAAATTCAGCTCAAGAAAAATTGCGATAAGTTTTCTGTCCACTTACCAATGAATAATCTATCCAAGTGAAGATGAAGATCATCCCACGTATTACTTCTACTTTGAAACTAGTACTAGAATATTCCCAGTTCGGAATAAAAGGGCTACTTTATAGTAGTGAAGCTTGAAAAAAATGTATGACACCTTGAAAAGCTTTTCGTGGCGAATAATCGTGAAACACACACTTCTGTGTTATCCCTAGGAATTCGATAATTGGCTTTTTCCTCAAATCTAATGGATACACTGGTACACAAAGTTCAAAAATCGTGTTTTTGCATTAATTTAAATTTTTACCTATTCTGGATAAGGTTCTATAGGACATCAAGGTCATCTATAAAAATGTTAACCAGCATAATTCAGCAAATAATGTTTCGTCAGTTTGTTTACATGAATGCTTTCAATGAATAAATGAAAGAATGTCTATGTATCACATTTTCAATTGAATCACATCTACAATAATATCAACAATTACAACAAATATATACAAATGTTTCATGGTACAAAAAATCTAGGGAAAACACTCAACGCTCGATCTGACTCATCTCTTCACTGATAGGAATCAATTTTCCAATGGCTGACTGCGTACCCTTATACTTAATTTGTACTGGCTGCTTTGAGTCGTCTTCAGCAGCATTCTGTATTCAATACTCCGTGCTACCGCTCTTGTTTTTTTCTTTGTTCTCAGCACCTTTTTTACAGCTCGATTTATCTCCAGGTATTCCACTTCATCTTCCACTCTGTTGGATTTCATGTATTTCCCTACTGAAAAGCTTTGGCACTCCATCAAGCTCAACAAATACTTTGGGGTTGGTATTATTTTCGAATTTTTGTCCACATTGTAATTTTCAGCTTGCCCGAAAACTGTGTTGAATTTATCCATTAGTTCATCGGATTCCAAGTATTTTCCTACTGAATAACTTTGGCACTCCATCAAATTCTTTGGAGTGGGTATTACTGTCGAATTTTTGTCCATATTGGTCTTCTGGTAATTTTCAGCTTGCTCGAAAAGTGTGTCGAATGTATTCATTATTTTGTCGGAGTTCATGCATGTTCCTACTGAATCGCTTTGGCACTCCATCAAATTCTTTGGGGTTGGTATTACTTTCGAATTTTGGTCCATATTGGTCTTCTCGAAATTTTCATCTTGTTCGAAAAGTGTGTCAAATTTTTTCTTTATTTATATATATAAATATATATGGGACCACAATGATATATCATGAATTTAAGATCTTCTGCAAATATTCGATTTCACTTGGGAAAATGAAACATGACGCTATATAGTTTATACTATACATTTATTCATAAATCACAAAATATTTGATGGAATATTTTCAGTCTATGAACGGCATTCAATATTGGATCAATAATTTTCGCAGCTTCATTTATTCTTCTTCGGAATCTCATTCGAACTGCTGCCACATATTGCCAATACATTTTTCTGTCATGTTTATGAGCGTATTCCAAGTTACCGAATAGAAGGTTACATTATTATTTTCATTTATCACTACTCGCTTCATAGTGCTTCAGCTGTGTGGTGTGACTGATTCAACCAACACAAGCTGAGAAAGCAGCTGGATGAGATCCGCAAGGAAAACGCGGAATTCCGGAGTGAAAATGAAATATTGAAGAAAAAACTCAGCACCTACGGCTGCCTCCCAGAAGGAAGTAGCCAAAGCCATCGACGCCCTCTGCAATAAGGAGGCAGAAGAGCCAGTCCAGGTGGCTGAAAAGCCAGTCCAGGACTCAACACCTCCAAAAGTTGTTGAAATCATGGAGACGGACAACATCGTCCCCAAGAAAAGAACCCTGTCATTTTCCGATGGAAAAGACAACGGGAACGCCAGCAACGACGACGCAGAGTTAACCGTTGTAACATCCAAATGGAAAAGAGAGTCCAAACCCGAGACCTCAGGAGCCCCAAAAGCCGGAACCAAATCGGCCCCCGTCGCCAAGACGGTTCCCGTCGTAGCCAACGGAGGCCAAACCATCTTCGAGGGCCCGCTTCCCCCAGGAAGTAACTCGAGGAAACCACCTCCAATTGTCCTTAAAAATAAGGACAAGTGACAGACCGTTTTCGCCGAAATGGCCAGAAGGAAGATCAACTTCCTGAAGGCCAGGCTAACGTCCGATGGAATAACCATCCATACGGAAAACGAGGCAACGTCGAGGGCAACCACGACGTTATTGGAAGCTGGTGGCTACAGCTTCTACACGTACTCCCTCAAGTCAGAGATATCACTCCACGCAGTGATCCGGGGGATTCCGGAGAACACAAAGCCGGAGGAAGTGAGGGAAAGCGTCCAAGACTGGAATGTCATAGGATGACATCTAGGCGCACCAAAAAGGCACTTCCCTTATTTTTAGTGAAAGTACCAAGGGAAGAAAACCACATCTTCAAGCTTAACACTTGTGTCATGCTTGAAATGAGAGTGGAACCCCAACGGCAGATGTCTGGCGGATTCGTCTCCCAGTGCCACAAGTGTCAATGGTTTGGACAAACACAAAGGTGCTGCCATTCCACCCCCAGGTACGTAAAGTGCGGAGAAGAGCACAAGTCCCGGACCTGTCTGAAAACCAAGGAGCAGCCAGCCATCTACGCCAACTGTGGGATGCCACACACGGCCAGCTCCAGAGGATGTCCCAAATTCCCCAAACCCAAACCAGCGACAAGACCCATACCACAACAAACACACCAACCACCACGACAAACAACATATCATCCACCACGAAGGAGGCAGGGACCCAGGAACTCTGTGCCCCAACCCCAAGCACAACAGGCACCACCAAAATGGTTTCCAACGAGGATAACGACGACGGCAACCACAACAGTCAACCAACAACTGTTGGCACTCCCTGAGGCGCTCAAGAAGCAACTTCTTGAGCTCTCCAAACAGAGTCAGGCTTCAGGGAATCTTAAATGTTAAGACAACCTCCGGAAAAACTCAAAATCTGCTCCTGGAACATCAACAGCGCACCCAGACGCAAGGATGAGCTGCACGAACTGATATCCAGAACACATCCAGGAAACAGCGCTGAAACCCCAGAAGAACTTCCATCTTCCAGGATTCACCTGCTACTGGACAGACAGACCCAGTTGTCACACCCGCGGAGGCGCAGCCCTTCCAGTAAGAACTGGCCTCGAACAACACGAGGCTGAGGAACCAGAACTATCTCGAAGCGAAGCAGTCGCAGTAAAAGTGAAAGTCAGACTCATAGGAATGCTAAGAATCATCTCAACGTATATCCCGCCAGGGGGAAATATACAAAGAGAAGACCTAGCAGAACTATTTCCAGACCATCACCCAACTGTTGCCATCGGAGACTTCAACGCGAAGTCACAGACATGGCACTGCAGAAACAACAATCCACGAGGCCGAAATCTGGAGAACCTACTGGCCGACTACAACGATATAGAAGTAGTAGCCCCCTTCAAACCCACCTACCACGGACTAGCAAACCAAACACCAGACATCCTAGACATTGCACTGGTACAGTCCATCCCAGCCAACACCGAGGTGGAAGTATTAGACGAGGGCTCCTCAGACCACAACTCAATCCCACTAACAATAGGGGAGGAAGACGAGGAACCTGAGGAACCATAGGACACATCCCACAAAAATACACACAAAGACAGACCTCGAAAGAGCAACAATACAGTTGCAACAAACTATCCAGGAAGCCATAGAACGCAGCTCCAAGACCATCCAAGCAACCAGGTTCAACTTTCAACTAGCACTAACCCCAGAGGTTAGGGAGCTAGTTAGGAGCAGGCGACGCTTGAAAAAGAGATACCAGAGAACACTGGCTCCCGGAGATAAGAGGAGAATGAACCAGGCAGGCAGGCAACTGCGGCTGGAACTCAAAGCTCACCAAACACAGCATTGGACAAACAGGATGACAGAAATAAGCACAGAAGACAACTCTGTATGGAGAATGCAGAAAGTACTTCAACAAGGCAGAAGGAAACCGTGCCCACCACTCCACGGAGAGGAGGGCCTGGTCTACACTGACCACGCAAAGGCAGAAGCATTTGCGGACGTTTGAACCCAGTGTAGACAACCAGGAACCAAACCGACGAATTGGAAGACATGGAAACCCGAGCCAGTCAGACTGTCAGGAGAATAAGACGGTCAATGATGCCAGCCTCAATAACCTCGATATAAGGCGAACGAGCCATCCAGACGAATAAACCTCCACGAGGTTATTCAACGTCCCTACCGACGAGCAGTTCGGCTCGACAAGGACACTCTACGGAAATGCAAGTCCTGAGGATATGGACTTTGCCGCAAACAGGCTTCCAACCTGGCAGGGACCGTTACAGGAGCCTGGCCCCTGTGATCGCTCGGTACTTCATTGTATTCCAGTACGATGACTGAATCGTAACAAAATGATACCCGATGCCCCACCCAGTTAGAAGCTGATAATTCTTCTTTGGTGAGGACGGCAGCCAATGTAAAGTTGGTAAGCAAAACCTTCAGCAGGAGGACCTAGAAGCAGGAGTACCAAAGGCGCAGCCCTATCTCCACACCCGTTCTCCGATCTACACGGCGGACATCCCAGAGCCCGCTGATTAACTTCAATAAAGCGCGAGCTGTACGTATCTATCACAGCACCAGCGGGCCGCGATCAGGTAGAACGCAAACGCAAGTAACACGATACCCGTAAGCACTGCCACGTTCGAGTGGACTGGTTCATTCTATGGAAGACGACCAACGGAAGAGCCGAAGTAAAATACCGCACCAGGAGCAAACAACATCACAAGACACGTCACGCGAACACCAACGATCCCACGGTTTTCAAACGAGGCCAGCCACCTTGAGTCACCTTTGCAAATGTATCGACATTCAGGCGTTACGCACGGAGGTAACGTAACGCGAAATAAGCCCGAGAAACCCCAATCTTCAAGGTAATACGTATCTCCAGTTGAAATCCGCTCCTTATCAGGACCATCCTCCTCCCATCGAATCCAGTATGTGATCCGCCGGGGGTCACGCAACAAACATACAGGAACGGAGATCCAGCTATTCCCGCAAACGTGAGCCTAAGAACAGTGAACGCCCCAGATACGTCCCGAATAGATTATCTATTGAATCTGAATGTAACCCAACTTCATTGACGACCATCCCGCGAACCACGCTACCGCGACGTTCCTGATTGAACCTCCAAACCGACATCCCAGGTTCAGAGAAAGGGAAAACAGCAGACTCCAGTCTACCAAAACGACCGCCCACCACCGAGAAAGTGGTACCCAGCGTCAGGTGAGTAACAACCTCAACACAAAACACGCATCAACAACCGTATCACCATATTAACTACACGCACCATCGGCAGGCATCACCACCGGCACAAGTCAGGTAAAGTTATACAAAATCAAAGAGTAATAAGGAGTTGCAGCGACCGGAGGCTGACCGCAATACCACAGGAGGTGGGCTTGATGCCTTCTGCAAACGCGCCGTACCGAGAGTTGAGGGACCGCTCCAAGGAGTGCGAAAGCGGGAAGGATGGCGAGCAGTGTCTCGTTCATGGCAATATGAAGGGATTGCACATCCATGTATGCCTCAACCCTAAGGGGGCATGGTGTGTCAAACGAGAGCTGTACCAGTCCAGTCAGAGTCAATAACCTTGAAATGATTTACACCAGTCACCTTCTGAGTGGCGTTTGAGATTTTTACCGGTTTCGTGATACGTCAGCACAATATCCAGATTGGACATAATAATGAACCACGTTTTTCAGCTTTCTGACGATTAACAATTGTTTCACAAAACCGTCCAAATGAAATTAGTATATTTGCGCGTAAAACACTGGAGGAATACCATTGGAGTCTATTTGAAATTGAGAATTCAAACCATCGCCCCTGTATTACCCACCATTCCATTGTTTGATGGTGAGCAACCATTATCGTCACTTCGTTAACGAAGAAGGCATTGACCAGTTGATTTCAATGTATCCCCAAAGAGCCCCGCATTGTCATACCGAGTAGGGCCCTATTATATCGTTTTGGCGAGGGACAACGCAAACACATTACAAAATACCCATAAAACCTGTCTGTACTTTAGGCACAGAAGCTTCTGCATCGTGGAACGAGAAAACGATTTGAAGTAAATCGCAGTTATTCCTCCTCGAACTTAGAATCATAAATTGGGGGCTTTTCCAAGTCTTTGTTTCTGATTGAAACTCCTAGAGATCAGTCACGTACAAGCCAATCAAGTAATACAGATAGTGCAAAACCACGATCGAAGTTCATCCGACGCTCAGCCCTACTCTGAGCCGTGACTACGTCGTCAACCCATTAATTTGAGAGAGTGGTGGCTCAAACGATGTACTTAGATCCCGCGAAGGTGACGAAACACGGCAAAGTGTTTATTCGTCTTAGGGATTCAGTCCGTATTTAAACACTAAATTATTTTTCGTTAATTCTTGTATTCATACCGTTAGGGACCCTCCAAAGTAGAATATCAAGAAGTGACCGCAACACCCGAGTAAAGGCCATCGTATGGGTGTTTCAAGGTGCGCTACGCAGGAATACAATTTCGTATGTCGAACAGTTCCCTCGCCAGTTTCAGTAGGAAAAATAATAATATCTTCTGGAACTACTTACCAGAAAACCACCCATACCTAGGTAAAATTTGAGCTGGGTATAATATTAAACAACACACTGAATGTGTACGTACCACTAACTTTGCGAAAAGCCGTGATTATTTCATAACTTCAGGACCGGCGGCATTTATGCGCAGCGTGAGGGCACAGAGGAAAATACGCACCAACAGCAGAACGGGTGCATGCAGGTCACCGTGCGAAACCGTAGCAGGCTGTGGACGAGCCAGCCGCAAAACCGACTGCATAAGGCAGGCGCTGCAAGCAGTTTAAACTGAAAGCGAGTACGCAAAACGCAGCTTGAGCCTGAGCGGAAAATAGAGTGAAGCGATGGGTGTCCGAATGGAAGGGAAATCCAAAGCACTTAAATCCAGACCCACGAATACAGAAAATATTCAAGGGACAAGGAAGCCTCGGTAAAGAAAACGGGGAGAACAAGAGAAAAGTGAGGAAAAGTTACAGGAAAATAGAAAAGGGTCCTGGGGTCATTGGAAAACTCCCAATGCAATAAGAATTTCCATAAATTACGTCGTTCTCCAAAGCAGCCAGCCAGTCCGAATTTATCGCATTTTCTTATTAAAGTCGCACCTGAAGTAGTCATCTATCCATCACCAGTGTAGTGGGTGAAGCGGCCAATGCCCCAATCGGGAAAGACAAAAGTCAGGTCAGAGGTACAGGCCCATTCACCCTGGAGTGCCGGGCGGTGGCCAAATCATCCTGAAGCGTATTGTGATTTATAGCATCGGAAACGTCATCCCGCCTGAGCAATTCGGCTTCAACGACATCCGCAACAGTCAGTTGTTCACAGCAGCAGAGGTATCCGAAGGGAAATACCGTTATCATCCTGCTGAGATGCGAAAGCAAACATGCCCTCTACCCAGTGAAAACTCTAGAATCTTAACCACAGGGTGACTTGTAGCCCAATGTCACCAGGTACCAGCTCGTCAGAGTACGCAATTGAGGGGCAGGAACCGCACAGGGGTCCCTCACTATCACCGATCCGTATCGGTATCAACAGATTCTCTAATTTAAGCCTGGATGAGTACGTATATGTTCGCTGCGGATGATACCGCGATCCACGCCCACTGTACCAGAAGAAGTGACGCAGAGTCCATCCACCTGATCATTACGCACCAGCATCTAGGGGAAGAAATACGACTAAGCTTGAATCCCAATTAAAACGGAGGCCGTTTAACTTCACGAAGAAAACGGCACCAACGCGGAATCCCTGGAAGTTAAAGGTTGAAATAAACTAAGTGATAGAGAGGTCTCCGTAGAGATAAATCTCCAAGGGAACGACAGCCATGCCTTGCATAAACATTTGCCGTTACAGAGGAAAGCGGTGAAACGTCAGCCGCCGTATCCCCACATTGTGGTCGTGAACCTGAAGCCGTCGCAGGACAACAAACCGCGAATTTATAAACAAAGAATCAGCTGGTACGATATACGCCCGTTCAATCGCAGCCCCTTCAAAACTGGAGAATTATGCCGGAGAGGCCGCAAAATGAAGCACTGCATTGCTACCACAGCAATAGGTGCACATTAGATTGGGTGGATTTGCGCGAGCTTTAAAGTAGACACGATAGAGGAAATTCAGGCACAAAGTATCAGACAAGTCTCACCGTTACCATCTCCCCAAGAGTCCGCTCACGGCAAGTACATGTAACAAACATCGAGGAACCAACCGAGGAAACATGAGCGTATCTTTCACAAACTTGCGCTGTACAAGGTATAGAGTTTATGGTAGGCCTCGGTACCCCAAAGGCGAAATCTACAATGGAAAATTGAAGAAAATTCAAAATAGCCCACAATCTTCCAAAGCTGGTTTTTTCGCAATTTTTCCAGTGGCGGCAACGTCATAACGTGATAAAAGAGAAAGACGCATTTGAAATGAAAGTCCGTACTTCGAATACCAAAACGAGGAAAATATCAAAGCGCGTACACCAAGTGGGAGGCGCCCAAACAAACAACTCTTTAAAATATATCGTGAGGCAAACCGCCAACACCAGTATGGTCCCTTCGCCCCCTCGAGGGGCGGTATCTGATAGTCCCCATAAAAAGCCGAAACTCCTTTCCATCCCCCCATCCCCTAGAGTGGTCCGGAAAGAAGGATGAAAATGTATAGTAGCTGCTGAGTTCAGTGCAAATTGCAAAGGGCCATACAACTTGATTGATTTAAAATTATCGTATTCAGATTCAAATCACATTACAGTAATCGAAACAGATAGCTTCCAAATCATTTTTCTTGTATTCTGAACTGAGTTGGTAATCCAAAGTGAATGTCCTGTTAGTGACTCAAACACCTGAGTAAAGGCTCAATGCAAGGTGTTTATTTTGGCAAAATGCGCTACTTGTGAAACTCAATTTCGTGTGTCGAAATAGCCCTCTTCATAGTTCTAGTAGGGAAAAATAAGAATATTCCTTCAAAATCACCATTAAAACCATTCCATACGAAAATTTTTGCTTAAATAATCATTTTCAACAATACAACGAATGCAAAGTTTTTCAGTGATTGCCTTATATACTTTCAGGGACTAGAAGTATCAGGAGCCCCAGCTACTAATAGTTTGTGAAAGATTTTAGAAATTTTAAAATTAATGAGCCTACTGTTGCAATGAGAGTTGGTAGGAAGATACTCTCAATCAGCAAAATCACGTATGATAGGGATTTTTTTCATAAGAAAAAAAAAAAAATCTCTACATTAAACTTTCTCCGTGGAGGGGAATTGCCAGTAAATTTCTCAACAACAATTTCAGCATACGCAATTGTTCGAAAGCTCCTGTCTCCTCGAAATTTTAAGTCTCTCCATTCAGAGAGTCACCCACGACTCCTAGCCAGGGCAACAATTAGGAATCAGCAAATTTCTTACATTTTTAAAATCCCAAATGGAGTAGAATTGAGCCATTTCTGTCGTGTGGACCTAGTGTTCAACGACGTCTGAAGTTGAAGTGACGAATTTTCGTTGTATTGTTTCAAATATCTTGTGGAATCTATTGCACGTGGTAGTGGAAAAATATTGAAATTATAGCAGTGTTCAAGTCATTGCGAAGTACAGTGAGTATTGGGTCATTCATAAATTATCTGAAAATAACTCACTCAAATCAATTTATAAAAAATATAAAACATATGTTAACAATTCATCCCGATTTATCATATTTTTCAAAACCATTTTTTGCCCCTCTCCAAATACAAAGAGTATTGCATTGATGGTTTCAAAAATATTGAATAGAAAATATTTTTTGTATTTTCGGATAGGAAATGTGAAATCATGAATTTCAGACAATCTAATATGTATATATCTACATTGACAAATGGTTTGACGGTACTATTTATTTGAATTTTTCAAATTTGATCATTTTTTCCTCTGCCAATGTGGGGAACGTGGAGCTGTGCTCATGACCGTCAGTAAAGTGTAGGGCAAAAACTAATTAAGCATATTCGTGATCTGTAGAAATCTAAGATTTTTGACAAAAAAGAGCCTCACATAGAATCGAAAAATTTAAGGGATCCTTTCGATTTGAAAACGGAAAATGTATTAATTGAGGGGCCACTTGCCTCCAATCGACCTCTAGAAAACTTCGTTATGGAATGATGACTGAGGAATTAACGTTCCGAAAAGCGCCAACGAAATAAAAATGGACCCAACCTTTCCTTTGAAATTATACGTCATGGGAATTTTTTCGTTTTCGATAAAACTTCATTATACTTTTTGTGGTACCCCTTTCTGAACCTTGTTTATTTCGAGGGGTAGTAAATGTTGAAACTGATAAATGAACTGGAAGAAAGGAATTACTTTTTTTGCGTCCAGATTCCCTCAAATGGTTCCGTCCTTCTTTAAAAGTCCTCTGGCACAATCCGCATTCCTCTAGGACCCTCCATTGGGCTATGTTTCCCCGTGGACTATTTTGAATAATGACAGTAATTTTAATTCCGTATAAAAGCGCATCCGAACAATTTTTGAATATATCCAATGCGTTTTTCATGTAACCGACCCCCACAATACCTTCGGGGAATTTACTAGGTGAAGAAATTTTTAGATTTTTATGATTACAGACCAAAAGACTTTTCGCAAATTTTAATCTTTGGAAAATCATCATCTCTACGATCCCCCTCGTGCTCCAGGCCATAGCAATATAAATTGAAATAATAATACGAAACATGTCCCATCCACTGCGCAGCCAGTGAAAACATTTCATCGAAAAAATAAGTTAAGTATTTCGTTATAGCGTATAACGTGATCCAAAAAAATTAATTCTGAAATAACTCGCTCAAATGAAATCAAGGAACATATAAAAACATATGCTAACGATCAGAATCAGATTGTGACGCGTTTTTCGAATCTTCTGCCCGCACTTCCCAAACGAAAAAGTACTGATAATAAGCCGAAAATATTGGCATCAATTTTTCTTTCGTTGAAAATAATTTTTGGGATAGAGAAAAAAAATTCTATTCTGACACCCACAGTAAAGCTATATTTACGATTTCAAAAATTGCCCTCCAATTTTGGTACGATTTTACAAATTTTTCGAAATTTGATTATCTCTCCCGCCGATGGGAAGTCACAGAGCTGGGTTTAATGACCGTCGGGGCAAAAATAAATATATATTCGTATATGTGAGGAATCGCAAGATTTTAAAATCATCACGTCATTCATATTGGTAAATGGGAACAGTCGTCGATGATTCGATGTATTTGTGAATATATTTTTATTACTGAAATTAATAAAAATAATAATGAGAAATGAGAAGACATGATTGGAGCTTAAGAATTCCGTGTAAAAAATATTTTGTGGTTCTGAAAAGAACCGTTTTTATATATCGCATATGGTCTTATGGATGTTTTCCACGAATTCTTCTCGCCTACTGAATATCCCTTGTGGTATGATAGTCACACGTTTAGTGTTGATTGCAGCACAAATTGCTGTCTCGAAAATACCCAATTACCGTACGCTTCTGCTTGTTTCCTGCAGAGCCATAACGGCAGAACTCTGAAAACGCAGATTGGTCTTCAAATTTTGAGCGATCTCAATGAACTAAACGTTGAGTTCTTGGCAATTTTCTATGAGAAAATCGGTACCTTCTGCTGAACCAATAAATTTAACAAATTACCGCACTGTTCCTAGCCTTCATAACGGTGAGGTTTTTCCAATTCTTCCTGTTCCTGAGCACTCTTTACGAGCTGCTGCTCAAGTTGCCAATTGCCCCTTTGAGTTTTACCTCTTGTCGACTTACGAGCCAAGCCCATTGTTCTTGTATGGGCCATCGTTCATCAGGAATAAAGTACCCTGGTAGTATACACAAACCATGCCCCTTAGCTGCCGAGCCCATGGATAAAATCCCTCTGCTTAAGGTGAACGAGATCTTACCGTCCACTCCCATCCCCGCCTTCCTTGAGCGGGTCCTCAACTCGCAAATGGTACGTTTGCGTAAAATTGCTTTAAGCCCCTCTGAGTGCTTTGCGCCCTTATTATCTGAATTTTAGGCGTTTACCTGACTTGTGCTGTGCGGGTACGGTGGGTATGTACCCGATGGGTGTGTAAGTGTATGGTGTGATGTGGGTGTGTTGATCTTACGTGTTTTGTGTTGAGTTGTTACTCACCTGACGCGCCAGAGTGCTATTCTCGTGGTGGACGGTCGTTTGTAGACTGGCTGCAACATTCCTTTCTCTTAACCTGATCGTCCAGGTTTAGGTTCGCGGGATGTCTTGAATCACTGTCTCGTGTGTGGGTGTCCGTCTCAGGAAACGTCGCGGTGGCGTGAATTCCAAAGATGGTCGTCAAATGGTGTTTGATTAATATTCAGGTCCCTGTAGATAAATCTATTCGGGACGTGGTCTGGGAGCGTTCACCGCCATTCTTAGGCTCACGTTCAAGAATATCAGCTGATCCTGTATGTCGTAGCATTGACCCCATGCGGCGTGACGGCTGTTATGATGATGATGGGAGGAGGATGTATTCTGATGAGGAGCAGTTTTAACTGGAGGTCCAGCGTTGCTACCAAACCAGAGAAGGGGTAGAGGTTTCTTTCAGCTGCGCCACCAGTCCGAGCTCTCGGTCTACGTGTTGCCTGGGAATGTCAATCCCGTCCAGACTCCAGCTGTATTTGGCCCGTTTGCCCATGGGATCCGTTGGTCATTCATGATGACGTGTCCCGATGGTGTTGTTCGCCTTCTGGTGAAAATATTGCCTGGTTCTTTCCGCGTTGATCTCGATCTTCCATAGGTTGAAACAGTCCTCAAGCTTGTCTGCTTGATCTTGTAGGTATCGGGTTACTCGCGTTGCGTCACCGACCGGCCACTAGTGCCGTAAGTCGTTCGCGTACAGCGCCAGCTTGTTGAAAAATGTTAGTGCGGCTTTGGGATGTCCGCCGCGTATATGGAGAACAGGTGTGAGATAAGACTGCGCCTCAGGAAAATTTGCCGGTAGAGTCCCTACTGCTGAAAGGACGCTGCCAACTTACATTGGCACTGCTGTCCCCAGAAAGAGTCTATCAGCTTCCCTATGGGATTGGGTATCCGAGGTCTGCTCGCTCTAGTGATAAGCCATCGCCAGACCCCAGTCGAAGCGACTTGGATACGTCTAGTAATAAGGCTCCTGTGTGGTGTCCCCTGCCCAGGTTGAAGCCTGTTACGGCAAAGTCTACTATCTCCAGAATTCCAGCTTCGTAGAGTGTCCCCTGCCGGCCAAGGTAGCAATTCTTCAGTAGTGCCCGCGGCTCTTCAAATTATTCGTCCGGGTGCCTTGGTGGGTGCAAGGTTTCTGATGATGTCCCGATTTCCTTCTGGCGTTGGTTCAAGGGACGTGCTCGGTATCACAGATCCGTCTTATTCTCCTGACAGTTCGACTGCCTTGCTTCAGCGCCTTCATCTGCCGGTTTGGTTGACTGGTTAGTTCTGGCGTTCGAAGGCGTCGGCAAAAAGCTTCTGCCTTTTCGTTGCCGTGTAATCAGGCTCTCCGTGGATGTCGCAGTAAGTACGGTTTCCTTCGCCTTGTCGAAGTACCTCTTCTGCATCTCCGGCGTTGTGAGCGTCCCTGTGCTCATTTCTGTCATCCCGTTTCATCCACGCTGTGTTGGGAGTTTTGAAGCTCCAGCGCCGCAGTTGCCTGCCTGCCTGGTTCATTCTCCTCATCTTCGGGAGCCAGTGTCCTCTGGTATCTCGGAGTGGCGTATGCTCCTAACAAGCTTCCCAACCTCTGGGGTTAGTGCTAGTTGTGTTGAACCTGCTGCTTGGGTGGTCTGAGCTGCGTTCTAGCGCGTTTCGACGTACTCGTAACCGTGTTGCTGCCTCGAGGTCAGTCTTTATGTGTACGCAGTAGATGTGGGTCCGGTGGAGCTGTATGACTTCCTTGAATCGGTTCCGCAGTCGGCTGCCTTCCGGTGCAGCTGGTTCCCGTGGTTCGCGCCCTCCTGCATTGTTATTAGTAGACGGAAGCCAGAATTTGAGGAGCCTTTCGTCTAATACTTCCATCTCGGAAAGGTAGCCGGATAATTGTACGAGTGCTATGTCTAGGATGTCTTGTGTTTGGTTTGCTAGTTCGTGGTAGTTCGAAGGGGTCTATACTACTGATGTCGTTGTGTCGGCCAGTAGGTTCTCCAGGTTTCGGCCCGTGGATTGTTGTTTCTGGCAGTGCTGCGCTCGTGACTTCTGCGTTGAAGTCTCCGATGGCTAAGCTGTGGTTGGGTGATGGTCTGGAAATAGTTCGCTAGCCCTCTCTTTGTATGTTTCTCCCTTGGCAGAGTATATGCTGAAATGATTCTTGTGCATTCCCGCAATCGACTTCACTTTTACTCGCGGACTGCTTTTGGCCTCGATAGTTCTGGTTTCTCAGCCTCGTGTTGTTCGAGGGGCCAGTTCTACTTGAAGGGTTGAGTTCGCGGGTGTGACAACCAGGCCTGTCTGTCCGGTAGCAGATGAATTCCAAGATAAGCCTTCAGTTTCAGTGTTGCTTCCTGATGGCCAAGTGACGTCCATTTTGTGTTCCTGATATCAATTCGCAAAGCCTATTCTTTGCGTGTGAGTGTACAGTTGATATTCCAGGAGTAGATTCGAGTCTTTTCGAGGTTGTCTTAACATTTGAGATTTTGGGCTCGACTCGTTGAAGAGCTCAAGCAGTTGCTTGAGTGCCTGGTAGTGCCAACAGTTGCTGGTTTACCGTTGTGGTTGCTGTTGTTGTTATCCCTTGTTGGACTTACTTTGGTGGTGCCTGTGGTGTTTGGGGTTGGGGTACGTAGCGTTCCTGGGTCCCTGCCTCCGTGGTGGTTGGTATGTTGGTTTGTCTTGGTGGTTGGTGTGTTTGCTTGCAGGCTGGTCTTGTCGCTGGTTTGGTTTGGGGAATTTTAAGTATTCCTCTGAAGCTGGCCGCTGTAGCTCCCTACAGTTGGCGTAGTGCTGCTGCTCCTTTATATTTTGGGGATACCAGGTCCGGGAACTCAGTTTTCCTCTGCACTTCACGCACCTGGGGTGGAATGGCAGGCACTTTTGTGCGTGTCCAAACCATTGACACTTGTGGCAATTGGGAGACGAATCCTCCAGTCGTCTGTCGTTGTGGTTCAACTTCACTTCTGGGCAAGTATGCTGCCGCTTCGAATATGTGATTTACCCCTGGTACTTACCAAAAAATAGAAGTGTTCTTTATGCGCCGATGTCATCCTACACATCCTTGCAGGACTGTGAAGTCTGAGTCCTGGACGCTTCTTCCCCACTTCCCTTGGTTTTGTATTCTCCGAATCTCTTCGATCACTGCGTGGAGTGGTATCTCTGACTTGAGCGGAGTACGTGTAGCTGTAGCCACCAGCTTCCAAGAACGTTGTGGTTGCCTCCAATGCTGCCTTCGTTTCTTCCGTGTGGATGGTTATTCCATTCGACAGCCGCTCCGGCCTTCGTGAAAGTTGATCTTCCTTCTGCCATTTCTGGCGGAGACGGTCCGCCACTCTGTCCCTATTTCTAAGGACAATTGAGGTGGTTTCTTTGTCGCTTCCTGGAGGGGAGGGGACCCTCGTAGATGGTTTGACCTTGTTTGCCGCGACGGGAACCGTTTTGGCGACGGGGGGCCGATTTGGTTCCGGGTTTTTTGGGGGCTTCGGGGTCTCGAGTTTGCCCTCTCCTTTTGACGTTACAACGGTGAACTCTGCGTCGTCGTTGCTGGGGTTCTCGTTGGGGATGTAAAGTTTTTCTTGGAGACGTTGTCCTCGTCTCCATGATTTCAACAATTGAGGTGTTGAGTCCTGGACGGTTTCCCTCAGCCACCCGGCTTTAACTGAAAGCGAGGGGCGGTGATGCCCTGTTTCCCGCCTCTGGGAGCCGCCGCAGCATTCCATAGGTGCTGAGTTTTTCCTGGTTCCGCGTCGGATCTCGTCCAGCTGCTTTCTCAGCTGGGTCACCCCCGTAGACTTCTTCCATCCTGATGTTTTATCTCTTCCCCTTTTTGATGCGACAGAGCTTCTGCTACCTCGTCAGTTGAGACGGAGGTTCTTCATCGAGGATGACATGTTGTTTTAGTGCATGTGAACTAATCCTTTCGGTTCCACTTTTTAGATTTGCAGGGGGCCCCAACGATCTAATGTTTGGGGGCACTATACCTTTTTGAGTAGAATTTGAGTTTGCCTCAACAAAGCAGTTTCTCGAATTTCGTTTGTTTTAATAAAGCAGTTCCTCAATTTCTCTTCCCTTGATAAAGAATGTTGCTCGTTCAATCTCATTAACTTACCACGGTAAAAGTATACTCCATAGAACTTATGAGTAATTCGTCTCTCATCCCGGCTTTTTCATTGGGCGTTGCGAGGGGCTTTTGTGATTGGGAATCCTCGAATGGCGGCCCTTTGGGAACTTCCGAAACGGGTTCCTGTCGTGCGGCCCCCGTAGTTCAACGACGTCTGAAGTTAAGGGACGAATTTTTCGTTTATTGTTTCAAATATCTTTGTAAATTGACAGGCGGGGGGGGGAAAAATATTAAAATAAAGAAAAAACGTCATTCGATGTATTGAACAATATTCAAAAATTTATTCGAAATAACTCTCAAATCAATTTATAAAAATATAAAAACTTTTTAATAATTTCCGATTCATCATAATTTTTTCAAACCATTTTGCCCTCTTCTCATCAAAAAAATATTTTACTGATACGGCCAAAATATTGGAATGAAAATTTTTTTTTTTTTTTCGGATAAAACAAGAAATCATAATTTCGACCCCCAATAGGATTTTCTACGACGTCGTTTGGACTTTTGATTTATAAATTTTTCGAAATTTGATTATCTCTCCCCACTGGGAAATATGGGCTGGGTTTGATGACCGTCTTGGGGAAAAAATAATTTATATATTCGTAATATTTTGGGGAATTCTAAGATTTTGGGGGAAAATTTATCGTTAAAATCATCATCATCATTTATATTATAAGTTAATCAGTCGTCGATGATTCGATGTTTTTTTTTAAATATATTTTTATTACTGAAATTAATGAAAAATAATAATAGAAATGGGAAAACATGGATTGACTAAGAATTCCTTGAAAATATTTTGTGGTTCTGAAAAAGGGTTTTTTATATATCATTATGGTCTTATTGATGTTCTCCACGAATTCTTCCTCCCCCTGAATATCCCCCAAGGTATAAATAGTCACACGTTAAGCAAAGGTTGCGCACTAATTGCTGTTTTTGAAAAAAAACCCCCACGTACCTTCGCTTGCTTTTTTCAGAGCCATAACGGCAGAACTCTGAAAACGCAGATTGGTCTCCGAAATCTTGGCGATCTCCGAACTGAACGTTGGAAGGGGGAATTTTCTTATGGAAAATTGGTACTCTTCGGGGAACGACGAATTTCACGAAGTGCTCCCCTTCCCCGGCCTATAACGGTGATTTTTTTTCCCTCCTCCTTTTCCCCGGAGCACTCCTACGGGGGCTGCTTTCGTTGAATTGCTTCTTTGGAGCTTTACTTCTTGTGGGTTTACGGACCGTCTGTTTCGTACGGGCCATCGTTTATCAAAAAAAAAAGTACCCGGTAGTATACAGTATACTCACTATAGAACATGAGTTATTCCCTCTCTCCCGACGTTTTATTGGGCAGTTGCGGGGGGGGCATGTTTGTGTTTGGGGAGAATCACCCCGGAATGAGCTTTCCTTTAAGAACTTCCCCAAAAAAGCGTTCTCTGTCTTTTGGGACACTCTACGGAAATGCAGGCCCCGGTTGTGGACTTTGCCGTAACGGCTTCAACCTGGGCGGGGACACCACAAACCCCCCTGAAAGTATCCCAAAAAATTCGACAGGGGCTGGCACGATGGGGAATCCCAAAATGACGGATCCCCATTCCCCTAGTGGGAAGGGTGATAGACTCCTTCCTGCTGGGGCGGGGGTGCCAATGTAAAAGTTGGCAACGTCCTCTCAGCAGTGAGGACCCCAAACAGGGTACCGCAAGGCGCAGTCACTCCACACCTGTTCTCCATCCACGGCGGACATCCCCCAAAAAAGCCCGAAACTTCAAAAAAACTACCGCTGTACCGGACGACACAGACTTGTGGCCGGGTCGGTGAACGCAACCAATTTAAACCCCCTACCTGCAAGATCAAACAGACAAGCGAGGACTGGTTCAACCTTTGGGGAAAAACGAGATCCAAACGCGGAAAGGGCCCAAAAAATCCTTTTTACCAGAAAGGGGAGCAACACCGTCAGCACATGTCATCCGGGGGACCAACGAATCCCGGGCAAACGGGGGCCCAAAAACCTTTTGGGGGCACCTTGGCCAAAAAATTGACATTCCCCGGGGGAACACGTAGACCGGAGGCTCCCATCCGGGGAAAACAGCCCCAAAGAACCTCTACCCCCCCGGGGCGCAGTAGCAACATGGACCTCCCGCAAACTGCTTCTCATCAGGCCCTCCCCCTTCCCATTCCATGCCCTCCGCCGCATGGGGTCAATGCGCACTAAATACAGGACCAAGGGTCCCCCTTTTTAAACGGGGGAGCCTAAAATGGCGGGGAACGCTCCCCGATACGTCCGGGGCCGAAAGTCAATCCGAACTTCATTGGCGACCATCTTCGGAACCACGCCACCCCCCGACGTTCCTGAAGACATAACCCCCCCACTTTTTCCCGGGGATTCAAGACATCCACGCGAACCTAAACCTGGACGATCCAGGTTTTTGAAAAAGGAAAAATTTTGCGGCCAGTCTCCCAAAAAGACCGTCCACCAACGAGTAGCACTCCGGCGCGTCGGGGGAGTAACAACTCAACACAAAACACGTAAATTAACCCCCCACATCCACCATACACTTAAAACCCATCAAAGGGACATCCCCCACCATGCACACACAGCACAAGTCAGGTAAACATACAAAATTCAGATAATAAAAGGGGTTTTAAAACACTCAGGGCTGACTTCATACCAC